>OX439473.1:39246850-39846850 GCA_949320105.2 Crepidodera aurea
TGTTGCGAGTCTATTAAATAATGGCCATAACAATACCATAATTTCATCGAATACGTCATTACCATCAAATTCTGAATAGAAACGAGAAACCACTTGGATACGTTATCTAATTTGAATAATTTTAGTTAAATTTTAAATCCTCCGCAAAATTTTTAAAGATTAAAGATGACGTAGTTTGGATTCGTTTATTTTATAAAGAAACGTATATTAGGTTGGTTTCAGTGGCGTAAATAGTCGGCCCTGATTTAAGGCAATTACCGCGAACAAGGATTAATCATTCTGGTCTATTTTTTGTTGGAGTCGGTACGGGTCAAATAGTGATCTCACTATGTTAATTGGGAAAAAAAGTATGAAGCGATTTTATTTTATTTTCATTCGATTGCTTTATGGGAGTTCCCCAGCAGATATAAAAATAAACAAATAATATTTATTTAATTATTTTACTTCAAAGATAGAAGGCACATGAATAGAAGGTGGTTTAGAGCAAAGCAAAATAAAGTATAAAAAAAGAAAAGACCGAATAGATTATAAGAAGCTGGAAGAAAGAACTAAATAATCAATTTGCTTTAATGTATCTGAAAAAATATGTTTTATATTTGTTTTATTATTAAAAAGAAGTGATATTTAGCAAATATACGACAGTATTTTAATCATAAATCATTGTCATGAGTTAGTAGACCAAGATAGATGGACTTATAAGCAGTGCCGGTCATAGACATTTTTCTAGTGGATGCGAACAATTCACTGGCGCCCCTCCTACCAGTGGGGTAGATTGGCGGGGGGGGGGGGGGGGGGCGTAATACCGGGCGGTCTTAGAAATTTTTTAAAATTTGGACTATTTTTATTACATTACATTCAGAAAAAACAAAATTTTCAAGCTGAGGCCGCGGCGCCCGCATCCTTCGCGTACTCCTTAAACCGGCCCTGCTTATAAGGCAAAAGGCAACTGACATCGAAAGATTCACAGTCGCATGGGTGCTGCGGGACTATAAGAAGGCAGATTCATTAGCCCAAGAAGGAGAGTACCAAAGGCATCTGCGTTAAAATATAAACACCAATTTTTGCATGCCTAAATAAATATATGCCAAATAGAGGAATGGCTTTTAAAATAATATTGATTAAAAAGTCTAAAATATTAATTTTAAGCGTTTGTTGCACTACAGTTTCCTGTTTTGGATTGTTACTTTTTTCAGGGGTATAGTACTTTTACCTTGATCTTCAGGTTAAATTCCTTGAACATCTTCTTTTCCAGATACTTTGTTTTCGACGCCTACTTCATCGTTCTCGCTAGCAATTTTTTGATTTTTCCCAAAACTCTTCTTATCTCATCTAAATGTGGCTGATAATCAGCATCTAAAGTTCGCTGTATTTTAATATTCCTTTACGTTCTGGAATTTAAATTCAAATAAAATCTGTATCAGTAAGGACAAAGGACTTCTAAACAACTTTTACAAGCGAAACAAAATATTTAAAGTACTTAAAAATGTCAAAAATAGTAACCTAAAGAGATTTTTTACTGCAATTGCTCCAATACCGCCAATAAGCTGTTGTAGGCACCGAATGACGCAATTTTTAATGAGTAAAATTGGCTTTTTTGACGTAAAAGAGAGAGAACTGACCACTGAATGCTTTCGTTTTGATTAAATTTATGTAAACTGAATTTTAAAACCATCGAGTGAAAGTTATTCCGACTTGGGAGTCGCATGTAACATCAAACAACAAATCAAAACAAACTTATTTCCCATCATTAAGAAGTCATAAATCCAACATCATCTTGACTCCGCTATTTTAATGTCAACTATTTGTTGCTTAAAGTCCTGTGCAAACGAGCTGTCAGTAATACTACACATTTTATTTAACAAATCACTTCACGAAGGCTGCTTCCCAACAGTTTGGAAAACAGCTCTCGTTGTTCCTATTTTTAAATCTGGCAAGAAATATCTGGTTGAAAATTATAGAGCAATCTCCAAATTATGTTTTCTATATGCAGATGTGAAATCAATTATAAATTTGGAACAGCAAGGCTTTATGAAGAGACGTTCCATCGAATCCAACTTATTTACATATATATATATTATATATCTGAAACTATGAACACGGGTTATCAGGTAGACGCCATTTACACCGATTTTAGTAAGGCAATCTGCTTAGATGGTTTGGTTCCTACATCAGCAACAGATCCCAATCTATATCCATCGGAAAGTTTCGTTCTCCTATTTCTAGAATAACTTCAGGGGTTCCTCAAGGGTCACACCTAGGCCCCCTTCTGTTCAACATATACATTGACGATATCTCCTCTTGTTTCATTAATATAAAATTCTTGGAGTTTGCTGACGACATGAAATTTTTTCAAAAAATATTTAATTCTTCCGATAAACTTCTGATCCAAGAAGATTTAAATCTTCTGACTCTGTATTGCCAGCAAAAACATCTTTATCTGAACACAAAAAAATATCAATGTAACATTCTCTATCGAATATTTCCTCAATAATGAACTTTTAACAAAAGTTTTGGTGGTCAAAGATCTCGGTATTTATATCGATTCCAAACTCTTTTTTAAGCTTCGGTTCTTTTATTTGGAATCCCTATTATAACTGTTATTTCGACCGATTACAAAAAGTCCAAGATAAATTTATAAAATAAATTTCATACTTATGCAGACTTCGATATTTGCAAACGAGAACTGAAGCTCACAACACTAGTCGATAGACGTCAACTTTCAGATGTTAAATTTATCTACAAAATCGTTAACGGGCAAATTGAATCTAGCGAAATTTTAAGTAAAATTAATTTCATTACTTCATCCTATAACACACACAAAATTAGTCAAAGCTCTACTAACTACTACCTAAACTCTCCTGTGCAAAGATGCAGTAAATCATACAATACGATCTCGTCACTCACCGATGTGGATATCTTCTCTTCCTCTTTGACAACTTTTACAAACACTATTAAAAAATTATTCTTATTTTTATTGTTAAGCAACATTTAATAAGGATTTATCCATTTTGTATTAGTTTAGTAAACAGTGAATACTGTACTGGGCTCGTCCTGTTTGTATTCTTATTTAAATAAATAAATAAATAAAGGCTTAGAAAAACTTCACGAGCGTTGTATTATGTGATTATATAAAAAATATACCTCAGCTCTTGATTGTTGGTAATAATAATAAATTGTATAAGAGAGAATCAACAGTAATGCTAAAATAAAACTGTTATATCAAATCTCTTCTAAATAAACTTTATATGTAATGTGTTGGTTAAATAATAATTATTTTGAATATCTTAACATTTATAGCCAGTTTACCAATAAAAAATGTTTGTTATCATAAAAAAAATAAATAAACTTTTAATCTGATCGCTTTCAAAACATTACTATAGGTAACGCTAGGCTGTCATCGCAAGGTTCGTGATTTATCAAAGTTTCTAAAAGTGTTTGTTTATTCGCTTGTTAACATTATTGTTACGAAGTTAAATTACTGTCTAGTAGTTCGAATTGATAAGTTTAACAACTTGTAAGTTTTGTATCGTGGACGTGAAGTGTTATTTTTAGTGGGTTATTTTAAAAAGACGATATTAGTTTCTATTTTTTATTCGATCCAGAGGGGTCATAAGGGTTTAAAGATGTTTTTTTTGTGATAATTTGAATTATAAATAAAGACAACAAATCTATAAGAATGAACACAAGTAAGAGAAAAGATTTTAACACGTGGATAAAAGTAGAAATGCAACGAACCCTTTATTCTATTAGATTATGACGCTATGTTTTCCGTTGTTAATGAAATATATACATCACTTAATGATAAACTTTTCACAGCTTCAGTATTTTGTGACTTCGCAAAGGCCTTTGATTGTGTTAATCATGAAATCTTAATTAAGAAACTACAAATTTATGGCGTACGGGGTTCTCCTTTGCAATGGTCTATTACTTACCTAGAAAATAGAAATCAGCAGGTGCGTGCTAATGGTGAGGATTCTTCAAATCTGCCAATTAGCAGTGGAGTACCTCAAGGTTCAGTATTAGGTCCAATTGTATTTTTATTATTCATCAACCATATCACAGACTTAAAAATAAGTGGAAGAATTACTTTATTTGCCGATGACACGAGTGTAACCTGGAGTAGTTCTGACATACAGACATTACAATCTAGCATAAACAAAGATCTAGTAACTATCAAGTCCTGGTCTGACTCGAATGGGCTTTGTTTCAACACCAGTAAAACCGTAGCAATGTCTTACAGAGGCACTTTACAGCCTGTAACTCTAAGCAATAATCCGATTCTAACGGTGAACTCAATTAAGTTTATAGACAAATTCCTAAAATGGTCCACTCATATTGATACCTTGACAAAAAAAATATCTTCTGCATGTTTTGCCATTAAAACTGTTCCTAAAGAGCTAACCCCTACTATTGCATTAATGACCTACTTTTCCTTATTCGAATCTCACCTTCGCGATAGTTTGCCGTTCTGGGGTTCTTGTAGCTTATACCACTTCGAATCTATTTTCAAATTACAAAAAAGAGCAATTCGTTATGTATTTGGTTTAAGTATAGTAGGACACACTGTGAAAATTACTTAAAAAAATTAAAAATTCTAACCCTTCCTGCTCTATTTATCTTTGAATCCGTCTGCTTAATTCGCAAGCACATTCAAAAGTTATCGGAAAGACCAACTCGTAGATATCCTACAAGAAATTTAGATACTGATGTTTAGTTAACTCTTCCCACCTCTGACCTAATAAAAAATTGTATAATAACCTCCCGATACAGTTAAAATCTATAAATTCATATGATAAGTTCAGAATATCGACTAGAGCTTTTCTTCAAGAAAGACCATTTTACACCGTGGCAGAATTCTATAACTTTTGGGTTGCAGCATATTTATATTAAATTTGCCTTAATTCTAATACACCACATCCTTAACCAGGATTGAATATTGTTTAAGTCATTCTGTAATCGTTGTGGAAGATCCCTATGTGATGAAGGAATTAAAGTGTCATCAGCAAATGTTACTAAAGTTGTAAAATTAGCTGTATAGAGAAGCTAAAGTACGCTTTCCTGAGGCGTGTCTGTATCCAAAAATATTTAAAGGAAATTTTTTTAAAATAAACTAGGGTTCCACGCTTTTTCGAATGCCTGGGTAACATTTAGGAAGGCAGTTGAACAAAAAAGTTTTTACTCTAAGTTTTGATTTATAATTTTCAGTACTCGATGCACCTGCTCGACTGCTGCATGTTTTTGGCAATACACAAATTGTTGGTCTGGTCTTAATTTATATGTATTATTGATTGATTAAACTATGTGTGGTGGCTTATGAGTATTTGAGATCATTATTTGTCCCGTCTGCGGGTTCCCAGTTACCATCGGGTTATTTGAGTGGATCGAAATGTTGCTGGAGTTGTTTTTTGTAAATTGCGACTTCGATTATGTTTGGCATTATAGTCTCCACAAGCAGTAAATATTAACGCCAATTCCACGCGCTTGAAGGACTTAACCTTGTTTTTGATCACATGGTTGATGCGATTAACAAGTGCCATTGTACTTTCTTCTTGACAATTTTTTGTAGAAATTAAACAGCCAACTTCCTCTGCAAAACCTTGACACTTCAAGGTTTCTTTTTGCGTTGAATTCTAATTACAAAACATGATTAACAAAATTAGAGATATGATAGAACAATTGTACATTTGTTATTGCCTATCTAAAATGTATATGTTATAATAACAATACTGCTTACGTATTAAATATTTTACTATCTCACATCATTAGTTTTAGAGTTTTAATAATGTGCATTAGCATGGCATTTTAGTGGGTTCATTGCTCAATAAAAGCGTTTAGTATGAATAAAAACATTTATAATCCAATTGATTTGAAGCTGAATTAAAGCTAACAGTCAGTGGTGTTTTATAAATGGAGAAGCTAAATATTGTAAGTATTTAAAGCAACAAAAATCGCAGTGCAGTACAAAGCAATTCCCTGTTACCTCTTTGGAAGAATCTACTAAGGGGGTATAGAAATTAAAAGATCTATTTATTAGTTAATATAGTGTTAGTTCTTTGTGGAACTGGGAGTTGTGATTAATAGTTCACGGTAACACAGCACAGCACAAGTATTCATTTCTTCCATCCGATTGTTAAGTGTATAATGAACGGTAAGAAAGCATGAAAGATTTAACCAGCATTGTCCAAGAGGTATTCAGATCTTTATTTTGTTAGTTTCCATCCATACAAACACAATATTAATCAATTGTTAACAGTTCGGGATCCATTATCCTAGCCATATCTTGTGGTAAACAAACAAATACACCATTTTGAAAAAATATGTTAAAGGCGAAACTGTTAAACATGAACTGGATGCAGCACTCGGGCTTTCAGATTATCTGAGGGCGTTGGTATGTAAATTAGGAATACCCGAAATCGAATAGTTAGGTAAAGCTGGCGAACCTTTGAAATGTAATTAAAATTCGTTGTGGTAAAATTAGTAAACATTGTTAAATTTCAATATTTACTGTACCATGCTTTGAATCGATAATGAGCTTTTACAACTATTAATTTAAAACGAATATATTCTAATTAAAGATTTTTAAGAAGAAATCTGATTAAAACAAAAAGTTGTACATTCATAAAACTACGAAAACTAGGGATTTCCATGATATCTAAACATATAAATAGCGTAAAACGATTTTCTGTGAATTTTCAAGATTCATTCTCGACTGAACTGATTCTCCAATTTAGATGCAACACCATTAAAATAAGTGGGCAATAATTCGGTCGAATTTATTTACTCTATCGACGTAAGCTTCGATGTTTATTTTAAAAAAACAAATTTATGATACTCACAAATGGTACATCTTATGAATAAAAAGAAATAATTATTTGATAATTCTTGAATAATCAATGGAAGAAATTATTGAGACATAAGCATTTTAACGGTGCAATTCCAGTGGTATAATGATTTCAACGGAGATGTGTCATTATTTGTTATTTTAACAGTAGACTGGTTTTGCGGATTTTGAATTAAAGGTGAAGTTTTCTTTTATTAAAGTGTTTTTTGACCGCGGCCCGGTACGAGGTTTTAAAATTTTTTGTGAAAAAAAAACATTTATTTACAAAACAAATATATAGAAAAATATAATTAATTAAAAAATTAACGTGTCTGGCTGAATGACAATTTCACTATGCATAAAGAGAAAAAAATTAACAATTATATTCATTTACTAAAGTTTTGTAGTGCAAAAGTAAAAAAATTATATTGAACTGCATTGAAAGAACAAATGTGGTGTTTTTTGAGTAAGGCTGTTCAACTTCCACGAAAAGAATATCTAAAACACATTTGTTTGAACCTTAAAAGACATTTAACTGACAAAACAACCAAAGTGTCTGATATTAACGGCATTAAACTGTATCATGAACTTTTACATGTAAGTTCAATTTTGGATCATGGAAACAACAAAGTCACACCAAAAGAAGTAGGTCTTACCAGGTGGAGGGGTTGCTGAGGGCGCCGATTAAAGCCTTGCCTACAAACCACGCGACGGCCCTGTAGGTTTGACATCCAATCTGTTTCGATACTTATTTTTTAAGTACACCAAGACTGAGAAAACACCTTCACACGTATAAGTCGTGGTAAAAGGCATTAAAAATTGTACCTTTTGGTCTTTTAGCTTATTTCTGCTATTACAGTAAGAAGAACAGGAGATATAGTAACCCCAAAAATAACTTCACTGAAATCTAAGTCTGATCACGTGGTCCAGACTCATCCTATTTGTTGGACATTCTAATGAAGAGCTGAGATCAGACAATGTGATGTTCGCAGTCTGTGGCTAATAGCGAACATGATCGCAAAGTTCACCGCACCGTGAAATGCATTTGGTCGCTCTGGCTCACGAGCTATAAACTATTTCGTACCAAAATTTAGTTTAGGTTCGATTTTATGTTTATTCATTCAATTCAGTTTTTTTCAAAACAAACAACCATTAAGTAAGTTCTATATATCTTTTTACTTGCTTTTGCGTTACATTAAAATGTCAGTTAAAAAGTGATTTAGATATAGTTGCCGATAATTTTATTGTACTTGTAACATAACGACACGAGGTGTTCCAAATCATAAAATAATTTTACTTCTATTGCCGTGGAATATTCGTTCTTAATTGGTTAAATAATTTTAGTAGGTAATTATTTTTTTCAACGTTTCATCCATTCATTTTAGAAATTTTCAAATGTATAAAATAAATATTATTTAACATGTAATTAATCTGGCAAAAAAATATTTTTTTAAATAATAAGTTTGTCTCGTTTGTAGCTAGAGAATTCCTTCCAAGATTTAGTAAGCGACTCTCGAATGAAAAATTGCTTTTGAAAGAAAAAGTTAAATTGCCTGTTTTTTAAAACCACGCCATCAAATTTAGATTACCCAGCAAAATAAAGTTTTTTAGGTGGAATGATTGATATATATCATAATTTAAAAGTGTTTTTTCCATCCTAATTATAATTACCATGTTTAAACAATGACACTGATAAGCAAACTTTAACGATTTTTAAAATTTTTGAATTTTTGAATTCCTTGAAATTCCTGAATAACATATATTAACCATTACCACTGGCAACACCGCTGTAGATTTATTTAAAAATAGTTATTTCTTCAAACATTTCAAGGAAGATGACCGTTCAATATAAAAACTAGCAGTTAGCAGTCATATTCTTTGATCCTTAAAGACTAGGATTCCAGGAGAATATATCGCGAGTAAGAATTTAAGTAAAAATATTTGCTTGCGGGAAAGATCAGATGGTATACTTATGAATTTTAAAAAAAATAGAGGTCAAAAATGAAAGTGAATAAACCCGGTCTTTGTATATCCTTTGGAAATTCTTCGTAAATAAACATTTATTACCTGATCTTGATTTTGGCGAATATAAAAATAATACATGTAATATATCAATCCGAAAATGTTTAAAATTGTAATACATATTTTCTGCGAAAACTATTTTTGAAATTTTTATTCCTTTGCCTCATTGAATAGACAATTTTAGGCCATTTCCAAATTTTTATTTAACTTCCATACTGTACGTTATTATTATTCATTTCTACAAGCAAAGTAGTAAAATGTCTATGATAATATTATCAAAAGACATGATTCATAAGATCATAATGAAATGAATTATTAATTGCCGTGAGTAATACGTTGTGGTATTTAATCTTAGTATTGATTTAAACATTTTGCATCAAAGCATAAATTATTTGTAACTTTAATAATGTTAGGAACAGTTTATTACAGTAATAATTATTTTTTTTTTATAAGTTATTAATATAAAAAATGTATGGTAGAGTATTAATAAAACTAACTATCGTAAAAATACAATGATAGTAGAAGCTGCAAAATATTTAGGAGTGGTTATTGATTTACAAATATCATTAACGTTATCAAGTTACTCGGTCACTCAATAAATTCGCGGCAAAATTCCACTTTATTCATTAACATAGTCTCGTTTCAGAGTGATTGATTCATTCCAATGCTTCTCTAATATTTTGATGCCTTTTCTATAGAACGAATTATTTTGGCCCTTAAAATAAGCTTTAGTTTCGGCAATCATTTCTTCCTTGGAACCAAATTTCTTTTCCTAGAGTATTCCTTTTAGGTCTGCCAAAGCACTAATAACATCATATAATGGTTGTTTCTTTCTCATGGTTATCGATGAATAAAATACCGTAAACAACTTCAAACGCGGTACCCACTTCGAATAGAGCGAAATGGTGAATACACTCAACAACTATCTTGTGGACTTTTCTTATGTTTTTTGGAACAATTTCCGAAAAGTAGCGCCACTAAATCCACTATAACTTGTGAAGTCAAGTCTGTCGAATATCTAGCTACGTCCGGCGTTCCCCAAGGATCCAATCTGAGTCCGTTATTATTCAACATCTTTATCAACGATATATGTAGTGAAATAGAAAATATATTACACTGTGACGCACTTTAAGGACTGTGAACGTTTGGCTAAAAACTTGGACAGGGTAGTCGTGTGGTCTAAGGATAATAAGTTATCTTTAAACGTTGCTGAATGTAGTGTCATGTCCTACACTCTAAAAAATAATCCGCTGATATATAACTACATGATAGATAGCGAAACCATAGAGAGGCCCAATACTGTTACTGACTTAGGAGTGACATTTGACTCGAGACTCTCATTTAATTTGCACACCGATGCAATCCTCAATTCAGCCTATCGAATGTGTGGATTTCTATATAGAAACTGCGCTGAATTTCAAGAAGTCGGAACTTTAAAGCTATTATATTATGCAATTATCCGATCAAAACTAGAATATGCCTCGGTTGTCTGGTGTCCCTATTATCAGGTTCATATTGACCAATTAGAAAATCTTCAACGTCGTTTTTTGAAATTGTTAACTTTAAAAGCTGACGGAATTTATCCTCCAATCGGCATATATTCTTTAGTCTTAAAACACGTCGTAGATATTACAGCTTTCTACTCTTATTTAAATTAATTAATAATCTAACAGATCGCTCTAACTTTCTGGAGAAATTAAACTTTTGTATTCTCCGATTACACTTTCTAGAAATCAACCAAAAAAATATACAGGGTATCCAGGGACTTCCAGGGAAAAAAACTCCAACATTTCATATAAAATTTTCCCTTAGTGGGATTTCCTTACCGAGATATAAACCTCCAAGTTGATGATTTGATATCAGATGTAGAACATCGAAAAAGCAAAATTTATTTGCATATTTTTGTACAAACAAATCTCCTACTTATGTACCATATTAAAATACAAGGACATACTGTATAACACAACAGTATAAGTTTGATATCTGGGGTAGATTAAACAGAAGTTTTCGAAGTTAGGAAAGTTTCTTTTATTCCAATCAAATATGTTTGATCGATAAAAAAATTTAGTATGTGATTTGCTTTGCCTTTGGTATCTTTTAAATTGGACTGCTTCAGTACAGTTGGTGAAAAATTATCAATACAATTAGAATTTTCCCTACAAAAGATGGTAATTATCTGTATTATAAAATATTTTATTTTGGCGGATTCATCTAGATCTTAAATCGCTTTGAGTTTTATACAAAAACTTGGTTTTTTACAATGTTGAAAATGTCGAATTTAATTTGAAGAAAAGTGCAGCTGAAGCCCATCAAATACTTGTAGCAGTTTATGGTGGCACTACTCCAACTGATAAATCATATAAGGAATATTTTCGACGTTTCAAGGATGGAGATTTCGTGATTTGGCGATTTGGCAGGCCACCAAATAATGGAATTTTAAAATTTCCTAAGAGATGGGAGAAAGTAGTAGTCAATGATGGAAAATACTTTAAATGATATCTTCATTCTCCAATATATTGATTAAATTTATCTTATTCAATTAATCTTTGTTTCAGGTTCACGACATCGAAGATGAAACTTTGATTCCTCCACAACCGACGACAACAGAAAGCAGAGATATACTAAAAGAAGTACAGATAAGGTGTAGTCTGTCGTGGAATCGGGACGCCAGAGAATTAGGAACATTGCTCAATAGCCCAGAAATTAAAGCCTTAATAGAGTGTCACGACGACATTGCGAAGGCCTTCGAAAATCCCAAACCAGAAACAAACAATTTGCCGAAATTATTTCCCAAAGGAATGACGGGCGAGGAGTACAGAATGGTCGGGGTGCGGAAAAAAGCGGGAGAACCCTTAGGACTAACAGTAAGTGAAAAAGAAACGACGTTACTTCGATCTAATTTTCTGGAAATGTAATCCCACACTGTTTTTAATTAAAGATAAAGCTAGAGGTTTATTTTTTGGAGAAATTACTTGAGTATTATTACACAGTACAGAACAGAAGTCTATTTACTTTACTTTCTGGATCCCTCCTAGATACCCTTCTGATTTAGAGCACTCTTATACTCATATACAGAAAATTAAAAATGTATAGAGTTATTATTAACTGCATGGTTGTCATTGGAAGCTAGCTTTTTAGGTTTCTACCTAAATTTAACCGCGAATTATTGTTAAAGCATAAATAAACCAATTCTAGAATCTTTTGTTGTAGTCCTGTCAGGGTTCTAAACCTTTCTGGTTTGTATGCTTAATAAAGCGATTTCTGAAGTGCCATTCTCTCGCCCATTTTAGTTATTGTTAAATGCAGTTTTGGATTCCTCTCCACATCTTCTACGTAAGGAATTATCAGAAAATGATTCTTGAGTATTAAGTTTCTGATAAAAGTTTTCGTGTTTATGTTCCTTACTTTTGAAAGGTCCACTTAAGAGAATCTGTATCAGTTTAAATCCCAGCATGTTGGTTTTGGAATCCAGTTGCTATTCTATCAGGTTTAATGTATCTTGGTTCACTTAATTTTTCTGTGGGGCAATCGCAGCGATTTCTAATGCGTCCCTTTAAATTTCAATTATAGTAACCCCACTGGGTTTATTTTTTTTTGTCTGTTTTATATCTACTTGCGATCAGTACTAATCAGGATACTACAAGCAAGTTCGCCACTTATTTCTTTTATAAATTGAGTGTGTATGTATCAACTTAGTTTCTAATTTATAAATTATTCTAAAATCTATAAGGCAAATCGAGAGGTTTGTGTTAGCTATTATCTAACAAATTCATAGCTAAAGAATTTGGGAGAAACTCGAGTTTTCTAACGTAGCGTTTACTATATTCATTAATTTCTTCTTGGACACTATTCACTTTTAGATCAAGTCTGATTTCTCTGCTTGGTATAAACCAAGGTGCGTTTGTACTGTATTATGTCCAGGTGAGACTGTTCCCCATAGTTGCACTCCATAGGTCCATACTGGTTTGAAAGCTGCTTTATATACTAGTAGCTTGTTCTCTAACAATCGTTTTGAGCGTCTGCCTAGAAGCCAGTGGTACTTGCTGAATTTGTGAGCCAGTTGTTTCCTCTGCATGAGGATATGAGTTTTCCATGTCCTTTGTCTAGGTGCAGTCCTAAGTATTTTACGCTGTCTGATGTGGGTAACATTTGTCCATTTAAGGTTGTTGTTGGAGCGGTATCTCTGCATTTAGTAAATGTTATTTGTATCGATTTTTGTTCATTGATTTTTATTCTCCATTTTCTTGCCCAGTCCTGGATTCTATTTAATTGATCCTGAAGGAGTCTTCCAGCTACATTAGGGTTTCGAGCCAGTATACCTTTATCGTCGGCAAATGTGGTCGTCGTAATGTTGTCACTAGTTGGCAAGTCTGCTGTGTAGAGAAGATATAGTATGGGTCCCAATACACTGCCCTGGGGAACTCCTGCTTTAACTGGAAATATTTTTGTTGTTTCTTGTTCGTGTTGTACCATATGGTACCTTTCTTGCTGGTATGATTCTAGAACAAGGTATAGGGTGTGTGGTAGTGTGTTCTTTAGTTTATAGAGAAGGCATTGGTGTCAGACCTTGTCAAAAGCCTGGCTTACATCTAAGAATGTAGCTACACAGTAGCTTTTCTCTTCAAAAGTTTGGTTGATGGTGTCGACTACTCTGTGGACTTGTTGATAGGTTGATTGTTGAAGAAAATCTCCAAAGCTCAATAAATATCATTAAATTTTGCAGGTACAAGTGGATGACAACGAAAATCTTATCATAGCGAGGATAATGGAAGGTGGAATGATAGAAAAACAAGGTCTATTACATATAGGTGATATCCTTTTAGAAGTTAACGGAGTACCGGTAGCAACACCCGAAGATCTTCAAACGGAAATAGCGAAAACTAAAGATCACGTAACTCTCAAAGTACACAGTGGTAACGCACTTAGTCCAGTTACACACTCAAATATCGTAGTTGCTAACGGAAATAATGGAATAAGGAAAAAACTGACAGTAAGGATGGTTTACTAGTAATTAACATTGTTTGTTTAATTCACATTTATATTTCCAGTGTTACATGAGAGCTCTCTACGAATACGATCCTCATGAAGACACGTTACTGCCTTGCAAAGAAATCGGGTTACCATTCGACAGGGGAGACATTCTCCAAATAGTTGATCAGCGCGACCCGAATTGGTGGCAAGCTAAAAGAGTTGGAGGCGACGGTACGACTGGTCTCATTCCTTCCTTAGAATTAGAAGAACGAAGAAAAGCTTTTGTTGCTCCAGAAGCAGATTTTGTACATACGATAAGTATCTGCGGGGCTAGAATTTCTAAGAAGAAGAAAAAAATTACGTATCAATCTAAAAGTAATTGTGATTTTGATAAAGCGGAATTGTTGTTATACGAAGAGGTGACCAAGATGCCGCCGTTTAAAAGAAAAACTTTGGTGTTGATTGGAACTCAAGGTGTTGGGAGGAGAACTCTGAAAAATAGGTTGATTAACAGTGATCCGGAAAAATTTGGGGGAGTAGTTCCATGTAAGTAATATTTTAAGAGTAAAAATAACAAAACATATTGTTGGGAAACACGTTATTGCATATCGCCGTCCAAATAAGAGCCATCCGATTTGTAAGTGAGATGTAGATAGTTTTTTCTCTCCAAATCACTGCTATTTAAATTTACAATACTGCACCATATATTTTGGAAACTTATTAATTAAGAAAATCGTCCACGACTTTCTTCATATTATTTGTACCACTTTAAGATGATTTTTATTCGATTTCAAATTAAATTTTACGTTTTAAACAAAAGAATGGGGTTAACTTTAGAAAATACCAAATTATAATAATAGTTTATTTATCCTTTTGTAGTGTATAAATAGTGGAGGAAATACAATATAAATTGGATAAATCCACAAGGAGGAAAACTAAGATTCACTAAAATTCTAATAATCTCCGAGTTTACACTTAATATATTTGCCACAGGATTTATCAGATTAATTATTTATTAATTAATGATCTTAAAATGTCCACAATGAATATTACAAATACCTGCATCTATATCTAGGAACAGATCCTTCTAACAGATAGTAATTTTTAGTAATCTTTAATTATTTACCTACACCTATTAATTTTTTGTTACATTTCTTTACGATACCCATGCATGTTCAATTTATCCACATTGCGTGCCTTTTTAAAAGCGTTTGTCATTAATTTTATTTACTTGCCAACACTTTACACTTTAAAGATATGGAATCATGCAATGTTCACACCCTTTCACAATCCGCCAAACGATCAATTGGACTGGTCGTTGATCAAATTTGTATTAATCAAAAAAAATCTTTATTAAAGATATGTTTTTAATACCTACCTCTAAATAATTGGAACCTGCTTGGGTGGTCCTAGTAAGCTCCTTTAGTTTTCCGTTCTGATCCGGCAATAAACTGTAGGGCCCATTTGTCACTTCGATGGTTACGGACGGGGACATAATCTGAACCTTTTAACGTGGTTTACACCTTTAATGGTCACTTACCAAGAATATTTTCGTAAGTAATATTATAAGGGCATCTAATTTTTCCGAAAAAAATCGAAAAAACACGTTGATAAGTAATATTTTAACAAGAAGCATGAGTGCTGGTGGCAACAAAAATTCCTAGTCGAAGACGAGAATTTTTGCACCTGCACGAATGATGGGTCCAGCTGTAGAGTGAGAAGCTCGAGGAGTGGCTGCAGGATCTTCTGTTTTCTGTTTTTTAGCTGGAGGTTCTGAGGCGTCACTTCTAAGGGTGTTTATGATGTTGGAATAATGCTGATTATCCATTTGCAGATAAGGCTTAATTGAGTTGGCTGAACTGTGGCCAGTAATTTTAATTAATTGTTGTTCACCTACCCCTCCTATAGCCAGGTTACTGACTGCTGTCGACCGCATAGAGTGGTTTGTTATTTTTATTTCTTTTGTATTTAATCTAGCCTTCTCTGCTGCTTTTTTAGTCCATTTCGAAAGTTCGTTTTTCCCACTGGAGTGTTTTTGTACCATCCACTTGATTGTTCAGTTGTTATTCTAGATGAACGTTTAACCATTAGAATTTTAAAAAGACGGACTGGGTTCTTCGTGTTGGGGGCCAGCCATTTACTACAGGCCTTTTTTTTCTCCACCCTGGGCCGTTTTATTGAAGGGAGGATTATATTCTACTCTTCCTAAAAAGTAGGATTTTTGAAAATCAGTTATTTAAAAAAATATCTAACGATGTTATCTACCTGTTTTAATCCCGGAATTATCCACTTCCTCTTTAAAACAGCGAACTCTGCAATTTTCTGCTTCTCCACCTCTCCAGGCAAGTTCTACTGAAGCGATATGGTAAAATTTTCGCTGGAGTCCCGCCGGAGTGTCTTCGTCTCATAATAAAACCATTGCGTAGTATTCTTCCAATTTTAATGAAGCAGAGCTCGATTTCCTTTTATTGGCGCACATCTGCAAGTTCTTCGTTTCGCATTACGAGCTTCCGTACTAGACTTGAAGATAATGTCTTTAAATGGATCAAAATTATTTTCCACTTCATAAAATACATCTCTTGTATTTTTTTGCAACGGTGTTTCACATTGTCTTCACAACTAGTTCTTTGTAATTTTCACCGTTTTCTTTCTTCATATTCCAGGCCCAATCTTTCAGGATTAGGTTTAGTTGCTGTAAACTTGTAGTTTCCAAAAGCTCGTATTTCTTTGCCTTGCAGAATTTCGTAAATTGTTTTCATATTGGTTTTAACGGTATTGTACGGTACACTTTTCTCAATCGCCAGATCAATATTAGTCATAGAATCACTTCCAAAGCGACTCATTTTCACTACATAAGCTGACTAGCACTGTTTAAAAAGAATATTACAAAATTTATTGACAATACAATCAGAAAAATTGTTTAGCGTCGTTTTTTGGTGTCCTAGGAGACCATAATTACTTGTTATCAAAGGTATGGTAATTTTTGGTGACAACAGCTGTCAAGTTTTGCCGCGGGTAAACTCGAAAAAACTACTGACAGAAGCTGTCATACAGTTTTTTCATCTAGAAAACATTTTTAATTCAAAATTGCGCATTTGTGATTGGTGGAAATTAAGACGAGGGAAATAGTCACTGAAAAAATTCGGAATAATTTTTTTTGTAGTTACGACACGGCCAGCAAGGGTCTTGGAAGAAGCAGGTCAAAGTTATTGGTTTACAGATAGAGAAACTATGGAAGAAGACATAAGAAATCACAAATTCTTAGAATACGGGGAATATAATGGTTCTTTGTATGGAACTCATTTAGACAGCATTAGGGAGGTGATTAAACAAGTAAGTTATTATTTAATAAATTAATTACAACATAATAAGTTTATTTATTTTTTAATTTCATATCTTGGTACATATTTTTAGTTAATACTTGCATTAATATTTTAGGGGAAGATGTGCGTCTTAGATTGCAGTCCCATGTCTTTAAAATTATTACACAACAGTTCGGAGTTTCTTCCTTACGTTATTTTCATCGCAGCGCCTGGAATGGAACAGCTTAAAAATTTGTACGATATTGGAAAGAGTCATTCAAATTTGAGACACTCAAGTAGAAATCTGACGGTAAGTTATTTTAGGAGATCCTATGATCTCATTTTGTTGGGACTGTTTTTGTCTTGTTGATGAATGCAAGATTGTTCATAGAATTTATAGTTAAATGGCAGGATAGCTGCTATGATAATGGCATTACTGACTAATCTTGGTTTTAGCAATTAATGTAGATGGGCTAATATAGCATTTCTGAAATGTTTTAGATACGGCAATGAATGTATGTGAAAATTATTTTTGATAATGTTACGATATAGTTATTTATTTATTATTTGTATTTTTTGATTTATTTTTGTGTTTTTTTTGCATGTTAGTTTGAACGACAGAGTTCAATACGTTATAGTTCGAGAAGAGCGAGAACTTTGGAATCTTTGGCATCATTGTATGAGGTGAGTTGAAAATTATAAAATATTTTACACCTTTTCAGGTGCTACATTTTTTAACTGAACTACTAGTCTAAAGCAATCCTTACGGATAGCAGACAGGCACTACTAGCTCTGAATAGACCACGCATTACATCAGGTCTAGTACTAGAATGTCACCAGGCCCTGATCGAAGCTTGCAGCAACAACTTGGTCACTGTAGCTTGGATCAAAGGCCATGGAAAATCAATAGGCAACCGCATAGCTGACTCGTTAGCTAAGAAAGCACCCTCCCAAAAACTCCTGGGACTTGGCACTTTCATAGGCTTATCGACATCAGCTGTGGCGGACCTACTAAAGAAGCACTCCCTTGAAAAGTTTAAGGGTAGATGGGACGACGAAACATTCTGCAAGCTAGCCAAGGAACCTCTACAGTGTCCGAACAGCGAAACAGCCAAAAAATACATGGCTATGAACAGACAGAACCTGCGCACAGCCACTGGTATCCTGACTGGCCATTATCATCTACGAAAACACCTCCACAGGATGGGGTTGTCTGGCACTCCTCTATATAGAGGATGTGAACAGGAAGACGAGACTGTCGAACACATTCTTTGCGAATGCCAGACACTCTCACAAATAAGACATTTTCTTTTCGGCGAGCAGCGGTTAACACAAGCCAACATGAGGGAGCTACCTTCAGGCGACGTCATCACCTACTTTATACAAGTAGGCTGGCTGACGAGCTAGAAGGAAGGCTCAACCTCAGAAGGATGCACAATGGGCCAAATGTGGCCTCCGTGCTATGGGGTGACCCACCCTTCTAGCTTTACAGATATAGATAGCCAAAAGCAACATTTGTGTAAAATAATTGCATAAAAATTGTTGTGCCCGATTCCCCATTCTTAGTAAATTGACTATTTTCTTCGGCTCTACTGCTGATGTGCTAAACTTGTAAAGTTATGAATAACTTTCGGCGATTTTTCTTAAACATTTTACTTAAAATTTTGTTCATAAATCCCTATAAAATCCTTTTAATTATTTAGTAAATACTTATTTGCATTCATAGGAGGAAGATCTCAAGAAAACTTTGGAAGAGAGTGCGGGTATGCAAAGATCTTACGACAAATATATAGACTTAGTTATTCCGAATAATGACTTCGATTCAACATTCATGCAGATCATTGAAGCCTTAGATACACTCACTACCGAACACCAATGGGTTCCAGTTAACTGGATCTATTAGAAAATTAATAGAAAACTCTAGTGCTGATTTATCTTCAAAATAATTGCAAAATTCTGAATATCACATTTTTAAATAACTATAACTCTCAATAAAATAAAAATTTAGGGAATATTATGTAGCGATTTAAATATAGCTTCTTAGAAAATAATGTCCAGAGCGTTAGCCATAAGGTTAAACTGCCCTGAAACGTAAAGGAAGAAGGGCACAAGCAACTCCTCCAACCCAAGGGGATATACAATCCACAAAATCACCCCCGAAATGGCAGAAAAAGCCAAAGAACTCGGTACATATTGTTGTTGACTGCAACATGTGTAACTACAAAAAATTAATAACAAACTGAAGGCCATCTGCTAGGAAAAGTATTTTGTTAAATATACAGCCAGCTAATTATTTTTACTGAATATGAAAACACTCTTCAACGAAAAATCTCATGACTTTGTTACCAGATGTCTAGGAGCTATCACAGAAGATCTGAGAGAAACTTACCAGAAATACCAGATAGAAACACGCGAAGTTTCCCAGAGGAAATGAAGTGAATACATGAGGAATACAGTGACTTTTGCTGCAGACTAACTGCAATAATTTATTATCGATTTTATCAGAAGAAATGCTTTTAACAGAATAGTGTATATGTAGTATTATGAGAGTTTAAAATATTACATTAAGTTTTGGCGAGCTAAAGAATGTTTGCAAATATTTTGGAGGTAAACTTATTGTTACTGCCACTATGAATTGGGCGAGCTAGCTAATTTCGCCTTAAAAATCTGTTTCTCCCAAAAGCAGCTTATGCCTTAGATTTAGAAAATAGTACTGAACACTATATACTGATTTATATAAAGTTGTAAAAATTTATTGATACATACATTCGATATTTTAAAAAATATTGCACGTTTTCTGTAAGTAGTACTAACATACAAGAGTTTTTTATACAATTTAGCGGAAAGTTAAATATTTTAGCTCAAACAGTTTGGAGGATTTCAATTTTGATAAGTCTTGACATTCTTTGGTTATTAAAAAGTATAATTTTATTTTTTTGGAATGTAAGAAAAACAAAAGAATTAAATACAGTTTGGAGGATTTTGTTTGATATATTAACAGTTTGGCAAAACAATTTTTCTCTCCAATGCTATTTTGCTTTAAGAACTGTTCGATAAAATACATTTCTGAATAATTCCAGTTTGAACGATTTTTTTTAGTTTTGACAACAATGTTTCTTTGGATAAATAGTTCCGCTGTGTTGTATAGACCCCCATAATTTTTTTAGGGGCCTTAGTTTTTAACTTTGCGATTATAAATTTTGTTTTTCTACTTCTTGCCTCACGTATTATATGACAAAATATAATTACATCGAAGTAGAATTTTAGAGCTGATTAATATGTAAATAGATTATTTTTAATATAACTCATTGTAAATGATGTTTTTTATCAGTATACAGTATGTTTGAAAAAGTTGGCAACAAATTGAAAAAAAAAAATTAATAAGAAGTTCTGCATCACATATAAATCAATGTTCAAGAATAAAACTTGTAAAATATTTAGTGGTATACAGGGAAAATAAAAAATTACGTCAAAGTTTAGATTCAAATAATGATTTAATAAATTTAAAGTGAAAAAATTACTGAAATAATTTATTGCATATAAAAAATAAATTACAAATAAACGCACTCACTGATTACATCACTCATCTTTTCCATGGCAAATTTGATAAACTTTTACTCTGTTTGATGTTGATATTGCATTTTGAAAATATAGGATTCTAATTAGGTATTTATTATTTTTCCAATTTTTCCATGAGAAGATGATTTTTTATTTATCTTACGCAATAAGTAATCCAACAAATGCTAAATTATTTAGTATTTATTTACTTTAAATTTATTAGTTATTTATTGGAAGGTCATGAATCTGAATTATTAATTCCTATCAACATTTTTAAATGACATTTTGTTCTGTATGTAAATTTAAGATATTTCAATATTTTTGATTTTCCCTGTACACCACTAAATATTTTACAACTTTTATTCTTGATTATTGATTTATAGGTGATGTAGAACTTTCTATAAGGAATAATTTTTTTATTTTAATAAAAAAATTTGTACTGTATATATGTTTCCGTACCAACAATTTTACAAGTTTTCAAAAAGTAACTCATAAAATTGTTATTCGTACTAATGAGGGAAATTCAACAGCTCCTATAAGGTGGAGACTGTTACAATCATATTCCGTACATTTCACATTGTTATGAATTTTAGTTTAAGATAAATAATATAATTTTGTTAAATGTTTTATTATTATCAAATGCTGTTTTTAAGATATTCTGTAAAAATATTTTTTTATGTTTGTAAAACATACTTTTGCTATTTTAAAATTAATTTTCAATGATAATTTTACAGAATGTTTTTATACTTATTTTAAAACCGTCCACATTGTGTTCAGGAATCATTTTATTCGTTAGATTTATATATATTTTCTAATTTGTGTCAAATCGTTTTAATATTTTTCTTCATTTTGTTTCTCTTAGTTGATACTGATTTTTAAGTTATATGTTAATTATACAGCTTAAGTAAAATAAAGATTTAAAAATGAAAATGTTTATTTTTAAATAATATAACAACATATTGTAACAATAAAGTCGGTTTTCTGGTTAAAATCACAGTCAAAGAAAATATTTATTAGTAGAATCTTCATAAATGAGTAAGTATGTTCTCCAGGGATTTTTCTAAAACAAAAAAAGAACATTAGTCACTTTTTTATTTATGCATACAAGGTGTTTTATAAATAATGGGTCAAATTGCACCATCAGATTCAGGAGAGAAAAGTAACAGTATGATGATTAATAAAGTTGAATCAATGTCCGCTCCTTACTGATATACAGTGACTTAAAAGTTGAATTTTTTTTAATAAATTAGCTTTTATTTTAGATATTTTTCTAAAAATAAAAGCAGATCCATTTGTTTGTTAAAAAAAATACGCGGTATATTCGAATGTGAAAATTGGCCAGTCATTTTTTCCTAAATTTCAATGTAACTCTTTATAAAAGAGTTATATTTGTTTAAATTTTAAAATAACCTTTTCGAGATCTTTAAATTATTATATTTTATTGCTTATAAGTACCCTTTTCGCTTAGTCCGGTCCATTTGTTCTTTGGCTCTCTAAGGGCCCCTTCGTATATTCAAATGTGAAAATTGGCCAGTCATTTTTTACTAAATTTCAATGTAACTCTTTATAAAAGGGGTATATTTGTTTAAATTTCAAAATAATCTTTTCGAGATCTTTAAATTATTATATTTCATTGCTTATAAGTACCATTTTCCCTTAGTCCGGCCCATTTGGCTCTCTAAGGGCCCCTTCGTCGTAATATATACATTTTGTGTTATTTTCCCCTTAGTCCGGTCCCATTCTATACATTTATTATAACAGGTTCACCTAAAGCTGAAGCATCTGCTTGCTATCTATTCACAAGCTGATAAGGTTGACGCTATTGACGCTTTTTATTTCTTCGCAGGGCCTCACCCTGCCCTTTTCTTGGCTTTGTCGAATTTTTATCTAGTCCGTTGAAATGTTACATGAGCTTTGCATTTTTTAGAGGACGCAATTTTATTTTTAGGACATGTGTGGGGGATCAATAGAAGCTTAACCTCAAGTTTGTGGGGTGGTCACCACCCTTGTCCCCCGGCCGCCATCTTGGAAAAAGGGGTGAAAACACTTTTTTCGCGATATCTCGGAAACTATGCATCTTACAAATTTGTAATGTCATAATTTGTAGCAAATTGTTTTGCCTACAAATATGTTTATATAACTTTTTGCCCTAAATTAAAAATTAAAGAAGTTATAAGTAAAAAAGTGAGAAAATTTTTATAAAAATTTTCTTTTTTGCTCTATAATTTTTTTTTATACATTTTACAAAAAAATTACCTGAGACCAATCTTGTAGATGATCTTTTGAGGAAAATTTTTCCCTATAATTTTTTTTAATTTCATTCATTTAAAACACTGTTACAACGCTCCAAAGTTGACCGGGTTCGTCAATGCTCATGAGAATCCGGTCGAAACGAAATGTTTAACTTATTTTTGATTTTTTTTTATTGTAAATATATTCTTACAAAATTTTTGTTAAATTCGTACAACTTTACTTATTCATTCCTAACTCTTTTCTTCACCATAGAACTTACCAAATTTAACTTATCGAATGTTAAGCAGGTAGAAAAGGTCTGAGCAACAATAATATTTGATGGTTACTCCGAAAATCCTGATATAGCATGAACAAAGTCATGGGAACGTATGCGTCGCACGAAAAAACATCAATGTACTGAAATTAAGTTTGATAAGAGTACCGTACTAACAATATCTCAAGAAAAATTTCTTAGTAATGAAAAAAACAAATAAAACTTGATAGATCTTCTCAAAACTGCTCTTTAAGAGGTTGGTTTTTCTGTCGACCAAACTGAATCAGATGCAGATTCAATTATCGTCTCTGCTGCGCTTACTGCATCCCGATCTCATGATTCTGTTATTATTGTGGCAGAGGACATTGATATTCTTGTATTGCTCACGGCATTAGGTACAATACAGCCTAATATTTATGTTTCAAAACCTTTAAAAGGGCGCACCTCTGCTCAGTTATATAGCCCTTCAAGTTTTACGTATGGAGATCTCATAACACAGAATTTGCTGTTTCTTCATGCTTTTTCAGGATGTGATACAACATCAGCAGCCTATAATATGGGGAAATTAAAATTTATAAAAAATATGGAGAAACATCCTGATTTAGCTGGTGGTACCGCGCTATTCCTGAGTGAGAAAGTCGATCCATCTTTGCTCACTCTTGTTGGCGAACGTTTTTTCATAGCTTTATACGGCGGTAATAAAGACGACTCACTAGACTTGCGATACAAACGATTTGCCAAGACAGTGACTAAAAATTCCTTTAATTTATCATCGCTGCCTCCAACACAAGATGCTGCTCGTTTTCACAGTCTCCGAGTATATCACCAGGTCCAGTCGTGGCTCGGAAGATATCAAAATCCTGAAGAATGGGGTTGGAAAAAGCATGCAAACATTTGGATGCCAATACAAGCTTCCAAGCCTCCAGCACCCCCCGATCTCATGAAATTAATTTTCTACAGATGCAAAGGAAACTGTGGAAGCTTGTGTTACTGCAGAAAAGCAGGCCTGAAATGCTCTACACTATGCATCCATTGTTCTGGCGAAACATGCAGCAACATTATGGAAATATCAAAGTTAATGGAAGAAAATGAATTTGAAGATGAACTTCCAACTATGACTCCAATTTTAACTCCTGTCATTCGTCAAACTTTTACATTTGACGTTGATTTAGATTCTGAGCCACAGCCAGGACCATCGAAGAAAAGTCGATTAGAGTAGCTAGCTAATAAGTGATTAAAAATATTATGATGTCGAGGATTACCTTATAAGCAAGATGTCCGTGGAGTAGGCCTACTGGGGATACCACGTAAAAAAACGCGCCTACAGACTCTACCTCATAGGTGGCGGGGAAAAGAGTTAGGAATGAATAAGTAAAGTTGTACGAATTTAACAAAAATTTTGTAAGAATATATTTACAATAAAAAAATAATCAAAAATAAGTTAAACATTTCATTTCGACCGGATTCTCATGAGCATTGACGAACCCGGTCAACTTTGGAGCGCTGTAACAGCGTTTTAAATGAATGAAATTAAAAAAAATTATAGGGAAAAATTTTCCTCAAAAGATCATCTACAAGATTGGTCTCAAGTAATTTTTTTGTAAAATGTATAAAAAAAAAGTTATAGAGCAAAAAAGAAAATTTTTATAAAAATTTTCTCACTTGTTTGCTTATAACTTCTTTAATTTTTAATTTAGGGCAAAAAGTTATATAAACATATTTGTAGGCAAAATAATTTGCTACAAATTATGACTTTACAAATTTTGTAAAACGCATAGTTTCCGAGATATCGCGAAAAAAGTGTTTTCACCCCTTTTTCCAAGATGGCGGCCGGGGGACAAGGGTGGCGACCCCACAAACTTGAGGTTAAGCTTCTATTGACCCCCCACACATGTCCTAAAAATAAAATTGCGTCCTGTAAAAAATGCAATATTCGGTCCTTGAATTGTAACATTTCAATGGACTAATCTGACTTGTCTTCTTAAACGTACCTGGTCTTTATTTCACCAGTGTAGATTTCAGGTTAAATACAGCGACATAATTATTTGTCTTTTTGGTTATTGGTTAAATGAAATTAAAAAAAAGTGAGTACGTTGTTTTAATCAAAATTACGATCACTGGTAATAAAAGGAAGCTTTATGGATTTTTTTAATCGATTGTAAACAATACAAAACTCCAAACAGACATCGATAGCGAATTCATAACAAATAAAATATTGTTTTAATACAAATTTTACGGTGGCCTTCAAAGACTCCTGAAAAAAGCGGGTAGCGGGCAATATGTTCAAGGATGTGGAAACCATTTGAACCTTGATGTTTTATATGCATAAAGGCTTCATTAGACGTAAAAATTCATTATGGTCCTAAAATCGTACGATATTTTTTTAAGGAAATTCACAATAATTTTTTTCTTCCCCGTATAACTTTTGAAAAAAGTTTAGAATGATTTTATAAAGTCCAAATTCTTGATTTTCTTAAAAATGTCACACCAGTTATAACTTATCAAATTTTTTTTGAAAAAGAAATATTTAAAGCAAAAACAATAAAGATGTATAGTGAATATTTACTATTAATTGTTAAATAATTTACATATTTTAAAGAAATGTAGGTAATCATGTCATTACGATAACAGATAAATGAATGTATTTACAACAGCTCCATGAATATTGCATGAAATGACGGCGTTGAAAAGTATGACAATGGAAAGCAAAAATATGCGCAAATCTTTTAATCTAAATTAGGTATCAACAGAATTAACGTTATCAGCTTAATTGGCGCACATATACAGGATGTTATAACCACGATGAGATACATGAAATAAGTACGAACAAAAACTTCCGGCATAAAATGGATACAAGTGTAAATATGGTGGTCTCATACTTTTATAGTTCCGTTAATTTTGGTATCCTAGATTCCTACAGGCTCACAGGAAATTTGTCCTTTTTTTTAGAGCCTGTAGGGATCCATTTAAACAATGAAATGAAAAGCAATGATAATGTTCTTGCCTGATGGATCACAAACACAATCAATCTCGTTTTGCTGACCTCTAGCTTTAAGTAATTCTTTCCACAAACACTTTTGGATAGCATCTCTCCAGGCGGTGGCGGTTTCTTCGTTTTTTGTCTTCAGTTTGTATTCAACGTTCGTTCGATTTAATTCTGTTTTTCTGTTTTTGTTGCAATCTGTCAGCAATAATTTACGTTTTTTTGGCGCAGCTATGCTTAGGTTGCTCATCTGTATGCTGCCTAAATAGTAGAATAAATCAGACGCTTCTTCCTGAAAATATAAAAGTAAACTTTGAAGTAAAAATCAAATTGTATTAGTAAGTCGAAATACATATAAGTAAGTGTAACATTTAAATTAAATGGTTCTCTCTGTAAACTTCAAATAGAAAAAAGACAAATGGCCAAAGTAAACAAGTAGTAACTTTGAAAAATCAGTATTTTATTAATTATAAAATGTAGAAAGCTGAAATTTTGGCGTGCACACATTCAAGGTATCCTGAGTTCATATCCGTTGTCCGTTAATCTCTATCGGTTCTAGAAGCTGAGATATAAATGCGTACAGACAGATAGACAGAAGCGTTCCATAAGACTTTTCTAAACTTTAGGGTTTAGAAGTGTAAAAGTAACCAGTACTCCACTGGCACATTGTATACGAGTCACAGGCGGGTATTGAATCAGTACTGGAGTGATACAGGTACCAGTAATGGTCTAGTGATGTCTTATCGCCCCTCTACATATGGCCCATAATAATGGTCATCATGCAGAGCCGGACTGAGGGCGTGTAACGGGCGCAAATCGACGATGTTAAATTTTCCATTTAAAATAAAGACTTTCTTGACTATAACCTCTATCTTGACTATAACCTCTATATTTCAGAGTGATGTATGTAGGGTAGTTGCGCGTATTAACATTCTATCAGACAGTCAAGCGGCACTCAAGGCCTTGTGCAGCAAGGAAGTCACGTCGAGACTGGTATGGGACTGCAAAGAGGAACTGAGATCGCTGGCAGACCGTAATCACGTCAAATTGATATGGGTGCCGGGACATCAGGGAATTGTAGGTAACGAGAAAGCAGACGAACTCGCAAGAAGAGGCTCGGAAAACCCCCCAAACCAAAGGCGGACACTAGAGGTACCAAAGCGTACAGCAAGAGTGTCTGTAATAAACAAACACAAAAATTACTGGGAAAACGTCCCGGGAAACAAACACGGGAAAGAATACATCAAAGGACCGTGCTACAAAAGAGCGGCAGACCTATTAAAGATGAACAGGAGCCAACCAGGGGGTAAGTTTTTTAGTGAGTATGCCTTGAAAGGAGAGTCTCACAATAGACCTTGAGATTTTAGGATCATAACTTCCCCATAAAGGGTTTTCCTTCATCTCCGCAAAAAAAAAATGCAGCAATTTACTTTTATTGTTTTTCTGTTGTTTTGGGATGAAGTTCTTTTAAAGATTAACAAAATTAATCTGGTACTACAGAACCAAATATTAAATGTTGGGGATGGTGCAAGAATGATAAAAGGATTATCTGATGAAATTCATAATTATAGATCTGATTTCTTCGAGTCTCTATTAGTCTTCAAAATCATTCGCTGAAACGATTATTATTGAACCAAATTTTGGAGAGAAAAGAAAAGTCTAGTGAAAAAGGAATTTGATGATTGGAAATTCTTTGTTTGTGCAAACGACCTGTCATTCTAAGATTTTAATAATATTAAGAAATCGTCATTTCCTTAAATGAAAAATTAATTTACAACTGAACGCCTTTTTTCACTTGAGTATTTGATCGTAAAAGTAATTACCATAAACCATTATTAGTATTTACATAAAGAGTGACTAAGCGGAAAATAAGTACCGTAAACTTAAACTTTTATGACATTTGTTTATACAGATGCAGTCATTATTCATTTTTATACAAACAAAAATAAATCAATATTACACTTAAAAAAGCTGCGTAAGGTTTCTTAGATTGATAATAATGGAATTAAAGAAAAATCCCAATAGAGCGATAAAGTTCAATAACTTTTGATAATAAAGGGTGTTTCATATTTACAGACCAAACCAAACATATAATTTTAAACAGAATAATATATTTTCATATATTTTAAAATTTAAAATGCAATGTTGAAGCGTTTCCCTTTCCGGCTCGAACGAGTAATAAAATGTCTGCCTCGCTCCTTACCGCTGCCCTTCAGGAGAAACCCTGTAGGATACAGAGCGGAGCTCTAATTGGACATTCCAGAGATGCCTTATATCAATGTTTTTTAGTATTAGTTGTGGCTGTATTCTTAACACATCTTTTACAAATTCCCAGAAGAAGAAATCCGCTTTAGTAGGTTTATGGAATCTAGGAGGGCATCTGATCCATCTCGTTTACTCCACCTATCTGAATATGGATGCTTAAGATTGTTGTTAACTAGGGCAGTATGTACGAGCTGCGTACGATAATGAATATAAATAAAGCTCAGACAGTGGGTATGTTATGATTTTCTAATCCTTGAAAAAACAGTTAAAAAACAGCGTTTTTCCGGAAAATAAGAGACAATGATCCCCAAGTCTTCAGCAGGTTTTTCCAAGGACCGTTTGGGAATATGATCCGCCATTTTTGACAAGCATTTACTGCTGGCGCCATCTATTGGGATAATGCGGTTTTTCATTGGTCATCCTAATAGATTTTTATCATTTAGCAAACTACGTAAACATCTTAATATTTTTTTAGCGAATGTCGCTACTATTCTGATTGAGCTATCATACAATTTTTGTACTAAAAAAATCCTCTTAGAGATATAGCAGCTTATTGTTTTGTAGATAGTCTTATCGGATCTAAATGATTTAATTTTAGGATTAGTTTAGCAAAAAAAGCCAAGAAAATACGAAAAAATAAGACAATGGAAAATATTTAATGATTAAAGTTTTTTAGAAGATCTAAGAGAAAAATGTGGTAAAGACTTATTTTTATAAAAATTACCGGTACAAAAAAGTTTCAAATAAAAGATCCATAATTTTCTATGTATATTCGTCCAAAAATAAAAACAAAAAGGGCTGTGGCAGTGGTTTTAGGATTTTTACCTTTTCAACCTTTCAACCGAAAGAGTGAAACTTCTAACCTCAGAAAAATGTTTCGGTATTTAAATTTTAAAAACGTATGTCAAAAAGGGGCGATGTCAGTCTGGTTATACAATAATTCTTTAATACACAAATAGAAAAATACAAAAATTTGGATTAATGCAAAATTATAGGGACAAAAATTGAGAGGTTGGGAAATGGCTTCATTATCGCTCCATCCTTTTATTTTGAAGCCTGAAGATGGTAAAACTGTGTCCGATATTCGACATTATTTACTAAACTTCAGAAAAAACTCCGTGGAGGAAAATCCCAAGGTGAGATTTTTATAAATTGAGCTAAAGACATTTTTATTTTAAATTTCCAGATTAGGCCCCATTATTTATTTTCGCTACTTTGAACCATATTTTATAAATAAAAAATTGTTTAAACATTTTGTATATCAGGCTATGAACTTAACAATAAATCACTCATTATTCTACAACAAAAAAAAACAATTAAAATATTTGTAAGCTAGTGATACAACGTAAAATACCATAATTATTAATAGGTTAATTGTATGGACCTTGAAAATACCTGAATATCTATACCGTATTTTTTTATAGCACTCCAAAACGATAATGCAACAACAAGCAAATATTTGAAAAATACTTACAGTCGTAAATACGATAATCCTTTCGAACATAAAAACGATAACACAATCCTTTTTAACAGGTTTCTTCATTTTAAACTTGTCTTTCATAATCAGGTTACCGTAACCAGTGACGTCAAAAGGACATTCTTGAATGGATACATGAGGAGTAAGATTTTCAATAACCAATTCTTTCTTCTCAAAGTTTATCGGAGGGGAGATAAATTGGCTTTTTCTTTCACTGTTTCTAAAATACGAACTAATACTTATCAATCTTAATTTATTCTTTGACTTCCTCGTGGAACTTCTCCTTAATTCCGGTTCTTCCATAAATATTTTTGTTATTATTATGGTAAGATCATGAATGTCACTCAACTTACTTCGGTAAACGCCGGGAATGTAATTTGTTATCTCAGCGTTATCTTATTGTTAATTAAAATGGATTTAAATGATAATGACTGATGACTAAACCAGCTATTTACCTATTTTTTAGTCGTTTCAAGATTGCGAGAGACATAATACCAACGCGCCGACATAACATCGACTGAATTTAAAATAGATTAAATATTGACGCAGGAAACACTTCTACATTCAGAACCTATTGAAAAAAAAAAATAATACAAGTGTGAGTTTAAATTGACGCCGCCATAAAGTTTTGTTTTTATTTTGATCAAAATAATTGAAGCTATTATTATCAGTGACGGCTTGGATGGTTGTACAAGCCCTCTGTAAGAGATTCTCCAGCTATTTATTAATACACACAGAAAAGTTATTTTATTTTTACAACATGAAAAATATATTCAAAGTTTCATGTGTTATTTTGAGAAAATTCTTTTGAAATGATATATATATATATATATATATATATATATATATATATATATATATATATATATATATATATATATATATATATATATACCAGGTGATCCAGAGGGGTACGTGCATGTTCCATAACTTTTTTCTATCCAAGCTATCGGTTTGATTTTTTTAAACAAGTCAATCAATGAGGCACATTCTAAAAATATTTCTATTTATATACAGGATGTGCCAAAATAAGATACACAACTAAGGTCTGTTTTTTGTTACATGTTATAAAGTGAAACAATGGCAAAAATAGTTAAAAATTTGTTATGACGAAATATAATTTTCAGCTACTCTCCAAAAAAGTAAAAAAATTAATGCGTCTTTTCATCTTTCCATTAAAAAGTACTCTCATAAACTATACTCGTGAATTTTTTCAGAATTTTTGACCCATCTGGTGCAAAAAAATACTTCCGAAAGCATGAATTTTTTAAAAGTTATCCCGAGTCGAAGATGAGGGAAACTTTTTAAAAAAAATTATGCTTGAGGCGATATTTCCAGATAGTAATTCAAGACCGTGGGAGATTCGGTAATAAGTGTAAACAATTATTTATTCATCAGCACGTTTAAATTGTATTTTCTAAATATATTAGTGAAGCGACTTCAAATGTTTATCAACATTTTCGGACACTGGTTCTGTACCATCTGTACTAGATTCTTTATAGAATTTTGAAAGACTTCTTAACCACTGAATCAGGGAATATTGCATAAAACAATATTTTATATTTTGTCTCTGAAAAAAAGTACTTCTAGGTAACATACGAATACGCAAACTTCCATCCTACAGCTTCTAGATTCAATAAAAAAAATAAATTAAAAAAATTGGTTACATTTCGAAATTAGCTCTGATATTTCGACCTATTCCGTCTCTGTGTTGGTTAATATTTTTAATTGGGTACCTTTGAATAGGTAGTTCATTGTCATAATTTTTAATAGCAATGTCGCAAAACTAAAATTATCATTTCGAATACATTACAAATTTTGTGACTTGTTCGTAAACGTTCAGCATGAAATAATCGCTGGAATTTCGGCTCGAAATTGTTTAAATAATTCATATGTATACAATCTGTCTTGCGACGTTGTCTGGTTGCCGAACGTCGCTGCTTTCTGTTTTAAATCCGTTCTTTTTTAACATTTTTGGCCCAGGCCAGGCTTCCTCTTTTGTTAACTACTCGGGTTATTAATACACTATGTCATATCTATGTCATCTACTGTGATTTCTGTATCCATTTGTTATTTGAAAATGTCATTTCCTAATAGGTTTCTGTGATATTTGAGAGATCTTCTTTTCCTCTATTATAAACTATACTCATCCGAATGACACAATTTTTTGCGAATAAAAATGGCGGCCAGACTGCCGCAATAAACTTAAAAATATTTTAACTTTTTGCGAATTCGCATAAACCACGGAACCACGGAACTTCAGCTGTCATTTGCATTGACATTTTAAAAAGTAATTATGGAGAATCTGATGAATTTATACCAAGTTCACCAATTATACCGTCTCTGGCATTTGCGAAAGAAAAGAAAAGCATGTGTAGTGTTCGTAAAATATTTCTTAATAGAAAAATGCAGAGGGATTATCACAATCTCGTTAGAGAGATGCGGATCTATAATCCCAACAAATTTTTCAATTATTTTAGAATGACCTGCTCTCAGTTCGACGAACTATTGTCCACAATGGGGTCAATATTGAAGAGGTCCTATATCATTCTCATTGAGAAGTTCTGTTGAACTTTCTCCAATTTCCTCAGAGGTTTCCCCAATCGTTACGTGGTCACAAAGGTCACTTAATGTGATGTAACCACATAATTCACAATAAATAAACTGAAAACTCAAATAATTTAAATATGACTCCTTAACATTGTCCCTCAATAGAGTGAAATATGCCAGTATTCAATATTATTAAATTATCGACAATATACTTATTGGCATTAAAATAAAATAATTGCCTGCTCTTCCGAATCCATTTTTGTTTAGAAATAGAATAACGAAAACAAACCGAAAAACGAAAAAATTTAGATATCTAACCTAAACATTCAAAATCGAAAATGAAATATGTCATCATTTATTTCATCGCAACTTTTTTGCCGTATGAGTATGCACGTACATGCGGTGGTTTTTTTTACGATTTGCGAATCGCAAAAAAATTGCGAATATTCGTATGAGTATGGACTAGCCTTTAACCGGATTGTTTCCGTACCCATCGTCGTGCTAAAGGTATTTAGAGCTATATATTGTGATGTTTAAATAATTCTCAAGTTTTAATTTTTAGTTTTTATTTTCAAATTAACACTTTGACATCTCTCAATACCAAAATCGACAACTATCAAATTTTTTTTTAAGTTATCTTTACATAATTTTTTTAAAAATAAGCAAATTCCTGATCTAAATGTCATTACACAAACTACAAATTTTTTATCATAACAACATTCCTAAAATTTCTTCACAATTTCCCCTAAAATTTATTCACGTATTATAAATACTTTTGTAATACTGAATATAATTTTATTTTATATATTATCAGTTCCCCTTTTTTGAATGTAATTATTTTTAACTCTTCCGTCTGTAAAAATATTTCTCCATATTTTTTCTTCTTTTGCTATGGTTACTTCCACTCATCATTGATGGTAGTCTTTGTAATCCTCCTGCATTTATTTCCGAATTTCTAAATCTCTCCAATACTTGGTTTTCAATCCTATTAACTTCTTTAGTATTAAATTTGATCTTATCTAGCATCTCACTATCTTGATATTCACTTCTGTATTCCTTTCTCACGTCTTCTATATTAGATTCTATTTTTCCCTCTAATACCTTACATTTTTCTTTGATTTCGTTTCTTGTTTTTAAATTTTCTTCCTCTGCAATTTATTAACCCTTTCATTACTTCATTGTTTATCAAATTATAGTGTGTGTTCGTTTTCATTATCTCCTTCTCCATTTGTCCCATTTTCTAATCCTGTTCCATTATTTTCTGTTCTGTCAATTTCTGTTTGTTTTAAAATTCTTCAAATTTCTTCTCTATTCTATCTAACGTATACGTATTTTGTTTTTGATTTTGGTCCATTTTGTCCATCTTCTTTACCGATAATTCAAACATTTTAACAATATCATTTCCTTCTTTTCTTTGTCCTTGCTCTACTCCTGCTTCTTTTATAATAACAAAAGTTTCTGGATCTTCTCCTTCCAATATTAAACATGCATATAATCTTTCTATTAGAACTATTTTTAGTCCCTCTACATCTTGTCCTCTTCTTCTTAACTCTTCTTCTAATTCTACAACCTTTAAATCATATAATCCCTTTCCTGTTTCTTCTTCCATTTTTCTTTATATATGTCAAATGTCAAATTTTTTATCATAACAACATTCCTAAAATTTCTTCACAATATATTTGTGTACTTTTAATTTTGAATTGTGTTTCTGTTAAAATGGACTAATAACTCTTACAATTTGAAAATCACAATGTTGTAGTTTTTTTTGCAAGACGACAAACGTGGTTAATTTTTATTAGCAGCCACTTTTTCTATTTTCCAGCGACAGGATTACACAAAATTAAAACTAAATAGACAATAGATTTAATGAAAAAATTATCACAAGATGATTTAAATATGTATATACAATATAAATAAATAGGTCTCGAATAGGTTATATTTGTCTGATCTATCCACAAGCTAAATAAGACTGGTTGGTCATTTATTCACAATAAAATACTGATGATCCTGAAAAATAAAAAACTAATTATAAATAAAGAAATTAAAATTTTTCTCAAATTCATTCCACTACAAATATAGCATTTATATAATATTTTAAAAATTGGTTGCACTACGTCTGGATTGAAAACAACTACTACTGGGGCTAATGCAGGCATTGAATTACAGCAGTCAAAACGCCTGTAGGAAGCTACCAACCCTTTGGAGTGGTGTAACCAATTTCTAATAAAATTTATGTTATATTTTTAGTGGAATGGCTTTGAGAAAAACTTTTGGGTATGGATAATTTTTCGTGGAATTATAAATATTTGATCAAATGTTCGAGATGGCACATGATAAGGGATCGCTACTCAATAGCTACAGGAAGAACGTTTAACATCGCTAACATGATACAGAGTTTAATACAGTCAGAAGAGACTTGGAAATAAGCTTACAATGCCATTACAAATATATTTCAAACACAGGAGATCGAAAGCAGACTTATAAGTAAAGATAAATAAAAGAAATTAGACAGCTACCCCATTGAGTTAATGTCAAAATGGATTCACACAGTCCCTGCTGTGATTGACCAAAAAACACAGGCGTAGAACATGAGTTTCCTCACACGCCCAAAAAGAACTAGGAGAAAAGTAAGTATTGAATAGATTGCAAATATTTATAGGCCACTTTATTTTGATGTTGATCAGTTATACTAGAGAAAGTTTTACCATCAACAAGACGTACCATTTTCTTACCTGCGGATTTTATTCTATTTCGATTGACTTTGTATCTTTTCCCATTCTGCGCGGACATGTTTAATGAATTTTCTAAAACAAAAACATGCTAAATAAAAAAAGAGATATCGTTAATACATCTGGATTTAAAGAATATAACTATGGTCTGTTCGTTATCAATAAATCAACTTGTTCGAAATCGAACATTTTTATCTACGCCCATGTCGACAAAAGAAATAAAAATAACCAAACCGCACGCCTAAGTACCCAGCATAGCAACAGAACACGCGTCGTGAATCAAGGCCACCGCGCAGATAATCAACGCGGAAGTAACTCACCGACGAGATAAAACTTGCTAAAAGCCGCCCTTGTCGGCAACCGCCTTTACATACATCGCGACACATTGGCGAGACTGCAAGTTGCCAAAGAGATAAAAAAAAGGCACAACAATAAAGCCGAAAATACATACCCGTGATTGGCCGCCGAAGGATCTCGCATATCGACAAGCGTCTCAAATAAATCAAAATTAAACCAGTAGAACTTCTATCTCCGTTGGCCGGTTCATACGTAATAAATTCAGCAATTTTAACTTATATAAATTATATTACATCCATACCCGTATTCACATTCATTTATTTCTTGAGCAATTGCAAACACAGTTTTGAATTTTGTTATATTATATGTTTGTTAAAAAGTGTTTTTTTTACGAAGTTATCGTTAATATATAAAATTCAAGTAATCAGTGTATAATTTCGCTACCATCTCTATACAGTCCACACAATTTCTCAGCTAACTTAAATCTACAATAAGTTGGGACAGGCCCATCTGCAGGGTGTGGCCTAATAAGTTTGGGTCTCCAAATTTGGTATTATTTGGAACTTCCCAAAATACAACTAATAAATAAAAAGTAGGCACTATTGAATTAATAATTTGAAAAATAACTAATAACTATATGTATATATGATGATGTTTTATGATGTCTTTCATGCGAAACAAGTGCAGTAAAACTTATCGCTTATCATTGTATTTATTGAATAAATAAATAATAAATAAATAAATAAATATGTTTGCATTATTTTTTTCTATTTAACACTGTAGATGAGACAGGGGTAATGTTCTAAAGAAACAAATCAAGTGCTACTCTTAAAATAACATTAAGAATGATAATTGTGTTAAGGGTTAGGATTTCAGAAAAACTTCAAAATTATTATAAGAAGAAAGTTTCTTAATTCATTAAAGTAAATACCTGATTTATTCATCAATTGGTAATATTATATCAGAGCAATAAATAAATAACATTGAAAGTAAGTTTGATATTTAGTATTTTGTAATTTCTCTCTCTTTCCACTTTTTTAACAACTAAGTGGTTTTAATCCAGTGGAAAGAGAGAGAAATTAAAATACAAACCACTATGAGCTTCCGAAATGAAGTATTTTGTAATGTTTCGGTTGTGATACATGAATTACTACTAATTACTAGAGTGAAAATGGAAAATAGTTCAGAGTTTAGTCCTATGAAACTGGAAATATATAGCGAATTTTTTGAGAAATTTTCCAATTTTTTAATCTCATAGAAAAATAAAAATAGCCCAATTAAATGTGTGAAAACAGAGAGTACAATTATAATTTTCCATTTAGTGCATACCTTTGGCTTTGTATAGTTGATCCCATAAAATCTTCTCGATTGATTCTTTCCAAGTTTTCCAAATTTTCTCCGATTTGGATTCTAGAATATAAGTGTATCTACTGGAATTTTGTTTTTTCTTGCTCTTTGTAAAATCAGTTAGATGTATTGTAAAATCGTCAAAAGTTGCAATTCTGAGATCATTCATTTTTATACTGTCGTAGTAATAGAAAGTTTCGAGGGTTCTCTAAAAAAATAAAGTAGGTACTGAAAATAATTATATTAAACTAAAAGTTTAAATTATTATACTAAGGTATAGTTAAGTCTTTCAGTCCTCTTCTTCTCGCTTTGACACTCTTAGGGGTCTATTCTGTAATATATCCTTTAAAATTTACAGTCACTTTCTTGTCTTCTTTTTCTTGAGTACTATGGCAAACTTGGATAATACTCAGGGGGTTGAATAATTGCAATATGGGTGCAATCTATAGCCCCCAAACAAATGATGTGAGTTTATGATTTTGTATCTTTTATTTATTTTAAATTATGAAGGAATCGTTACAGAATAACTCCCTTGCAAAAAATTAGCGAAAATACTGAATGAATAATGAAGTTTTGACAAAATTCAACATTAAATTTTGGCATTCTCTATTCACAAATTTTAGCGGCTTATTAAAAATGATTAATTTTAACAGAGTCCTTTAAAATGTCAGGGAAACTAAGTTTGAATGCTGTAAGAATGGGAATAGTCCAAAACAATAAACAAACTAGTGGGATAAGTTGTCCGAGTAACTCAAAATTGCCAAATTCCTGCATCATGAGTGGATCCGGAATATCTAGTATTAATGCTTAATATAGTACAACTATTTGACGGTTGATGCTTAACTTTTCTTGAGTCGTATGGCAAACTTGGCTAATCCTCAGGGGGTGCAATAATTGCAATATCGTTACAGAATAGCCCCCTTAGAAATGCAAAAAATTAGCTAAAATGAAGTTTTTACTTACAGGATCCGTCGTCGTTAAGACGACGACATTTGTAAAGAGGAACACCATGGCTGCTTCTACTTTCCTAGGCTTGATAATATTAAACTTTTCTCTCATTTTAAATGACCCGTAATCCATTTTGCTTATGGGACTATTTTCAATAGATTCGATTGCCACTGAATCATTACCTTTCGACATTTCTTCTTTAACCAATTCTAAAGCAGCTTGAGCATTTTCTACAGGTAAATCTAATTTTTCCAATTGTTTTTCTATATTTTCTAGGAACAAAATATATTTTCCTAATCTTTGTACAGGGGTTAATAGGTAAGCTGAAAAATCCAACCTTTCTTCGAATTTCTCTTGCATATCCTTAAACATTATAATTTTACATATAACTTTGTTCGTAAATCACTATTTATAACAGCAACAAAATAATCTAGCTACGTGTTTTTTGTATAAATACATTATGAAGAGTACCTTCTACCACAGATGTGGAAGAATGGAATAAAAAAGCAAACAATAAATCAAAGCTTACGAATTTTCATATATTCTTAGAAAATGATTTTGATGATCAAAAACTTAAATTAACTACTAAAAAATCGTGATAGTGTGACGAAATCCTAATATCATAGGAATAAGTTCGCGAATTAGACATTCAATGTCTAAAATCCATCTGGTCTTATGGTTAATTTCAAAAAAGGCGTAATTGATAAGCCTTACCTTAATAATTGAACTAAAATCTTTTATTAACGAATCCGCCTTAGGTTTATTCCTAAAATAACTTGGATACAACTCAAACAGCAATTCCTAAAAGTGATGAAAAAATAATTAAATAAATAATTTTCTTTTAGTAGTTGATATCTGAAAACACTTACATTCTCTAGGAAACATTGAACAATTTCATCGACGTCTCCGCATTTTTCTATCGCATTTAAAAACTTTTTTTGTCTCCGATGTATTTTCTCTATATTTCCAAAAAGATATCCCTGGTAATTCTTAAGATCAGGGGTCGTGTTGCTTTCTATATAGGGTTTGTATACCTGAGGAACAAACGTTTTACGAAATTAGAATCAACAATGACTGCAATTGCCTAATAATTACTTTTAAGTAAGAGAGAAAAAAGAGGATAAATTTAAATATATATCTATCTAGCTTAAGGTTATGATGAAAATTGAAAACAAAAACTTATTAGATAATTGTATCTTAAAATTTTAGCAAATAGTACAACATAAACAACACAGGAATTTAGCTAATAAATTGAAACGCCCCGCAATGGTATCTTTGATTTAAAAATTTAAACATTTATTACCTTTATTACTTTGGTTAAATCTTCAACATATTTCTTTTCTGTAGATTTGATTTCATCTATTATAAACTCTAACCTAAAAATAAGATTAGTTAAAACTGTTAACTGTTAACTAAAACAACATGGTTTTCCTGTGAATGTATAATAAATATTGTCACGAATCATATATACTTTAAATCTTACCGCTTTGAAGGTGTTGTAGAATTACTTCTGCTAAGAGGCGATGGAATATTGGTGGTAAACGGGTTAATTTCGGAAGAAGCAATCCTTTCAATTCTAATTATACCTTGGTGGTCACAAAACGTTTCTCTTCTAACATTACTGTAAATTTCGTCACCATCTTTATTTCTACCAATTTCTATCCCTTCGTCGTCGTCGTCTACAACTGAACTTTCCTGAGATGTCGTCGAATACATTGTGGATCTGTTAGAAGCAGGACCAAACACAAAAAACGGTTGTTGAGGGTTACCTATATTTGGAATTTCTACATATTCATATAAACCTTCCTCGTTGCTCGTTTTTGGTAATTCTTCTACAGTTTGCACATCATTTTTATCATAGACCTCAGATATTTCTTCATATATAGGTTCCTCGTTGCTTATAGTTGCCAATTCATCACTTTTGTCACAAAACTCAATATTTTTTACGTCGTAATCAATATTTTCATTCGCTGCATGAATGAGATCGAAAGATTTGTCTTCGTTTTGATAAAAGATCATGTCAGATTCTTTAAACGCTTCATCGATATTTTCATTGATGTGTAGGTCGATAGTTCTCCTATCAATCATTACTTGAACTTCTATCAATTCCCTTCCGTCATCGTTATAAGCTTCAACAATGTGTAAACCATTTTCCAGGTCATCGGCTAAGCTTTCACTGAATTCATCTCTAAATCTGCAAGCATTTTTTATTATTAACAAAAGAGATACAAAGTATAAACTTCTGTATGTATCAAAGGAAGTAGGTTATTTTTATGATAAATTGTCACATCTTTTTATCTATAATTTCCTGTTTGTAAGTAGTATTTTTATTTATAATTTTGAATTACTGATAGAATCCAGAAGAAAAAAAGATTGTAAAGATATAAAGTTTAAAATAGAAGTAAATTATTTATCGATATCGTTTTTACTTTACCATACGAAGTGGTAAAGTATTGTAATCGCAAAAAAAAGAATCGGATGTGGCCATGCAAATGACTTTACCATACTTTAACGGCCCTACGGGCTCATAATCCAATTACTCGTACATATTTAAGGCAGGCCATGCCTGGCAAGAGCGTACGATTGTTTCCATGAAACAAAACACTTCGACTGCGCTTGCGCTATTATGCAACTATGTTATTCCATATTTTATTTTTAACTCGCTTATAATACAAAATTTGAAAAAAAATTTTAAACAAAATTTATAGTAAATTTAATTTAAAATAAATTTTTTCTCTTAATATTTTTACATAAACTTAATAGAAACGATAATAATTGCGAAAATCTGAAAATTCTCAAGAGTAAACCCTCACTTCCGGTTGTCCGATTTTGTCAAAAATCTAATCAGCTCATTATCATGTTGTAAAAATGCTAAATATAAAATTTGGTTAGGAAATTTCGATCGCAGTTGGAGTAAGAGCGCACACAAAATTTTCCGGACTACATACTCCATACTCCATACTCCATACTCCATACTTCATACTCTATACTCCATACATACATTTTCTGGAAATGGTCTTAAATGACTTAGGGGGTCTCAAAACATGTAAATCCACTGAAAGCTGAACTTTTTTTTTTGCGATTACAATTCTTTACCTATGGTAAAGTAAAAAGTTCAGCTTTCAGTGGATTTACATGTTTTGAGACCCCCTAAGTCATTTAAGACCATTTCCAGAAAATGTATGTATGGAGTATGGAGTATGGAGTATGAAGTATGGAGTATGGAGTATGGAGTATGGAGTATGGAGTAGGGAGTATGGAGTATGGAGTATGGAGTATGGAGTATGGAGTATGGAGTATGGAGTATGGAGTATGGAGTATGGAGTATGGAGTATGGAGTATGGAGTATGTAGTCCGGAAAAATTTTGTGTGCGCTCTAACTACAACTGCAATCGGAATTTCCTAACCAAATTTTATATTTAGCATTTTTACAACATGCTAATGAGCTGATTAGATTTTGGGCAAAATCGGACAACCGGAAGTGGGGGTTTACTCTTGAGAACTTTCAGATTTTAGCAATTATTATCGTTTCTATTAAGTTTATGTAAAAATATTAAGAGAAAAAATTCATTTTAAATTAAATTTACTATAAATTTTGTTTAAAAACTTTTTCGAAATTTTGTATTATAAGCGAGTTAAAAATAAAATATGGAATAACATAATAGCGCAAGCGCAGTAGAAGTGTTTTGTTTCATGGAGACAATTGCCTGACATGGCCTGCCTTAAATATGTACGAGTAACTGGATTATGAGCCCGTAGGGCCGTTAAAGTATGGTAAAGTCATGTGCATGGCCACATCCGATTTTTTTAACGAATTTTGGTGTACCTAATTGTTTTTAGTGATTTATTTTGTTTTTTGGGGCAAATATGATAAATCATCAAAAATGAACATAAAAATCTTTTTTAGTGATTTTCAGCTTATAACTTGCAAAGCCAAGCTATTATGGTCACAGTGGTCCTATAGTAAAATAAAGAAGAGAAAATTATCTAAAAATTATCTCTCTAAAAATTTTTTTTGTACAACGTATGGTTTCCTTGCAAATGAGAGTTGAAACATCGAGGAACTTCAGTAATTTTGGAAAAACAGCAAAAAACACTGATTTAGTTCCAAGTGTTTGCAATTTATTAAATAAATATGATAGCAGTACCTAATAAGAATTTCTCCAATTTATATGTCTGTACTTATACGAGCCTTTTTAGACACGGGTTCAATACTTTCTTCAGGACGAAACACATAAAAATAACTAGACCGAATGAGATGACATCTGATCCTAAAAACTAGCACATATGCCCTACATTGTGGAAACGCTCAAAAGTATGTCCAATATATAAAAATGGCTGAAGAGATGACATACAAAACTGTCGACCTGTAGCACTGATTTGCGCAGCCAGTAAGCTTTTTAAATCAATTCTTCATGAAAAAATATTGAACCATGTTTATCCATGTTTGACTGAAGAGCAACATGGGTTTTACCTAAAAGGTCCACGGTAACTAATCTAACATGCTTCGCACTAGAGGCAAATAAAGTGGTCGAAAACAACAGTCAACTAGATGTTATTTTCACAGACATGAGCAAAGCCTTCGACAAAGTCGATCATGATAAAATGCTGAACAAATTATAACAGGATACATGATTTTTCCGTTATCATAAAATATTTACAGTTTTCCATTAACTTATACCCTAACTATACTATATCGTTTGAAAGATTATTAATTGTACTAACAAATTGTAAAAAGACTTATAGGGTAATCCATTTGAAAATTTTGAGATATTGCTTGATTTGAGTTCTGTTTCGCCCTGTATTAAAGAAGCCACAGATAAAGAAAGTAATTCATTTCGGAAGCTCATAGTGGTTTGTATTTTAATTTCTCTCTCTCTCTCTCTCTCTCCATTGGATTAAAACCACTTAGTTGTTAAAAAAGTTTTTTTATTGACGTTTCGGTTTTCCTATCGAAAGCCGTTATCAAAATGACAAAGTAAATAAATTTACTATAGAAACAGAACACTTGATAATCTTGCAAAAATACGACATCAACATGTACACAGAAACAGATTTTGACATCTTCAATCTCAAAATCTATTCTGTGTACATGTTGATGTCGTATTTTTGCAAGATTATCAAGTGTTCTGTTTCTATAGGTAACTCGGATTAAGATTGCAGCGCTCATGCGGTGAAATTGGAACTGTGCTAAGGAGTAGTAGTTTGTTTACTTCGTGCTTTCTTATGGGATATTTCATGTGTATTTAAGTTGTTTATTTGGTATCAGTTTTGTTTTTTTGAATTATTTCTAGGTGTAAATTGTGTATTGTTTTTGTCTAGTGTTTAGTGTGACATTCATTTTATTTTATAAACTATACATAAACATTTATTTTATATCTTTAAAAGTGTGATATTTCCAGTTGTATTTAGGTGAATAGTAGTCAGGAGTTTTACTCAAATACATTTTAGTCTCAAATTATTGTTTCCATTATTTTTTAGAAATGAAGTTAAGCATTTTAGAGTACATGAACTATTTGGGCGGATCGGCTAATTTTGAATCTGTAGTTGAAGGTGAAAATGTCCTGAATGCAGGACATCTTATTTTAGCGGGAAAGACCATAGAAACTTATGAGTGGATAGAAATATATGGTTTGTGTTTACAAACGAGTGCATTGGAATCTAATCCACATGAAATTACTCGGAAATTATCTATTTCTAACACTGTAAAAGTGGAGAACCTCTTATGTTCTTGTAAAGTTATAGCATGAGGCTTTAATGTTCTCCGTTTTACTCTAACTGTAAATAATAAATCAAAGCAAAGTGGTAAATAATAATTAAATATTTTTACCATACTTTTTTGAATAAAATCACTTTCAGCAAAATGTAGAGACACACACTCTCATGGTATTTGAAACTTTCTTGCCAATTTTTAATGTTGTGATCCACAATCTTTTCCTATCCACTAATTCTCTATTGCCAAGTTTGATTTCAAAAAAAACTTTGGACGTTCCTGCTTTTGGAAACGAATGAAAACTTAGTTCAGGGTTTCTTTTTCCCCATGATGAACACTTAGGTACACAACAATAATGTTTACTCATTATAAAAAAGATCAACAAATCAAAATTATTTGTAAAAACAAGACAAAAACACTATGAAAATTACTTAACAACGCTAAAGAAATAACCCAAAATGTCAAAACTACTCCTTAGCTCAGTTTTCGCTGTTTTCACCAGAGGGCGTATCAGTTAGGACAAAGTTTAAAAGTAAGTACTAACATATTAAGTTCATTTAATTGTTGTTTCTTATTAAATAATTTTTATCTTTGGAATTTGTTTTAACTATTAGTCGTAGGCTCGTGCTAAACGTTCACTCGTGTGAAATAAGTCACTTTCTACACTTGTTATGTAATATACTATATTTTGTTATGTCATTTTGATAACGGCTTTCGATAGGAAAGCCGAAACGTCAATAAAAAAACTTTTAACAACTAAGTGGTTTTAATCCAGTGGAGAGAGAGAGAGAGAAAAAATAAAGAAAGTAATTAATAGTGAGCACAGCCAACGATATGAGAATGACATTTGAATACAAAGACCTGTTGATTTATTTTGATTTACTGGTTTACAGAGTGTTAAAGATGGGGTTATTTTTGCTAATAATTGGCCATATCTTTTTGCTATATTTTTTTAATGCTCTCTTTTCGATTCTTGAATAAAATATAGTATGTTAAAAAAATGTAAGTTTGTGTTGCCACGAGTTTTTGGAACACCCTGTATAACACAGGCACACAAAAAGAAAAAAAATTATGAACCAGAGGGTAGACCCCACTATTCTTAGGTTTTTGGGGTCTCTGAAACCGAATATGACCTTGAAAAATAATTTCAATTGCCCGTTTTTCGTTAGCACCCCTTAAGGTTCGAATTTTGAATTGAACCAGAGGGGGTGCTAGCGGAAAAACGGGCAATTGAAATTATTTTTCAAGGTCATATTCGGTTTCAGCGACCCCAAAAACCTAAGAATAGTGGGGTCTACCCTCTGGTTCATATTTTTTTTTTCTTTTTGTGTGCCTGTGTAATCGAAACTGTTTTCAAAATGTGCACCCAGTGACTGTACTAGCTAACTCAAAATTTGAAAGTTTTATCTCTTACCACAACGACGTAATCCTCCGACGACAGAGGTTTGGCCCACCCTGTATACATATTAATATTAAAAGAATGGTTATTTAGTTTTAGTATTGTAATCACTTACTGGAACTGATTGCTCTGTAGATTACTTAACGAAATAAATAAATAAATAAATAACTTGCTATTTTCCAAAAACTACTTATTCTCCCGTTATTCCAAAACTCTTTTGCGTGGAAACCATACGACGTACAAAACATGTTAAGAGATATAAATTGTAGGTAATTCCCTCCTCTTTATTTTACTATAGGACCACAATAGCTTTCTTTGAAAAACTTTTTTTTTGTTGATATTTCTCATATTTTCAGGAAAAATTTTTGTTGGACAACTTCAGATTCGTGTTCGGCACCTCAAAAATAATAAAATAAAACACTAAAAACAATTTCACCAGAATTTTCCACTTCGAACCCTCCTTGTGTACCATTTGACTGAGCTAGAACCCAAATTCATAATTTATAAAAATGAATGAGGTAATAGCAATTTACAAATTTTTGGAATTGGGGCTGGTGTGGTTCACCTTTGTTCACGGACAGGAGTATCACATTGTATTTATTATATTATACCTGGTAGACTTATAGGGTAATCATTAATTAACATTAAAAAAATGGATACGAATATTTTCAACTTACCTATTGTCGTTACTTTGGCTGAACATATTAGTCGACATATAATTTATTCTGATATGTTGTTGCTTGGAAAAGTTTTTCAAGATAATTTGTTTTCAAAATTTAACTTTTAAATTATATTAAAATGAATAATATTCCGAAATTTGCTTACTCAGTGAGCTGTCTTGATAAAAAGCAAAAAACGAAAACAAAAATGTGTGATTATTGTTCAGTTTACAAACGTACCTAAGCGGTTCTCAAATAAATTTGTTCTTTGGGCATTGTTTGTAAACATCAGGATCATAGGATTCGATCAGGAGCAATTGGATCCTTGATGCATGATTCCTGACTGGCTTTTTCATAATTGAAAACTCATTGTTACAAAGGAAAATAGTGTTTATACATGGTTCTAAGTGTTATAGTCAGGGCTGTTCAAATCTGAGTAGAGCAAGGAAAATAAATGTTTTACTTTGAAATTTAAATATTTTGAATTTGTTTATTACTGATAAGGCATTTTTTTCTTAAAATAAAACTTTAACAGCTGTAAGTAATAAATTTTGCCTAGTAAAATGTGGATTTGTAAGTTAAGAATTTGACAGTACATTCCAAAGGCTGCACTTAATTGAAACCCCATTAAAAACGATACATGGGTGCAAAATAGTATTGAATTAACATAGAACTTACCTTTCAATAAATATACTTATATCTTCTTCGTCTAGGATATTTTGTTGATTGCCGATAACTAAGGCTGTGTTTTCTTCTTTTTCCTCATTGTCATTAAGCTCTTTATTATCAGGTCCAGTCTGTTCACAAACAACTGTACGGCTATCCGAATCTTTACTTTCTCTATTTTGTTGCATTAGTGCTAAAAACGTATCGTCTTCGAATAGAACTTCGTCATCAGGTTCTAATTTATGTTGTGAATCTTCCATAAAAATCTCGTCCTCATCGAGAAATCCGTCTTGTTTCATTTGAGCCAGCTCCTTATCCATTTCATTAATTAAACTTTTTCTGTATTCTTCAGTTTCTTCTTCATTTTCGGCTTCTACGAAACTTTGAATTTTTTTCTCTCGTGACTGTTTACCGTTTTTTTCGTAAATTCTCTTTTTGACTTCGACATTTTTGTTTAATTCTTTCAACGCAGCGAAAGTTGCTTCTGTTTCTTTAAGTACTTTTTCAATAACTGCATCTGCTGCTTCTTTATCAACTTTATTAATTGTGTTTGTAGTAGATCCATAATTTTTGGAATAATTAGGTCGAACTAGTTGATTTTCTTCGTTAAGTTCCGCCAATTCAAATTGTTGACAAAGTCGTTTTACCTTGCTTTCATTTTCCACTAAAAATTTTTCATCCGGATTTTTCTGTACATTATCCTTTTTGTATTTATTTTTTCTCCTCGTACTTTTACGATAGCTATTGTGTCTTACAAATAATCTGTCATTACTTACTGCATCTTCGTCAACTGAACTACTTTTTGCTCTAGGCAGTGTTGCACTTTGTACACTTTTACTTGGTCTTTTGATTTCGAATAAGCCTTTCAGTAAACTGATACCCTTATTTTTTTTTGATTCGTTATGAGAATCCATATTTAGGTCCTAACATTGATCCCATTTCAAGTCAAACGATGTTTTGCTTAATAATGTTATCTTATCTTATCAGAAGAGATAACTATTTAGTTTATCTTTTTTTATAAAAATACTTTCAGAAAACGAATTGCGATTTTTCAACCTGACGAATTCAAATTTATCTGGCAGACTTTTAAATTGTCTGATAATTTTTTATTAATTTGATTTGAATTTAAAAATCTTTTTTGTATGGCTCCGGCATAACAAACTAACCTTAAATATCAAGATATCTATAACTTTATGCATTTTACATCAGATGTAAAAAGCCTTTTTCAACCTAAATGTAAACGATAATATTAGTTTTTAAGAATCTGTACAAGTATTATTCTTCCGCCATTTATGAGCAAATCTTGTACACAGCGTTCTTATCAATATATAGCACCAAAATTATACAACACTATACCAGAACCTATCAAAACTATTACCAGTATTTGTGGCTTCAAAAAACAGTTAAAACACTTGATTTACAGCACTAATAGGTCTACTATTAATAGTCATTTTGAAAACTAAATCCATTTTGAAAACTGAATACTTATAAAAAAAAATTATGTATAAAACTAGTGTAACGTCGTTTTCTTCTTCTTTCTTTTTTTTCTTATTTCCTTTTCCCTCTTCTTTTATTATAAATATTAAATTAAATTTTACTTACAATTGTTCCATACGTCTCTAATTTTTATTCTACTATTTTTAAATTTTATTCTATTATTTGTATATAATATTATTATTGATCTTTTTACATTATTATTGTTATTTTACTATTATATTTTCTTCTGCGAAACAAGTGCAGCAGCACTTATCGCTTATCAGCTTTATTCATTTGTATTTGTATTTATTGTATTTATTATTATTATTATTATTGAATATTGAATAAACATTATTGATTATTAACTGTCATTTACCTCTCGGAACTGAAAATTAATAATATCTTAAAAAAATTAAGAGGTCTAATAGGTAAAATTAAATATTTATTTTTTCTTCTTCATTTGGTATCGTTTTTTGCAATTAATTCCTTCAAAAGCACTAATAACATCATTGGTTCTTTCTTTCTCATGGTTATCGATGAATAAAATACCGTAAACAACATCAAACGCGGTACCCACCTCGAATAGAGCAAAAGGGTGAATACACTCAACAACTATCTTGTGGACTTTTCTTATGTTTTTTGGAGCAATTTGCGAAAAATAGCGCCACTAATAGTCCAATAAACGAAGGTGTCAACCCGGGCATCAGTCTGTCCGGCACCATTTTTTTTTTAATTTTTTTTTCACCTATTTTCGCCGATATTTCCGAAAATATGACACTTAGAGAATTTTTGTTTGGACGAAAATAAAGATCGGTTCATTACCTACAAAAATGATTCTCATCATTTTTGTCAAAAATATGACACTTTTCGACATAACCGGCTCCAAAACGCACCCCCATTTTAGCTGCTGCCCTGCATTTAGAGAGCACGCTCTAAAGGAATGACACTCTCAAGCGGATTACAAATTTTTCAATAAGTGACGTAAAAATTAATATTTTTTCATGATTCAAAGTTCAGATGAAAAAAGGAACCTATAATATCATGTTACTTTTTACTTTTATCTATTTCTCTGAATTATTGAAAAACCGGGTCAAAGTTTGTTTTTGCTCGATATTTTGACCCTCCTATAAATTTATTCATATTTTTTTATCAAGACTAACTTCACCGAATCCTTTTGGATAATGGGGCTTTGCAAGGTGTTAAATATATTCAGAAAGATTCAATAAATTATTTTTGTGTATTTTCATAAATAACATGTTTTTTTAGGGCGTTTTTTTTATTTCCGGAGTTTTCGAAAATGCTCGGGTCTATCGGCAATTAATAGATAATCAAGGACCATATTGGTCTTCAACGCACATCATTAGAAAGCTTAGCTTGTCCCCTGGTCGATGGCATTTTTCTTTTTTTATCTTATTTTTTGCTTTTCCGGAAAATTGAAAAAATTCTCACCCCTTTGAAAAATCGACATTTTTTTTTGAGGATTATTTTCTTTTCGTGCTAAAATTTTTTGGGGTTAAGAATCGTACTAAATAAAAGATCACATTCTGACCTTTTCATCAATCAAGTATTTTATTAAGCGCACGAGAAAAAACTCCGCCTTCAAACTTTCTCAAATTGGATTTTTTTACAATAAATTTATTAATCAAGTGCAAAAAGTGAAAAAAAGTTGGCATTGTCATAAGGAAGAAAAACTTTATCGTGTCTATAGTCAGGTTTAGAGACACCAGACAAGGCACAATGGCACAATAGTTTAATTCTGAGACTCGTTGGTTATTCAGTTATTTTGTTTTTCGAAGGATCGTTGTAGTACTGATGTTGAATTTAAAAATGAAAAAATATATTTTTATTTAAAGTAGGGTTAGCCATATATGAGTAATAATTATTGAAGGTATGGAAGAAAAAGTCCTTTTTCTTCCATACCTTCAATATATTTTTACTACCGATTTTATTTAAAAAATATTGTAACTCGATTATTTGCATTTGTGCACTGAAACAAGAAATGGTTAATTTCTCTAAAATCGTTTATTTTGGGCTAGTAAAAGGTATGATTTTTTGACGTAGAAAAGTGTGGGAAAAAGTGGTAAATCTCAGCCTACTACACGCCACTGGATATCATTAGATATTTGGTTTTGTGCTAAGATGAGCTTGATTTTACCACCAGAACATTTCCCATATTTAAAAAAAGGGAGAGTGAAAAGTTATATACAATTTTAAATATCCTGTACCTCAAAAATAAAAGCTCATGTTTATTAAGCAGACTCAACTTATTATTAGCGTTCTAACATCCCTAGATCCCTAAAAAATAAAATTTTTAAATTGATGCCGCCCCTCCACCGCACAAGCTTTGCTTCAAAGCTCGGCTTCTGGGGTTCACACATAAGGAAGTGAATTAAAGGGCGTATGTTTGAATTAAAATTTTTGGTAATCACAAACTTCTTTCATATTTTGTTCTACCAAGTAAATCACCAACTCAACATGACTCTGTCTCATAAACAGGAGCTGTCATTTCTTCAGGAAGTGTTCGAGGTAATTTAATATCGAAAAACATTTTTAACAACAACTAGAGTTAAAGATAGTTTGAAGGAATAATAAAATAAAACTGCAGGATAGTACAACCGATTTTATAGATTGGTTACCTACATTTTAAAAAATATTCCCGTTAAATTGAGATCGAACCTAAAAAAAAATTTCTTATATATATATATATATATATATATATGTTCTGCTTTAGGTTTCCACGGGCATTATATGAATAGCTGGGCTTCCGGGATCTGCTCCGTGTTGTCACTGGTTGATTCTTAATAGAATCGTTCAACTGACGACGTTTCGGCACAATCTCATGTGCCATCTTCAGGTCTTAGTTTTGCTGCTTTGCTTTTAATGCGACTAATGAGAAGCAAAGCAGCAAAACTAAGACCTGAAGATGGCACATGAGATTGTGCCGAAACGTCGTCAGTTGAACGATTCTATTGAGAATCAACCAGTGACAACACGGAGCAGATCCCGGAAGCCCAGCTATTCATATATATATATATATATATATATATATATATATATATATATATATATATATATATATATATATATATATATATATATATATATATATATATATATATATATATATATATATATATATATATATATATATATATATATATATATATACCTATACAGGGTGCGCCAATTATTTCCACTCGATCTCTAGCACCGAAACTAAAAGAGATATCAACAAGATTTTTTGTAGGGGTAGACAGTGTCACTCGGACTACAATTTTAAAATATTTTGATGTATACAGGGTGGCTAATTTTTGTGGAATGAAAATTAATTTGGTTTTTTTAAATTGAACACCCTGTATACGATTATGTCTTCTGATTTTACTTAATATTAGATTTACGGTAGTTTTTTGTATTTGTAAATCCGACGCGGCGTTGACAAGTTATTCCTATTTTAAGCAGATTTAATGAAAAAACAGCACTTCAGAAATATTAGCACAAAACCATATTTTTTAAAAAATTCCTCAAAGAAGCTACTATGATGTAAATGAAACATGCACCTATCACAATAATCACACAACATCTTCACCTGTTGCACAGGGTGTTTGTCGATGGCGTGCCAATAGTCTAGTTTTCAAATGGCAATAACTTAATTTTTTCAAATGGGACACTTTAATAATTGACGTTAAGTGACAAACAACATATTTTACACAATTTTTAATAAGTACAAAATTTTACAAAGTTTAATCGTAAGAAAACTACAATAGTGAAAGTTAAAATTTATAGTAGGTGTTCAAAATGTCTTCCATTTTCATTTATACATTTTCTTGCCCTTTTTTTCATTGATTTACGCACATCTCTTAGCATTGCAGGGGTCTTTCATATTTTCTTTTGTGGTAACCTCTTTGTAAACAATATTTTTAATAAAACCCCACAAGAAAAAATCGCAAGGTGTAAGGCAAGGCGATCTAGTAGGCCAATTTATAGGTACTCCCCTTCCTATCCAACGATCCTGAAATTCCCTATTTAACCAATTGCGAACATTTAATAGGTAATGTGGTGTGGCACCATCTAATTGAAACCACATTCCGTTGCGATAATTTTGAGGCACATTTTGCAATAAGTTACGAAAATCATGTTCTAAAAAATCTAAAAATATAGCTCCATTTACAGTCCCATCAAAGAAATAGGGACCAATTACATAATCACCTATTATTCCCGCCCACACATTCAAAGACCATCGATACTGTGATGTGGTTTTAAATAAATGTTCATTGTGGTCCGAATAATAATGGAAGTTGTGTCTATTTACACAACCGTTCTTATGAAACGTGGCTTCGTCGGAGAATAAAACTTTGTTTAAAAAGTTACGCTCTGTATTTATCTTGTTTATTAACCATCTACAGTATTCCACCCTACGCGCGAAATCACGTGGTAACAATTCTTGGTGAAGCTGGATATGATAGGGGTGATATTTATTCTTTTTTATTATGCGTCTAGTTGTGGTATTCGAAATATCTAACTGATTGCTTAATTGTCTTGTGCTTATATTGGGATCTTCAACTATACTGATCATTACCTTATATTCGTTGTCAATAGTAACAGCTGTAGTTTCACATAAATGTTTTTCATACTTGATGGTTCCTGTTCTATCAAATCTATTCTTTAAATTCTCAAAAGTATCCTTTTGTGGATGACTTCTTTCTGGGTATCTTTGACGATAGACCCTACTAGCAAGAAACGCATTTTTTGACATTCATCCAGTATCCATATCATATCAAAATATTTTCTTGAACACTATAATTCTTATTAAAATCCATTTTTTATACACAATACCGATTAAATATAGTAGACGTGATACAATACAATTTTATGTTGACAATTAATGCCATAACAAAATATACCTACTGTCATTTTCATAGGTAACTTGATTTCTTATTAAAAATTGTGTAAAATATGTTGTTTGTCACTTAACGTCAATTCTTAAAGTAAATAGTAAAGTTAGATGTGCAAAACCCTATATTTTTTTAATGCGTATTAGGGAGAGCTACTAACTGAAGAAAAATATACAGGGTGTCCCATTTGAAAAAATTAAGTTATGGCCATTTGAAAACTAGACTATTGGCACGCCATCGGCAAACACCCTGTGCAACAGGTGAAGATGTTGTGTGATTATTGTGATAGGTGCATGTTTCATTATTTAGATCATAGTAGCTTTTTTAAGGAATTTTTTAAAAAATGTGGTTTTTGTGCTAATATTTCTGAAGTGCTGTTTTTTCATTAAATCTGCTTAAAATAGGAATAACTTGTCAACGCCGCGTCGGATTTACAAATACAAAAAACTACCGTAAATCTAATATTAAGTAAAATCAGAAGACATAATCGTATACAGGGTGTTCAATTTAAAAAAACCAAATTAATTTTCATTCCACAAAAATTAGCCACCCTGTATACATCAAAATATTTTAAAATTGTAGTCCGAGTGACACTGTCTACCTCTACAAAAAATCTTGTTGATATCTTTTTTAGTTTCGGTGCTAGAGATCGAGTGGAAATAATTGGCGCACCCTGTATATGGCGATCATCCAAAGGAATATTTTTAGATGTAATATCCTTCTTGTTTCCTTCACAAGCTCTTAAAATTCTTATGGACTTGGATCTAAGAACGAATTGTTGGGGAATCGAAAATTATATAGAATATATGTTTTTATTTGATTAGTTGGCGACGAATTAGAATTTTAAAATACTGGATAGCTTTTATTTTAGTTGTTATCTATATAATGCATTGTATTTATAATTCTAGAGATAATATACAAAAAAAAAGTGATAAAATTTGAAGTCATAAGATAACTATTTAACTTATTTCGGGAAATCTTCAGAACAGACCGATTATTATCAATTTTAAGCAAATAGCGTTTTAAACGACATTCACGATTATTTTTTTAAACATGTACATCATCAAAAATAGTTATTATATTAAAACACAAAAAAAGAAAGCCCACCTCTAGGTAGTATATTTGATATCGAATACTTGCGAGACTCTCCGAAGGCAGCCGACTTCTGACAGATACCAATTTTTTTTTTGAATTTCGGCATAAAGTAAAAAACTCTACTAACGCTAGTAGTACAGAAATTAAATAATAAACTGTTATTTAAAAAATAACTCTTTATTTTAATAATTTAAACATAGTAACAGTGAAAACGTAACAAAATTTTTATAAATGAAAAAGACTTTGATATGATTGTTCGTATACAAAATGATAATTCGAATAAACATCATTGTACACCAATATTGGCACGATCACCACGGACAACTGAGGGTAAGTGTGGATACATATTGATTACAGTTTGCCACTATGATATTGTTTTCCCCGCTTTCTTCTAAGATCATTCTAAGCGTAGAATGAAACATTTACATTGTAGGGTTGCAAATCCATCTGTTCTAGTCATAGGCGGAGTTACGGGGGGACATGGGGGGGGGGGGGGGGCAATGCCCTTCCAACTTTTTTGTGAATATTTATTTTCATTTAGAAGGAAGATTTTTTTATTAAATGTAACGATGAGTTTTCCACGTACCTATTCTAATAATAATAAATTAGAATTCAGAATTCAGAATTGCAATAGAATTTCGGTAGTAAAATGATGTTTTATCACTTAATTACTGATCCCATCCCAGCTGGAGCTAGGCTAGGCTGCAAATAGATGGCTTCCAAGATAGCAGAAGCGGGATGAGTCAGCTGAAAAACAGTATAACAGTTCAACTGGTGAAAAGTAGCTTAAAATTGCGTTTTGAAGCTTCAAATTTTCAAAAATTTTCCGCTTCACTGAGGGGTATTCCCCCGGTACGTATGTCCCCCCAACGTACAAGCCCTAACTCCGCCCATGGTTCTAGTCATCTCAAGTGTCCATAGATACAAAGCAAGAAGCGCTTTTTTATTGTATTATTTTCACTGTATCATTTTTTAAGTGCATCGAAAAAGATTTATGGCGGGTATCACAATCCACGTATGAATGTTTTTGTAAATTAACAAGTGATGAATACAAAAAATAAAATCAGAGTGTCTAAATTTTGAAAATGTATAACAAATTATCATAAAATATTAACAAAAAAAATAAATAGCAGTTATCTGTCACTTTTTTAGAAATCTTTGTCACGTTAGTAAAAAAAATCACTAATACCCATTATTTCTACTATTAATAATCAAAAAAACATTATGTAAGAATTAATGTAAGAGGCAAAACGGAATGACTACAAATTTTAATTCAAATTCATACTCAATTTTTTATAAAATATTAAGACTCACTCACTATAACTACATATTTACATACTAAAAAATAACTTAATCAATATCACAATGAAGTTTTAGAATATTGCTAACAGACCAGATGAAATTTTGAAGATATTACTTCGGATGGGTCAGAGGAAGGCATCCTAAATAGTAATTTACTTCTGTAGTTCATAATGGTTTAGTATTTTAATGTTCTTCTTTTCTGGATATTAAAATATTAAAATTAAAAGTCGAAACGGTCAAATTAAAAACTTTTTTGATATAAATAAGTGGTTTTAATATCCAGAAAATAAGAACATTCTAAATAGTATTAAATAAATTAAATAAGTCCCATACAATTATTTATTTTAAATTAATAGTCGACTAGTTTTTCTCTGTGACTTCTTGTAGGCCTTAAAATACTTATAATTTTCATAAATATGCATTTGTTATAAAAACAAAAATAATTTATGTATTCTGCGTGATTGTAAGTGCTTAAAGACCTGAAGATGAGCCTGGTGCCAAAACTAGTAGTCTGCTAATTTAAAATTTCTTCTAAAGCGTTACGAATAATGTGCTCTTCTAGGGTTCACTCGTAAGGGGGCGAATTGTAGTATGCATATTATTATTACTTCAGAAAAGAAAAAGAATTACATGAACAATTTCTTCTAGTCTATAACAACATTCCAAATAATTTCCAACAATTTTAACAACCACTTTTACGATATAAAAATTGTTTTATTTAAATATCGGTGAAAAAGCGTAGGGATAAAAATTATTGGAGGGAATAGAGCTTTTAAATAATCATTTAGTCAACTTGGTTTAAAAGTCTTCAAACAATTTCAGCTCAGATTCTTCCAAAGTTCTTGACGATTTCCAATCCGATTCAGGATAGTCGTCAAAATTGCTCGAGTCCCCGTCGTAGGTTATTCTGGGAACTAGGGGTGGCTGTAAAGAAAAAAAAAAGGTTTTAGAAGGTCCTAGAACCTGTTAGAGTCAGTTTATATAGTAATGAAATTTAAAGAAGCAGGAAGTTGATGATTAAGAAGTATGATTATTATGATTACCTGTTTTAATAAATAAGTGCAAACTAAATTTATCAAAAAAAGTTTTATAGCAGGTAGTCCGCCGTTTGTATTCTTATACATAAAACATATTAAAAACTACTTACTTGAAGTTTTCTCAAGAGGACATCTGCCCAATCAATGCCTTTAAACCACCTATGTCTTTTGATATCATCAGCACCACACTGTAACAAAAATTTTTCCAGTAGAGATTACAAATGTACAGAAATCTTCAATAATTTTAAAGAAACAAACTAAACAAGCATGTTAAAGAATTTATAAATAATTGAAAACTAAAATAACATAAGTCCATTTGAAAACTCTATAGTGGAGTAGATCTGGTTTTGAAAATGAAGTCGCTCTTTTCGAAAAAAAATTATTGTGATTTCATAGATTCGAGGTCTCTCTTTCACGTGAATTAACATGTAAAGATATGGAAAATCGGTTTTTCGCACCTAACTCGCTGAGGGTTAATTTGGATCGAAACGACTTCTTTATATAAAATAAAGTGCTCGCGAAAATGCATAATCTGAATTTTAACCCGTCCAAATCGGTCTAGCGGTTCTCGAGATATTGCGATTTGAAAGTATATGGGTTTTCTCCGCGGCGAGAACACACCTAGAGCCGTGTTCGCGTTTTTCGCATGGAAGAAAGTGACTTCGGTAGATAGTCATGACCCAAGCATTGTGTCCAAATTTAAACCCGCTAGTTTAATTTGGAGGGGAGAGGGAGGGCAAACACTGATTAATTTTTGACTCGAGGTAACTTTTTTAATCCGGGTCAGCAAAATGGCAAACTCTTTCATGACGACACTGGTACAGGATGTATTAAGGACAAATGGCGACCGAATTTCGGATTTTGCAAATTTTAATTTTTGATTTTTGCAACGAAAGAGTAAAGTGAGGAAAAAAAAAACAATCGTTTAGGAGTATTTGCTAACATATATTTGATGAAAAATCTAACCTAATCAACCATAGGATATTGTCTATGTACTAATTCACGAACTTATGAAAATTATTTACTTAGATAAAAAAAAACACGTACCTTCATATTACCTAACCTCTTGGTTCTATCTTGAACAAGGAGCTTTTTGATCAGATCCTTTGCTATAGTATCTAGATGACGCGGCCATTCAATTTTTCCTCCTAGAATTTTTTCGTAAATTCCAAAGGGATTGTCGTCGTAGAAAGGAGGGTAACCGACCAACATTTCATATATTAAAACACCTGGAATAAAACAATAATTATGTTTACAAAATTCAGTATTAATAATATTTCGTAAAAATGTATTATATATGTATATATTTAAATATTTTTTCTTACCTAATGCCCACCAATCTACAGCTTTGTTATGTCCTTTGCTCTGAATAATTTCAGGTGCCAAATATTCAGGAGTACCGCAGAGAGTCCACGTCCTATCTGTCAATTTCTTGGCGAATCCAAAATCGGTAATTTTCAGGTGTCCTTCTTTATCTAGTAATAAATTTTCAGGTTTCAGATCCCTGTATACTATACTTTTAACATGTAAATATTCGAGTGCTGAAACTATTTCTGAAGTATAGAAATTTGCTGTGGAACTTGTAAATCTGCCCGCGTTTCTGAGATATGAGAATAATTCTCCACCACAAACGTATTCGAAGAGCATGTAGATACAAATTTCATCTCTGTCGCACCAGAGTCTGCAAAGAAAATAAAGTAATTAATAATAGGGCGGTATGGAATCATTTTAATTTAATCTTATTGCACACTTTGCACCTTTGAGTGCTATAGCTCTCCAATCAGAAAGCTGAAGGCTGTTTTCACCTTTACCAGTTTCTTATTAATCCTAGATAATTAACATGGCAGACAGAAAAGATAATCTTATATGATACATTTCCATCAAGGCTCAAGATTCACCACTATAAAGTATTGATGATCTAACTACTTGTTTAATTAATCAAACTTGATATTTTTGCGCACTTTCCATTTTCCCAAAAATGTTGTTTTCATACTATTATAAATTCTTTTTGCTTTAACCGTCCTGTAATTTGTTTCTTTATCTAGTTTTTCATTCATACTTTTAACTATACCGGGTGACCATGAGACTAGGGCCATGCCTATATCTCCTTCATTTTTCAACCGATTTTAATGAAATTTGGAACATAGATATGAGACACCATTTTGGATTGACAGAAGTATAAAAACAAAATGGCCGACTTCCGGTTTCGCCAGATATGTCACCAACTTCGATTTTTTAAATGGAACACCCTATATATTTGATATTTTTTGGATTCTATGGCTCAAATTACATACGACAGTGTTTCCAATTTTTTTATTTCTTATAAAAAAATTCAAATTCTCAGATTTTTTTTTCAAGAAATGATTATTCTGTTTAGGTTTTAACAAAAAAGAAAATGGTACATAATGTATATCGTTGAATTGGTAATTAAATTCTTTATCGAATGGCAAGATGGCCCTCGTAGGTGCCATTTGAAAAAAACGATTTATTCGTTAAAAATGAATTCAGAAAATTTAAATTCCTGCTGTAGGATTTGTTATTGATCTTATCGATGAAATGACGATTACTATGAATTACTGATACCAATTAGACTAGATTTTGACCTGATCAAGGCCTCCGGTGCTAAAAAAAAATCTGAGAATTTGAAATTTTTTATTGAAAGATAAAAAATTTGGCAACGCTGTCGTATGTAATTTGACCCATAGAATCAAAAAATATCAAATATAGGGTATTCCATTTAAAGAATCGAAGTTGGTGACATTTCTGCCAAAACCGGAAGTCGGCCATTTTGTTTTTATACGTCTGTCAATCCAAAATGGTGTCTCATATCTATGTACCAAATTTTATTCAAATTGGTTGAAAAGTGAAGGAGATATAGGTATGGCCCTAGTCTCATTGTCACCCGGTATATACCTGTTCTGTGTTCTTAGTAAAATATTATGTTTTATTTTATTTCCTTATAAGATTTTGTATTTGTTAGGGTGTCGATCAAATCCCGAAGTTTACGCCTTCCCAAACAATTAATATCATATACTTTTTTACTGGAAGAAGTGTCTGGTATTTTACGCTTTGTCAACTGCCCAAAAATAAATGAAACAAACATGTTTTTTCTAGATTCTCTTCAAGCACAGCCGATTGTTCTGACACTTATTCTTATTAATCGATTTTTACGAAATAATTTTCCGTTGTTAAAAACCAATAAATTCATAAGAAAAATAATCAATATTGTACTCGATAATTAATTAATTTATCTTCGAATAATAAATATTTATGAAATCTATCTTATAGTCAGTTAAATTGAGATTTTATTTTTCCTTTTCTTCATTGAATTTATGTTGCAAGTTTCCGGAGTTATTAATCACTTTTTCTAAAGTACGTAAGAAGCTTTTCTTAGTTTACTGAAACGGTGTTGTCATTGACCTAGTTTAAAATTTACACCTTCGGTGTGTTTCTGAAATATTAGCACCTCCGTTAACTTACTTAATATCTAAAATAGATCATGGTAGTTGGTTGTAGACAATTTTTCCCTGGGCTTACATAATAATAATTTATTTACTCAAATATAAAAAGCAAAATATAGAATATAAGTAAATAAACAAAGATCCACAAAGGCTAACCTGCGCGTGGATAAAATAGAATAATTACATAATTTACACATAATAATAACAATAAAATAATAACATACGTATTTCATGATAATAATATAATCATAATAATTAAATCCAGTCAACATATTAAATGCTAAATGATTCACACGATGATACACACGACTTTAGAACATGGATAGATTTCACTTTACGTTTTTGAAATCTATTAAACAGTGTGTCTCATATCTTGATTTGATATTAAGAGTGTTCTATACCCATCAACTCTGTCAATTTCATACATAACCTCGAAATTCTCGCCCCTTACGTCTTCGCTGATCCCCCCTCTAAAGAAATTTTTAGGCAGCATGAAATACATCTGTGTATTTGCGGTTGCATAGTAATTGGTAAGGACATCAGTCGTGGATGGAAATTAGATTTCTATTGACATGAACACAGCTTTATGCGATCTAGCGTTATTAATTTGAACTGCCCGAAACGCGTAATGTTTGTTTGTTTATCTGCAGTTTGACATTTGAGCATTTGAATTTGAGCGCGAACGAGATTAATATGAGTAACTTGTACAGAAACCTCTTTTCTATAAATTTTGCATACTAAATCACAGTTTTTATTCGGGACAACAGCTTAAGGCTTACAAAAGTTTCCAAGCCTATAAACAGTATGAGGCCAGGGCTGTTCATAGTGTTGTAGCCAAATTGTGAAAATTGTGTTTAATATACAGAAATAATACGAATAAAACAAATTGTAAATCTTAGATGTTTATATATTCATAAAATAAATTAAATTATGAAAAAAAAAATTAATTCAATGGTATTTTCGAGGCACACTTATTTATAAATGCCCTACACACTACTACAATTTTGTCAAATGCAGTATATAACCATCTATTTTTTTAGACAACATATTCATTGGTATTGTTTCATGAAAAATCTTTTTTTTTTTAAAGACCAATAATTCGTTCTACATGAATTCGTACAGTGGCAATATTATGTGTATTTTCCAAATCAGTGGGATGTAGTTGATTTCTTCTTGTATATATTTAAATTCGCACCTAATATTTGTAGAGAATCTTGAATTAAAAAACCTCTGTTGGCTAAAACAATATCACCTGGTAAAATTAAATTTAAAAAACCACAGTTTTTTGTCAAAAATTTGTCACTATAGTATTTTAACAGAGCAGGTTTATCGAAAATTTACAAAAGTAAGTTTATTCACTTGGCTTTTCAGAAAATGTACCTCGTTTCAAAGCTTTAATCCAAGCATTTCTTCATTCACTAGACAACGCATTTAAATAATCCCCCCGTTTGTCAAAATAGCAGGAAACCGGAAAAATGATACATTATCTCTTTCAGAACGCATTGAGCATTTAATAACACTACAAAAATATGGCATTTTCTATTTATTTCTTCTGAATAAAGAATTTAAAAGAAAATCTTTCTGATGTTTACATATGAAACTAACGTTGTGTCATAAAGTTGTGTGCCTCCCAGCAAATATGGCCGACCTGTCACCTACGTCATCTTGGAATGGTCTATATTCAAGTCAAGACAATGTCAAATGTAAATAAATACAATCAGAATAACTGTTGTCTTCAATTAACTTCCTCGTTTGCGTTAACGAAACTCGAATTCGGGTTTCGCCGTATAATGACCTTTTCTGATTGGCCAGGATTCTGTAAAACTCCGACAGAGCACGATCACAATGCGAGAGTTCCCGGGAGCCGCTACACACAAGACAAACCTTTCGAAATATAAATCTTCTAGTAAAATTTTAATTTTTAATTGCTTTAAAAGAGGACCGTCGGGCGGCAGCACCTCCCGGTACCCTCTGAGATTTTGAAGCAATGTTCAATTTTAGAAAAAACTACTTACTTTTTTCAAAAATGGAAAATACAAAAGTTGTTCAGTGGCAAATGAAGAACGGCGGATGATAACTTATATATGTATATGACTTTTTTATATTTTTTTCATGTTATTTCTTTTATGTATATAAAAAAAGTGGGCATCCGCCATTCTACGATGAATAATTAGCTCGGATACAATTTTTTTTTGTTGAGTATTAAGCCCGCAGTTTTAACATTAGCATTTCCAATATGGCGGAGGGTATAGAACCCCCTTAATCCATTTCTTGGCTTCTTGCTTGAATAGCGATAATGAGTTGAGATTCTCAATTTCAGTTGGAATTTTATTGAATATCTTAGGAACAAGAAAAACAACATCTTTGTCCAATAGTTTTGATCATATTAGGTACATCCAAAGCTTATTTCTTATATCGGGAGTTGTATATATGATCTACGTGTTTGCTTGATGAAATAGATTTTCATTGGTATACTATAAGAGTGGGTCAAAAAAGTTTGGCGTATATTAAAGAACCCTGATTCCCTATAAAATTCATTACTTGAATAGTCACGTTTTTTACCGAGTATGATTTTGATGAGCCATTTCTGTAATGCTTCAAGATTTTTCAAATAATTGTTAGTCACTCCACCCCATGCAATAATTCCATAATTAATGTGTGTTTGGACAAGTGTGTACATGATTCGAAGATGGCGGATATCAAAAAAGCTTTTTAAATACTTAAATTTACTCTATCCATCTATTGTGATGCTGAGGTATTTAACTGTTCTTTTTTACATCAGAAGCATAGATTTGTTTTCAATTGTAACTTCAATACGGTCGAAATTCGGTAAGTTTGGTTCATAATTGGTCAGTGGTAAGTATACTGTTTTTTCAACATTGACTGTCAGAAGTTTACTACTGAAAAAGTTGAATAAAGCTGGTAGTGCATTTTGAATTTTCTCTTTCAGAGTGATCCGTCTCGGTCTTTGAAAAAAACAACCGTGTCATCAGCAAATCCAGTTATATCTCGAGGAATGGGTAAGTTAAACATTTAATTGATATAAAGTGTGAATGGAATAGTACCCTGTGGAACTCCATATCATATAGTTTTATTGTTACTCAGGGTGTTTTCTATTTGTACACGTTGCTGTCGATTATTCAAATAACTATTTATTAAATTCCTTGATTTTCAAGGGACTTCATCAAATTTGGATGACTCTCGGTATCGAAGGCTTTTGCCAAATCGATGAAGACAGAAATGGCTGGTTCCTTAGAGTCTACCGCGGCGTAAATCTTTTTTATTACATCGGCGATTGTATCTTGTGTAGATTTACTCTCTATAAAACCAAATTGATTTTCTGAAATCAATTTGTACTTTTGTACAAAACTGATAATTCGTTTTTTTTATATTTTTTTCTATTATTTTACTAATATAAATGGATATTCTACTTGTAAGGTGATCAAACCGAGTGTTCAATTTGCATGTAACAATAAAAAAAGTTTTGATTAATATACGCAAACTACTGATGTTGGAAACATAAAATTTGAATTTTAAATTAGGACAGAACACATGGTCTAATATCGAAAAAAAATCCAAGACTGTAAATCTGGCTGATTACATAAATGTTACATTAATTTTCGCACCATCGTTTTTAAAAGATCACAGATTTATAATAAAATATCAACTCCCACTTGGATTAATCTAAATTTTAAATAAATACATAGGAATCACCCACCTGCTATTTCAAGTATTAATGACTTGTCTAGATAGGTCATTTAATAAAAAAACTAAAGCTTCTTATAGGAAGGATTTATATGTTCTTATAATTTTTTTCTCTACCAGATATTGCGAAAAGCAGCGGTCGCGTGAATAGGGTAAAAATCTGTACGTTCTGTTTCAATAAAGAAAATTATGTTTTCATTTAGTGGAATTCGAACCTACGACCCTCGAGTCATGAGTTCAAATTCAAATAATACATTTATGATATAAAAATCATTAGTGAGTTCATAACCTTTTGCTTCCATATTTTTTACTACCAGTAAAATAATCCGCATTAGATATTCACAGCTAAGAGAAGATTAATGATTGGGAATAAATTTATTTAAATAAAAGATACTGCGGTACTTTCTTTTTCTTTTTTTGTTGTCTGCGGCTACCTACACTACGACATATTCTGAGAAAGTGACAAGCCCAAAAAACCTCTGGCAGTGGAAGCCAATAACCGACAATAAACCAGATGAAACGAAAGTTGAAGACGTACAAACAATCTTTGACCTTTAGGAACATTTTGTCGGAGATCCAGCTCGGTTTTTGTTCTCTGAATTTTTAACTAGTATAGGAAACATTTATTTTTTTTTAAATTTATACTATACTTGATTCAGGATCAGTTAACAGTATTCCTGCAAAGGTAATAAAAATCATAGGCGGGCGATAATGTTTACAATTACGTTTAAAAATCGGACTGATCTAAATCTGTTAATATTAATAGGCCTTTATATTTTTCACCGAACAAATCGTTCGGTATCTGAATTTGATCTCTGTGTGTGCGTGAGTGTGTGTCTGTAGCTTTTTTGTGTTTATGAATTTTAAAATTCTGACTTCATATTTTGATAGAGCATCAAAAAGTAAGCTTAGGGTTTGATGTGCCCCTCCGTACATCTTCGAAAACACCTTCAAAATGGGGTCCAAAATATGAAAATTTTGAAGTTTAAAATGACATTGAATTTAAAGTATTCATACAGTGAATTTTGAAGTTTAAAATGACATTGAATTTAAAGTATTCATACAGTGAATGATTTTGGTAAAAGTGAGTAAACTGTGGCTGTGTTGATTGGAATAGGAACTGTCAATCTAAAATGTTATTAATACTTTCACCAGTAATCTCCCTAGAGCTTGAATTACTATCGGAAATATTTCCTAAAGCATGAATTTTTTAGAAGTTATCCCGAGTCAAAGTGGTATATATTGAGTCTCCATATATACCAAAAGGATTTTAGTAGTATGGAATAAACATTTATTGGTCTAAAATAATGTATTATTTTACAGTGAACGGAAGGGTGTATTTTTATAATTTGACACTTGACAGAAATGTGTGTTACTGCCCAGGGTACCAAGGAGGAAAATACTGTCGCAAAGTTTTGTGGTGGCTACAGTAACGAGCTGAAACGAAAGCTTCTTATTGGTTAAAAAATGTTGGTGTGAAATTTGTTCGGTCTATGGCAATGCTAGAAGAGCATTCTCAACTGATTTAATATTGCTTAAGCTTTTTGTGTGTTAATTTAATAAATATCTAGATATTTTAACGTTTAAACAGTTTTTCTGATTTTATTGTCAATAAATTTTGTAATATTGTTTTTAAACAGTGCTAGTCAGCTTATGTAGTGAAAATGAGTCGCTTTGGAAGTGATTCTATGACTAATATTGATCTGGAGATTGAGAAAAGTGTACCGTACAATACCGTTAAAACCCATACGTCAATATAAACTAAGTCACTGGCTACTGAAGCTGTCTGGCAACTGGCATGTTATCCCTCAGTGGTTTTTGTTTACTCGACTGACTCACTGCTAATTGTATATCAATTCTGGAAAAGTACTCATGTAAAATTGGCAGAATACCGGTCCTAGTACTCCTAGTTCACTTCCTTGGGAAGTCCCGCATTAATTTATTTGCTTGTACTGTCTCTCAAGTGGAATACATTTTTACTGTTTAAATTTCTTATTTTTAATTTATAATTGAAGCAAAAACCATCATATCCACTGTAACTACTTAATAAACGAAGGCATTTGTCTGTGTAAATACAGAAATAATTTCATAAAATTTTATCTGAAATGTTTACTGTAAAAATTATGCTTGTAAATTCTTTAAATTTGTTTGCATTTCCATTTCTCAAGATTTATCTACTCCATCAGACGTTGACGTATATTTATTGGAAAATGACTCACTGTGAGAATTGTTGACCTTTTCAAAAATTAAATCGCTGGAGTTTTTTTTTATAAATTTAAATAAGGATAATTTAGACGAATATGGTACAAATAATAATAATAAAAAAAATCATTAAATGTATTTAATTCTCTACGAAACGCCTCCGCTTTAAAATAATAAGCACCAATTAGAAATTCAGAAAATGATTTGTGTTTTGCCCAAGGCTAATTGAAAAATCGATCAAATAGTAAGAGAGAATAGATGTTTAATTTGTATTTATAATGAATACTTTTTTCTAAGAAATTTTCAGAAAATAGATTTGTTTAGTTTGTACTTATTTTTTTTAAATCTGCTTTAGGCACTTTGCAAGTCAGTAGCTAATCCAACAATATAGGTTCCTAACAGAGAGATGACAACCAAGATTCTTGTCTCCTAGCAACCCGTCTGAAAATCACTTTTATAGATAAAGTCGGGTCAGTTGATGCGGAAATAGGATATTGTGTCACAAGGGCAGACAATGAGCGAGCGAAGCGAAGCGAGGGCAGCTAATAACTAAGGGCCGCTAAAGCGTTTTCTGCATGTGTGACACATAACTGTTTTTCGCCTACCAAAAAAATAAAAAATAGGAAAATATAACAAAAATCTTTAATTTTATAAATACAGACAGAATTTGTTTTCTGGTACGTAATTTACAGATTTCTGTTTCAAAAAGGCTCGAACTTTATCAAATTTATCAAAATTAATATTTTCCTTGATTTTAAAAGTGCTTTTCCACATTGAAAATTCAAACCATAGCGTGGCTGCATTTAAAATCTTTGATCTTTCCGATAGATACGCAAGTAGGTTTTTTGCTTTTTTACTCTTTTCCAATTATTAAATAATTCATTTTTCGTACCGTTGGTTGTTGTGACTTTGTTGGTAATCAATTTAAAGAAACATTGGTTGCTTCTTTTTGCAATTCTGGCGGAGTATTCGGAAATTCTTTATCACTCTCTGAACTACTATTCATTTTCACAATCACGCAATTTAGAGTCAGAACTTATTATTATATTACAGTTTTGTTGACTTTGATTTACACTGACATTTAATGAAAATTTATTTGAAAAATCAAAATCAAAGGTGTGTAGATACCGAAAAACTACAAAATCGTGTTCTTTATGATATGATTTTTGCGGTCCAAGGCCAGAAAGCTTTACTTTCAGTCTGATTTTTAGCGTTGATATGATTTATTTTCACGAAAAAATCAATTTTCAGACAAAAAATCTGTCGCGTTACATTTTTATAGCATTTCGAAAATGTCAACAAATCTGACGTCACTGACCCCATAGCAATATGTCTGAAATTGGTCTAAATGATTGAATACATTGTCCAGATGTCGAAAAAAATGATATCAGACAAATTCAATGTAGCATGTAACTAATCAGACAACTTTTCGATACATTACTAGCATCATAATAAAATCGCGAACAAATACGTTTTCTATGTGAAAAAGTCTCAGATTTTCGAATCCATTTTTTATTTTTTAATAAATTTGCTAAAACTCCCTCAAAAACACGCTTTTTTATGAAAAACAGCGATTTCACAGCAGAAGTGGCCCCTTGCGAAGATGCTATACTTCTGGAATTCAATTCAATACCCAATATTTAAAAACTGCTCTCCATTTGGCCCTATAATAACATTTCCATTAAGGATAAGCAATAATTATTTCCTTGATAACTTTAAAATTTCTGAAAATTATAATTTTTTTTATATTTTCATATGATTTTGTTTGATTTAGTATAATCTTCAGAGCGAAATTGCAGCAACGTATACTTCTTCATATTGTAGCAAGTACATTAAAACATTCTTAATTCAATTCAAATATAACCGTTACTCAAACTTTAGAAAATTTTTGGAAACCTTAACTTTTTAAAATACTTACAAATTCACTATGAAAGGATGCCTAATTTCTTGCAATATACTTTTTTCATTTTTAACGTGTTCTACTTGTTTCAGTCTTATAATGTCAGCTAAACAAAGGATTTTCATAGCCCCATATTCATCTGTTTCTTTATTTTTACATAGAAGTACTCTGCCAAATGTCCCAGTTCCTGAAACAAAAAAAAATACAACATAGAAAAATATGTCGATTTATTAAAGCCCATTCGGTTATTTCCGAAATTTTTCGCCTAGCTATATATAGGGTGGTCCTTAAGTAATTGTACATAGAAGTATAGTAGATTCCTCACTTTAAAATATTACGATTTGAACCAACTTGCTCTAATAAAATGTTGCTAATAAGGAATATACAGGGTGTTAAAAGTTAAATTTTAAGATTTATTTTTTGCAATAACTTTAGTGTTTTTGGATATGTATACATAAAAATTTTGAACTGGGGGTTTTTGGGAACGAGAAATCATTATTTATTACCTACTTCGATATAATTTGTAGAGGGCGCTAGTTAGGCAACATTTGTGCTCTTTAACTTAGCGCTATTTTTGTAAAATAATATTAAATCCACGTTATTTTAGTAGAAAAAAAGCATACTTGCTATTAACCTTAAAACTTCGGTTTACGAGATAATCGCATTTTAGATATCAGCTGGTCGGCAAAAAAATTTTTTTTTCTGGCCCCATCACCCACCGTTTTTTTTGTTCCTCCAAATTATGGAAAAGTGATAAAAATAGGTGGGGTGATTGATTTTCTGTTACCATTTGAAGAATCACAATCGCATGCTCTCGAATAACAAATTTGAGAGTGGACCCCTTTGTTTTTGCCCTGTTCGTATTTCAAAATTTTCTGTTGTTTTTTATTTTACTTTTACGTTGCTTGTTTTATTTATAGTCCGATCTGGCCCTTCCCTTCCCGAATCAATCCTAATTTCCCTATCTGTCCTTCCTTAAAAGCCTGCAGTTTTATCTTGATTAAAGCATCAAGTTTTATCTGGATCAGCGGCGTTACTATTTTGTACGTAACAAGGATTTATTTAAAATTTCGTAAACTGATAGAAATAATAATTAGTGTAAACTGTACCACTGTCGGTACTAACAATGTACCTGAACACTATTAAACAATTATTGCTGCACAACATATTTAAAATAAACACTCTTTTGACTGGTTTGTTTTTATGTTTTTATTTGTAATATCTGTTATTCACATAAATCATAAAAAGTGAATAAATAATCTTTTATTACTAATTACCAAGGTATTCTTTCATAGGAAACGTACCATGAGATAAGTTATTATATTTTTTTACAGTGTTGTTCCCTTTGGTTTTGAATAATAAAACATCCGGAGACATTTATGGTATTTTTTTGAGAGTAATCATTCAATAGGAACACTACGAGAGTACCTAACCTTACATTTTTGGAGATTGCTATAAAAAAAGTCTAAAATTCTAGCGTTTATCTCACAATCAGCCGTAAATATCTTTTGTAACCATTCAATACCTTTCTCTTTCTACTGTTTCTTGGTATAGATTGTTTTCTCCATGTTCTTTTAGTTTAGGATAAGGCATCCTTTAGTTCTTTTTTCCCTAATGTTTTCTCTCGTTATTCGGTCATTCAGCAGAATAATTTTTACCAGATTTCAATTGTTAGAGGTGCTACCATTTATTGTTAGAAAAGACTTTTGACTTTTGACACTTTACAAAGCAACGATTCCCGATGTATTGCGTGTTGCGTACACTCAATTTGCATTGTGTGTTGCAAAGTTTTTATTTGACTGATTCTAGTCAAGATGTCACTCTCTTCTTCGTATCCCTTTAAGGGATTAATACTCGTTTGCTAACCCATATTTCAATTGGTTTCTTAGATTTCACAAGCTAAGAGGGTTGAATTAAAACAAGTGTTCGGAAGTTTCACTAAAAAGGCGCCTTCTTCATGAGAGCAACGACTTTTTGAACACACCGTAGACTAACTTCCCGTTCATTTACTTCCTGTATCCAAACAACTTATTTTCCTGATTATTTTGATTTTCGTCTGATTTAAGTTTACAACTATATTTCGAAGTGGTACATCCGAAATCAACGCTTGCGAAACTTATTAAGAAAATAATCCGAAAATAAAAATGTGTTACGATAATACTTTAGCCAAGCTGTCTGATTCGCACAACTCTACTTGGCGCTTAAGTGTTTTCTAAAAATAAAATTTTATTTTAAATCTAATACCTACACGAAAAATGATTTACTATCACATGAAAGCGCCAAAAAAATGATAGTTTTTGAGTGTTTTTAAACAAATTTTATACAAATACATTTTTATATAAACACTGTTTAATTTTCCGCTTTCCAGATTAAATATTTCATCAATACCATTTGTTTTAATACTTACTTTACGGTTACATGAGATTTTTTTATAGACTTCACGAAAGCGTATGACACTGTGGGCAGGAAGTAAGAGTTTTAAAGCAAATAAAAGATGGTAAAAATGACAATTGATTTGTTTAATGACTGTTATTTATAAACTTCATTTTTATTTGATGGAAAATCACTCCACACTTTGTGATTTTCCTTTTCTGTAATCGCTATGGACTACTTCCCTCTATTAAAATTAAAATGTTTAATATTCGTTTATTACGTGTTTTTTTTTCAAATATAACACCATCTTCGGGTTCTAAAAAAAGAGTGAATACAAACATATGATTTTTAAAAATATTAGATCGCTTGAAGATTCGGCGCGCGATCCGTCTATCAAACTGACAGGAAACTGACAGGTATGGGACCCCTGCCAAGTTTGGCTATACCGGATTTCTCATTTGTATCATATTTTAAATGACCCATGTGTTCTTTGAAACGGATATTTACAGATCTCCTAGTTTGCCCAACATAATTTGTATGTCAATTTGTATAGTACAATTAATGTATTATTTCTTGCTTCAAATTTATATTATATATCACGTATTAAATGAAAATCTCGCTTACCATTTAAACGTACATAGTAAACTATAAAGTTTATAGCTCAGTTATAAACTCAAAATGCCATAGAAAGATTTAATTTATGAATTTATGAAAATGTCACTGCATGGATATACTTTGTTCTTCCCGAAGTAGGTATTTCTAATGTAATATAATATATATTACAGCGTCGCTCATCGTAAAATACTGCCTTTATCATTTTTTAAGGGTTCTTCAGTATTTAATAAAAACAAATTAGGGCATTAATACATACAAGGGTTTCAAATTCTTTAACAGGAAAATTTTCAAACAACCCTAACTTTATTATTTATTTTTGAGGTACCTATTATAAAAGAAAATATTTTTATATTAGATATTCATTAATAGTATGGTATACAAGAAGCGCGAGTTCTACACTATACTTTTTCTACGATTACGTATTTCTTATTTGCAAAATGGAAGCATACAAAATAGTCTTCGAAAACGAGCTGATGTGTTGGTTTTTTACGCCAATCCATAAAATTTTTGTATTTTTTCTTTGACTTTTGAGGAAGTAAATTTATACAGGCTATTTGGGCCATTTCTTAGTTTCCTAATTAATGGTGGATATGAAACTTGTACTTTTCTTTATAATCGTATAAAAAATCGATTTTAAAATCAGAAAAACGTAGAAGAAAAACTATCGTATATTGGGTTATAATTTCACGGGAAATTTCTCGTTATTTATTATGCGATAAATTTTAAAATGGTACTTTATGAAAGGTAATATTCGGTAATAAATATGGAACAGACCTTCCGTTGTCGAACATAAAACATAACAATCGATAACAGATCCACACCTTTGGTCATCGAATTAGACGTTTGGCAACAAATTCAAAAGTAACTTGAGTGCAATAATTATTTTTAGAGGGTAATTAATTTCTAACAACTGGCAGAATACACACACACGGTTATCACTAATGGCGTTTATTTTGAAAAGTTGCGTTATTGCTACGTCAGTATATTTTATAAAACTACTATTTGTTGTGGAAAAATGAAATGGACGGGTACATTGATCAAGGCTGTGTCTGGATCTAATTTAAGAATAATATAAAAGGTTTATCACTCGTGTAAATTTGTAAAACTTACGCGGTTTCCCAACTACAAGATATTTACCAGAACTTTTTCAAAGCGGTTTCTTAGTTTATTGTTTTTCCATGACACATTTGCAAGGTTAATTTTATTGAAAACTCAGCAGCGAAAATATACGACACACTGAATAAAATGTTCATAGGAAAGGGGGTGAATACAGTGGCGGCGCCACGGGGGGGCAAAGGGGGCAGTATGCCCCCCGCCCTTTGCAAAATATCGTTTTTAGCGCCCCCTTCGATTTTATAACTAGTGATATAATTGCTGAATACCAGTCTTTTAGTTTATTATTTAGAGAACTTAAAGATAATAATAATAAAATGCCTTTATTTAGTATTGTGATATACAATACAGTAAACAATTTAAAGAGGCGAAGTCTAGTTTACGCAGAATAAATTTTGTATAAAAGATTGGCAATTAACGAAAAAAAAGTGGTTTTAATCCAGAGAAAAAAAGAGAAAACGATTGACAATGCCAAAATTAGCGAAAAAAATGTTTGGGCCATTTTTGGGGGGGCAAGGACGTTTTTAGGATATAAATGGACGTAGAATCTAGAATTTTGTATAAGAAACGATTGGCAATGTCAAAATTACCGAAAAAAAAAATGTTTGGGCCATTTTTGAAGGAAAAAGTGAGTTTTTTAGAATATAAATGGAATTAGAATCTACAAAAAAAATTCAAACAAATTAAAATTTGGTTTACGCAGAATGAATTTTGTATAAGAAACGATTGGCAATGTCAAAATTACCGAAAAAAAAATGCTTGGGCCATTTTTAAAGGAAAAAGTGAGTTTTTTTAGGATATAAATGTACCTAGAATCTACAAAAAAAATTCAAAAAAATTAAAATTTGGTTTACACAGGATGAATTTTGTATAAGAAACGTTTGGCAATGTCAAAATTACCGAGAAAAAAAATGTTTGGGCCATTTTTAAAGGAAAAAGTGAGTTTTTTAGGATATAAATGGACCTAGTCTACAAAAAAAATTTAAAAAAATGAAAATTTGGTTTACGCAGATATAAGAAATATTGCTTAGATTTTTCTGTCGTTCTGGAGTTTAAAAATATTACTACTGTAAATAATAACATATATATTATTTATTTTTTTTATGATAAATACAGTATTAATTTAAATACATATGCCCCCCCGCCCTTAATTTCTAAAACCGCCACTGGTGAAATATTCAACCATTGACTATGGGGGGAGAAACTTTGGTCTTAACGAATAAGCAGAAAATCATGATCCAGCCAATCAAAATGAAATATTTCAAAAGGGAGTAACAAAAAGAAATAATTACTAAAGGTGAAATTTTTTGACCAATAAAAATTCCAAAAAAGGTTATTGGGAGTAAATAAACTGCACAAAAAGATGTGAAAATAAAATAAATTAAGATCACACAATCTCCTAAAATCGACTGACAATCTTTAAATTGTCAATACGTGAAGATGGCGTTGCACTCACCTCCTCTTTTTCGACTTAACCGTTTGTACTAAGAGATTTTGGGAGATTGTGTGATCTTAATTTATTTTATTTTCACATCTCTTTTGTGCAAAAGAAATGTTGATCTTTATTCTAAAGAGATAATTTCCAAAAATTATCTATTTTTTTGTATTTTATGTAAGAATATTAATTTTATAATATTTTATTGGGAAGCCCCGTATTTTAGAACATAACGAATGAATGAAATTTTTCATAAATAAGAACTTTAGCTGTACTGCAATTGTTGCATTTTTTTTTTACATTTAATTTAAACAAGAATTGTTTATCACCAGTATCAGTATCACGTATTACATGTTTTGTTTTAAATGAGTTATTAAAATATGTTTACCGTTTATATATATATATATATATATATATATATATATATATATATTATATATCTATTATTATTAATTATTGTATTACTTCCTGGACTTCTCTCTCGATTCCCTAATGCAGTTCTTTCTTTTTCTCTTTTTATGTTTTCTTATTCTTTCCAGATTTCTAGTATATCTTTCGTTTCTATTTGTATTTGCTCGCGTTTCTTCTTTATTGCTTTTAATTCTTTTCTTTCATTTCCTCTTTCTTCGTTTAATTCTTGTCCAGAACTTTCTTTACTAAATTCTTGTAAGTCTCCTTTTTCGATTATTTAGCGGCTTCCTTTACTGCAAATTTCTTCTATTATTTTTTTATCAAATAAAGTTGTATTACCTCACCTTAGAAAATACTTGCATATCTAAACGAGTAAATTCGGTGTCTACAGTCTTAACTGTATTAATTTCCAAAATGTTCACTATATTTTTGTATTTCTACAAACTAATTTAAACAAATACAGGGTGTTTAATAGGAACTAAATGATTGAATTATTTTGCTTTTTTAAGTTGTTTTAGATTCCCTAAACTTAAAACTCAAGATAATACAGTCCTTAAAAACAAATGCGTTACTCGTGATTCGCCCAGTATAAACAATAAAGCTACTTTAATAATGACTTGAATGGTGATACTACCAAATACTGTTTCTGTTCCAAAAATTGGCGGAAAGGTGTAATATTATAAATTATACTTTTAATGAGTGACCTGCACTTCCTATGTACGCCACAATAAATTTAATAGACATTTAACGATCTTTCTCCAAAAATAAATCTTGTAATCCAAATCTTGCGAATTTTGTGAACATCACCGCTGGCAACTTACTACGGTAATAAAACTAAAATAGTGTTGTTTGTCCCAGTTTTGAGTTTAATGCTGAAAATACCAGATCTAGTATTTAATTTTTTTAAAGATATAAATAAATAGTAATATTATATTTGAGTGAAGTGTAGGTAGATATGTGTATCCTGCTTGTATAGTATATTTATGTTTCATAATAAATTACAAGTTTCTTAGTATTCCTCTAGATTTATGAGAGATAATTCTGACTTTGAGAGATATGGAAGTTTGGCCAATATATTTTTATTTTTTAAAAATAAGACGTTTCGATTACTGAGATCATTAAGTGCCATTTTATGAACTCTTATAATTTATAGTATGTGTTTTTAAAATATAGTAGAGTTATAATTCCAAACAATTAAAAGGTCAACAGTTAAAAATTTGAAATTGTAAAAATATATAAAATAAATATTAAATGTTAGGTAATATATAAATAAAGGAAAAGTATCATAAAATTTTGATGATTTTTTATCTTAAAAAACCATTGACCAAATATTTATTTCACTCATTCCATCAAAATTTAAATTTCTTCGTCTGTACAATTATTTCTCTTCATTTTTTTAAAAATCTTTTTCTCCTTATTAAGACACCAATATCTATAGGGAAAGGCGCAATTTTGGGTTATTTTTCAGAGAAAAACTGCCCACTCTTTTCGAGACGTAAGCCGTTAAAAGAAAATGTGTCATTTTGTTGTTTGATATTTGTTTGTTTGATAAATTCGAAATAATTTTGTTTATATTTGAAAATTTTATGTTATATTTTTTAGAGGTTTTAGTAAATTTTCTTTAGATGTGACAAATTTATAATTTTAAGGTCATATTCTTCGTAATAATTTATTCCCACCGCAGGGTGATAAAATGTTGGCAATTTTCTAAAACCTAAAGCCTTTAATTGTATCTAATTTAAACTTTTTTTAATTAAATAAAAGTACGAACATAAAAATATTCAATTTTATTACGAATAGATAGATACAAGTGTTATATCTATTTTCATTTTATTCTCATTTAATTTTTAACTCGTTTTGGCACCTGACGGATAATTTGTAAAGCTTTTATCAATGTTCGCTTTCTCTACAATTTCGTAATTATAATAGCAAACTGTTATTTTATTGCCAACTACACCGTTTCGCCTGTCTGGCATAAAATGCGTTTTTATTTTTGTTAATAATAACTCATAAATATTTGAATTGCTAAATAAGTTCTTATATTGTTTAACAGTACCTAAACACTAAAAAAACTTCGCTTCAAAAATGATTGACCCTGGTCTATAACTGGAACTTGCATTTTTAGATTAGCTTGAGGTGACTTGACCCTATAAATTAAGTATCATCTTGTTCGTATCAAGAATTTCGCCTCTAGACAATGAAAAAGTCGTGACTCATTGGGAGTTATTATCTTTGCAATAAACTATTAACCTTAACTGAATGCATATTTATATCCTTCAAAGATGATATGCAGAACACAGACGAAACATCCAACAACTTACAAGGAAGATAAAAGTTTCAGATACAGGGTGTCCATAAAGTCACCTACTTTTTTATTATTACCCTATACTCTCAAAAAATGTCATTTAGGTTAGCAAAAATAAACACGGTCCCGATATATGACCAGCTAGGTCTCCAGACCTAACACCTGTCGATTTTTTCATATTGGGGGAATATTAAAAATTAAGTTTTCTTGAGTCCTGCAAATTTTGAAACATGGGATACAAGTTAGTAAGGCTGTGTTGTGAATCATAGAAAATGGCAAAACATTTATTTGGTCATTATGATAAAATCTGAGTTTTGTTTTACTCCTTTTATTATTAAATAAATTTTAAATACTTATATGTTCTTTCATAACAAATAATTTTTTAAATTAAAAGATGTAGTCATGTGGGTGCTTTTTTGAATGGGACAACCTGTATATTTTTATATTTTTGTAATCTATTTGGAAGCTAATTTTAAAAACTTTGGGGTCCATAGTTAAGTATGACATTATGTTTCATTTAAGTAGTAATAATTGATACGTTTTGTTTTAATGTAACACCAATGAAAAAATCGCAGATTTGGACTGCATAATTATAAAATAATTTTGGAAAAATATAAAATTATGAAACAAGCGATCACCCTGCAAAATTCAAATTTCCCAAAAATATGTAAAATACCACCAGAGTTAATTTTATTCCATAAGATGTTTCCACACTGTATAAGGAATAGTGTGTTAGTTGAGTGTTTAGTTCTTGTATTTATCTCGAAAAGTAAGAAGAGAACATTTTCTACAAGAACGCATCACTCTTTTAAACACTCCAAGAAAACGAAAGTTTCTTTAAATGGCAATATTTATTTCCTTGTTTGTCTAAGCCCAAACAACTGTTTTTGGGAACATGACAACTGCACTAGGAATGTAAATATTAATGTTTTGTTAATAAAAAAAGAAGAAATACTTTTATGTTCCTGTTTTTGAGTTGAAATGTAAATTATTCAAAATAATTACAATTGCATTAAGTAGTCACGTTCTTTGGTTGTCATTATTAAAGCATGGTCTCGAAGGGAAAATAAGGCGAAAGGTATTTTCAGAAATTTAACAGGTTTGATCACTTGATAATTAAAAAAGATCTTTACACATTATATAATTTTCTCTCGTATCAGGAAAGTTAAGTTCAGAAATGGAATGATAAATATTTATTGGCTAAATTAAAATTACAAAAATGTCTACGTTTCAATTTGATTGAAATCATTACGCAAGCTAAAATAGACAATAAACCACGAACAATCGATAATATACAGACAAACTGATGAATTACAGTGCAGTTTTTATAAAATTATATAAACATCGGATTTTTTTTAAATTCTTTTAGAAAAATTCTCCGTCTATGAATGCTTCATTAAAAAACAATTTGTCTGGTATTGCAATAACAATGAATTGCAAATTTTTTACAAAACATAAGGAAAGTACCACCTATTTATTAGAAACTAGTGTGTAAAAATTAACAAAGTAAAATAATATTGAATTAGTAAGATGGTGATCCGCAAGATACAGTAAGAGGAGCAATGCTCTTCAAGATCATATTTTTATATAAAATCTTACAAACTTCAATACATTACGAGTGGGAAATGCGTATTTCGTGCGAGTTGTACACTATACTTTTTCTACGATTATGCATTTCTTATTTGCCAAATGAAAGCATACACAAACGTTACATCTGAACAGTAATTCAATACAATACTTGGCGGAATAAAAGAGTCTCGGAAAACGAACTGATGTGTTGGTTTTTACGCCAATCCAAAAAATTTTTGTACACATTTTCGTATTTTTTCTTTGCCTTTTGAGGAAGTAAATTTATAGGCTTTTGGGCCATTTCGGTGATGTTTGAAAGAGTTGAAGTAAATGTTTCACTGTATCTTCCTACCTTATTTATTTTAGCAAGGCACACGTCAAAAATCTGCGGCCTTGCCAGGTAGAATTTTTTCTCGTTCAATTAAAGATAAAATTGTGGTAGTTACTTTTTTCCTCGCTTGAATATTAGTGCATCTAATGTGCTACAACAACAAAATTTTGACTATAAAGCATTTTCAATGGTAAGAAAAGTGTTTTAAGATTCAAATAAAAATTAACAATTATGTAGTTTTGGAATTTTTATTGTAATATGCCTCTATGTTACAGTGCATTGACACGTTGGAGGTCAATTTGTAACTACTATAAATGAGTAGGCACATTGATTGCCATAAATGAAGAATTTTAGCTATATCACATCGGCAACGTCGGGAAGTGTTGCCAACCTTTAAAAGTTAATTTCCCCTGCACGTTAAGTTTATATCGTATTTGCTCTTAGTGTTTTCGTGTTTATTCCGTTGACAACATAAATAACTAGAAATTACGTCACTGCCTTGCTAAAATAAATAAGGTATACTTCCATATTTTCAATTTAATTCGTGCAAAACTATTGAATTTATTGCATTTAAGAACTGTCAGTTGCTGTCAGTGAAGTTTTATTTTGAAGTTTTTATGAAACTGTCAAAGCTGTTAATTTCATACACATAATTATAACTATGTATGTTTCTTAATTGATGGCGCATATGAAACTTTTCTTTATAATCGTGGAAAAAAAATAATTTGATGTCACTCAAGCATTTCGTTTTAATTTAATTACGCATCACTTGGTAATTTGTACCTTCTACTAATGCAACTACAAAATTGGATGAGTGCAGTTGTCGTTTTTCCTTATTTTCTAGGTCGTTATCTCCTTTTTTATCAATATTTTCGATTAGAAACTACTTGTCATATGTGATCTTCCAAGCTCTTAATGATAAAATAAAATAGAAATTGACGATTTTATTGAGTGAAGATGCCAGGATAATAATAAAGTGACACAGATTAAGTGTACCAAGAACTAGGTACTAAAAGTTAATTATAGTCCTCATTTTTGCAACAATGCACAGTGGAAATAAAGTTATTTTTAAAATACGTCGATTCTGTAAACAGTAAATAGAATCATTTATCGTTATATAAGTTTTATAGATGTAAATCATTCCTAGTTCCTTATTGCGTTAATGGGATTTAAGTGCAAGATTCCATGAAGGCCGTGAACGCAGAACCGGTTTTAGCCCTCCTATAATTTAATAGAATTTTTAAGAAATTAATGCAGTAACACAATATTTTACCTTGGAAAATTATACTTTACATCTGGAATTTTGTAATGTGTTCGACAGAAATAACCGGTGGTGTTATAGTGTAGAGAAATTTATTTAAATGGTTCTAAACAGCAGATATTATTTTACAAGTAGATTTAAACCAATGCACTTTGAAAAATCAATGAAGACATACAGAAAAATATTTTGGGGGGATTTGTAGCAGTAGTTTTTTTTGTAATATTCATTATTCATTTGTCAAAATTACCCCTTAATATGAATTTTTAATTTTATATACATTTTATTGGGGGATTCTCATTTTCAGAATTTTTTCGCATTTTCCCACTTTTCCCACTACTTTAATAATCTTTCACGGAAAATAAAGGATGAAAGAATCTACATTTATTATTCATTTATAAAAAAATTTACTAAAAATGTAATTTGTAATGTTTATAGATCGCAACGTTTTGCGAATTTGAAATATAGATTTCAGCGATTAATAATAATAATAATAATGATGTATTTCATTAAAAGCATTACAATTTTTATAATTACAATTACAATTATTGAAAATGAATAAATCGTTGAGTCCCACGAAGAAAACTTGTTGTAGGCATTCCTAACTTATATATTAGTAATAATAAAAAAAATGAGAAAAAATGTTAAAGTATAAAGTATAAAAGAATTAAAATGTATAGACAGAAATTACAAAGAAAAATGATAAAAGAGATTCGATAAAGTACCTACACTAAAATATATATGAAAAAATACAATAAAATGCAGTGAAATATGTATCTACAATAAACATGAAAGATAACCTGAGAGGATTAGTACCAATATAATTGACTTCGGCTATGATGAATGTCACATGAAAATATTACTTATTTTGACCATGTCTTCTATAGACAAATCTTGCAACCAATTCTTGATTATTTTTTTGTAAAGAGAATAATTATTTATTAGGTAGTCTGTGGAATCTGATAAAAATTTTGGGGATGTGTAGTAGAATGATCTCTGACCAATCGTTTGCGCAATCTTTTCTGTAGAAAACTCTCTATTTTTTTTGTGTCTTGTGTTATGTTCATGTTTTATGGATGTTAATTCTTTTCTATTTTTATATTGTGAGCAGATAATCTTATAATAATAGAGAATAGTTTTTCTGTATGGTATTTACGTTCTCTATTGTAGATAATTTTCAAAAAGTATTTTTGCATTACTTTCAATTGTTCTATGTGACATTTGTACACTCCTCCCCATACAGAAATTTCATATTAAATATGAGATTCTACTAGTGAATGGTACAGAATTTTGAGTTCATGTATTTTGAGAAATTTTTTAAGATGCTTGAATGTGAACAATATTGATCTCAGTTTTTTCAATACCTTATTTATGTGAATGTCCCATTTAATGTTGGTATCAATTTAGATTCCAAGGTATGTAACGTGCTTCACACATTGGATCGAGTAACTTGAATTTTCATCTTTCACCGTAATTTGATCAATATCGGGTTGGTTAGATTTATTGCAAGAGAACGTTATACACTTTGTTTTTTCTAAGTTCAATGTGAGATCCATTTCACTAAACCAATTTTTAATTATTTTTATGTTCTGCTCCGCTTTATTCTTAGCTTCCTCCCAAGTAAAGAGTAAAGAGAACTACAGTATCTTGGCAAATGGATTCAGTTTCCGCAGCCAAAGTTCTCGAGAAAAAAAAACTACAGTAGGTATCGTCCGCAAAAGATAATATGTTTGCGTCTGCTTCGAGGGAGATTATTCCGTTTATGTAGATTAAAAAGAGCACAAGACCCAAAACGAAGCAAGAATAAAAAATGTAAAGTCAGCTAGAACCTATACCTAGAGAAATTAATGAAAACGAAGTCCTATACTTGTTCTTACTATGTTTTCTTCTTATAGCAGCGTGTCTATTTCATCAGTATTCATTGAATCTATTTTTTTTGCTTTTCATATTATTCTACGTTTAAAAATGTTTCGTTTGTAACCTCCTATTCTTTTTTTCTGTATATTTCTACTTGTTCTTCATTCAGTTAGATCGCCATTTTTTGGTATAACAATATCTCTTCTCTTCCTCAGTTTGATCTTTTGTTACAATTCGTCTCTGTTATCCAGTAGGTTTTTTTGACTTTTTCTTATATTAACAACTTCTTCGTCTCTTCTTCATCCATCCTTTGTCTCTTGATCTTTTCTCGCTGTTTTCTTTATTATACATTTCCTTGAGTGTTTTTCCCATATTTTATTTATGTGTTTGAAAATGTTTAGTTTCTTGGATTCTTCTTCTGTTTCAACTGTTATTTTTTCCATCCACTTTATATCCATTATATATTCTGGTTTTTTATTTCTTCGCCTTCCTTATTCTGTTTTTGTTTCTTTCATATTTTTGCATTCTTTATCTTTCTTATATGAAATAGAGTTTTTGCTGATTGTGTTATCATATTTCATTCTTCTTCTATGTTATTGTCTTCATCCATTTGACTTATTTTTTATTGATGGTAATTCTGTATTTGTCCCTCCACTCTTTCTGCTTCAACTTATTCCTATTCCAGTGCTTCTTTACTGATTCCTTCTTTTGATTTTTGTTCTTGTATCTTGGCTTGAATCATTTCTTGCTACTAATATCTGTATCTGGTTTCTTCAATGTTATCTTACGTATTGTAATAATCAGATAAAAGTTTTCAAATGTATGTTTTGTATAAAACTACTTTGTAAGGCTATAAATAAAACCTTTCAATGTAAATAGTAATTATAAAAAAGTAACAAGTGTTTGGAGTATACACTGACAGTGTTTAAAGTAAATTATAATATGCAATAATAATAGTCGATTAGTCGTTTAGTTAGCAGGGAATCGAGTCGTGTTGCATAAATCATTTTTTATATCATGTAAGAGAAATTGACTGGGATAACTACCTATAGCCATACAATTCACTTTTATTGATTAGATCGTTGATCTGGTCTTAGTTTTTAATAGAATTAATGTTACCGACCTTGATCAACTTTCAGCTTAGCTGGATCGGTACATTCACTTTGATTTTTTAAATTGTTTAATTATATTTCTTAAGGAAGGGTAAAAGGTGTAAAAACTAAGAACACATTCAAATTGAGCAATACGATAAAACAAATCAATATAATATGAAGAATAAAAGTTATTTTGTGACAAAATGCGAAGAAATTCGTGAATTTGAAATATTCAAATCTAGAGTCGCTTAGGTAAATAGAAGAGTTTAAGATGATTCTTTCAATTTTTTTACAAGAAAACTGAAAATCTACAAAAATCGCCAAAGAAACAAAACCATAAATACATAAAACAGAACTTATTTCAAAATATGAGAGTATAGTTTAACTATATTTAACAGAACTAACCAATTAGAACAAATTTTGCAGTGTTGAGGCATTCGATAGGCTAAGAAATGTCAACTCATCAATCATATCTCTGCGGTTAAGCGTTCGTTTCCATAATTACATGGATGAATGAAAATAATCCAATAATACTTTACATTATATTTTTTAACGTATTTTTAAAAATAATATAGCACGCCAATGCCGATCAAAGCAACTTGTTGTTACATCTGGGAATTTTGTTATTATATGTCTGCAATTGAAAATAGACAAACTATAATTATTTACACCAACATCGAAAAAAAAAATTAAATGGAAAAATTTAGATTAAAAAATTATCAGTACTACAAACCGAAGTATGTTAATGAGGATTTTATGGGCTAGAACACAAAAACATCGGGAATTACCAGCAATTAATTAAAATTATTTCCACCTAATTTTCCTGGAAATGGTTTATTAGAAATATACAAAATTTGAGATGGCTTTAAGGCAATGCCGATTCATGTTTTGTTATTTACACTATTACCAGATCGTCCATTTTTCATATAATATTGGCTCCTTTGGTTTTTTAGATACACCTTGTATATTGTTTAATTTTTTTAATTTTTTTATAAAAATAGGTCTCGCTTAACTGACCACCATATTCGCCAGATTTAGCTCCTTTAAATAAAAAAACTTTGAAATGATATTTTCTAGTGGAAATATAATAGAGCAAATAATTAATTTAAAAGGTTATAACAACTCTTTGACCGTTTAGCATCAGTGGATATTTAGTATAAATAATTGATTTTTTTTAATTTACTTAACTATATTTATTAAAGCAAAAGCCTCATTATTAATTAATCGAGTTAAATAACTGGTTTATAGAATAATTGTTTTATATGAATTAATTACCTAAATAAAGTAATTATTTCTATTTAAATTCAGATCTATTTACATTTGCACTGTTAAATTGTTAATTCTAGTTGCTATTTTTAGTATGTAAACTGACAGGTGGTAATTGCTTTATTGTTCTTTATTATATATACAGAGTGACTGTGATTCTATTTTATAAATCAACAAAAATTATATTTGTAAAAATTTCTTATTTGATGTCTGGGATTGTTAGTAGATTTATTAATTTTATTTTTTGATGCATTTAATATATATTTTGCTGTAACCCATATTTTAAAAGCATGAAAATTTTTTATTATACTAGGTCCTAAATTATTTCTATAAAATATTGAAGTGTAAAAAGACCTTCGCGGGTACACTGAAATGACATTTTAAGCGTTTAGAAATACAGGTATTTTTGGACATTGATGAACTTTTTTGCTTGATATTTTTTTATTTTATAGATAAGGATGTACAAATGCTTATAAATATATGAGAAGTTTAGAAATTGTCCAGAAAAATATGAATTTCCTGTCAAACAGACAATATTCGAGTGGGTATAAAAAATTATAGTAGACCTCATGACATATTTAAAAATATTTATAACCTTTCCTATAAGCTCGTAAAGAAAATTTAAAAAAAAACATGTTGCTTGGAAAACCCTGTATTTCAAAAAGACTTAGTTGACAGGTTTAGCTACGTTAATTATTATTTAGTCTGCGATAAGGGGTGTGGCAATTATGAAAGGAGAGAATGGCCAGTTATTATTGAGTATTGAAGAGAATAATAATCTTGAAGTTATAAAATTAAAAACTGGGGACAATGTCATCATTAGAGAAGAAAGTATCACGACGAAACGAAATAATAAATTTTAACAGAAAATCGGATATAAATAATTAATTTTTCTTCGTATTAAACGTTTCTTTTTTACGATATTAACTTGTTAAATAAATAATAATTCGATTTCAGTATATTTTAGCCCGGTGAAAGGTTCCAAATCTAGCCGAAACGTTTAAATAACGATAAATAATATTAATTTTTGTCTGTTTCTTTGCATTTGTGTTATCGTCATATAAGTACCTACTTGATTAATAAAATTGATTTTTATTGATTTTCTTAAAATAAGTAAAAACATTTAAAAACCTCAAACGCGTTTTTGACGTCATATTAATTTTAAAGAAAAATATTTACATTATTATTTATGGGTCTTCTTGCCAAAATCTTGACGACATTTTTCAAAACTTGAAACCTAATTTGTATTAAAAAAATAGTGTAACAAAATTTCGTCGTTGATTGACACTGCGTAGTATTTACACTCCGGATAAATTTAAAAAATCTAATTTAAGATTGAAATAACTGTCGTGTTTTGAGTTTTTAGTTTTCGAACAATATTTTCGTCACTTGAATATATATTACAATTCGTAGTAATACATTTTTATTTAAATATTTGTTTATGTATTAAAATGCTTAAAGTTTTAATTTCTTGGCCCGTGTCTGAAATTTAATTATGTCACCCAATATCCTTGAACCTAAAAGTAAAACTTTACGCGAAATTTGTGCGATAAATATAATTTTGGATGGTGGTATAAAAACATAATTTTAGATTTGGTACATTTTAATCAGTCATTCAAAATTTCTGAATTTATAACGATAATTTAACTGTCCATATTCATAATAATTTTAATATTTAAAATATTAGGTGATTATTTACAAATTTACTTTAATTATGCCTTTTAATAGCCGATGTAGGGGTAGGATTTAATCCATTTTAAAACTAACTGGTTTCTACCGTACTACTTCGTTAGTTGGGCTTTCAAATCCAATAAATCACATTCCAAACACGCTTAACGTCAATGGATAGTTCAGCTAAAAGATCAACTATGCAACCATGGTACCATCTATCGGAAAAAGAGATAAAGGAAGTACAGAAGAGAGTTTTATTAATTTAAAAAACCTGAATTGGTCAAAAACTTTGCAAGCTCCAATGAAATTTGGGAAATTTTTCATTATCACTACTTAAAATATATGTATTTCATTTGATTCTCCGGTGTTTGGTCAACTAATGGGGAAATATAATGGGAAATTTTAGAGAAACTGTAAAAGTTTTACTGACCTGCCATCACTGTTTCGATATTTATATTATTTTCCAAATGATTCACTAAACCTACGTTCGATTTGTGATACCAGTATTTTAGTGGATTGATTTCATCAAAAGAGCTAAACATATATTGAACAATTGCCAGATATTTCAGTTCAAATGATAACAGATTAAGCATGATATTACATAAATAAAAAATAAAATTGCCAACGGCTGTCAAAGAATGTAAATAACTATCTTATGATATAATTTAAGTAAATTTTCTTATGTAAATATATATCTTTATTGCACGCGTTTATAAAAACGTCAACCGTTTTGATTTATTTTTAAACATTTAAATGATTTTATTATATCTTTTCCTAATAATTTACCCGAAATTCGTCTAATACGATGAAAATTTAAGTTCTGTTTTAACTTTGTATTTGTATTATTACGACAAGATATATTTAAAATACCTTGGGTGTAATCTAAATTAAAGTTTACATAAAGATTCTATGTTTCACTTCTGAGACACGTCACAATTTTGGTAAGAGCATCGATTTTACTGAAAAAAAAATGTTCTCATAATGGCATTTTATTTGGGCACAAGAATACGTGTGTAGGTTTTCTGGTGCTCCTAAACTTGTTGATTGGGAATCCAAATTAATTACCACCAAAGTCAATCAATTCAGGAAAGCTGTCCGTAAATAAATTGCAATCACAATAGGTTTATTTACCGGTGCTCGGATGAATGAATGTTATTTACTGTTGACAATAGATGTAGATAATACAATAAACATTACAAATAACCCGCAGAACTTGTACGTGATTACATTGCTACAATAATAAATTTAGTACAATTCGCACATTATTCTATCACCTAAAGTGTGTATAAATAAATGAATTTGGATTGAAGTAACATCATTTAATTATATTAATTATTATGACAATCTACTCAAAGATCCCAACAAAATTCCTGGCCTGTTAGATTTGTTTATCTCAAGAAACGTTTCCCATAACTTTGTAGAAGAATTAAAGAACTTGAAGAGGAAGCTGAAATACTTATCCAAAATTGTTCAAACAGCAGCGTTCAAAAACACGAAAGAGTTCACCCAGTTGAGATCAGAAAACTCGTTAAAGAAAAAGGTAGAGCAAGAACTAAAAAGACTTAAAAATGTAGATCAAGGGAGAATAATACACTTATTCCTATAGAATCGTTCAGCAGGAGAGGAGTTAGATTATTCTCTTTATAAAGCCACAAAAAATTAAGAGTCCTATTTCCTCAATTCCTACTAATAGAAGATTGTGGAGAATGGGTCAAAGACAATAAAAAGAAAGCTGAATATTTGTCAATTATCTTTGTACCTAATCAGATGCAAACCTATTATAGATAATCAACAATAAAAAAATTAAACAAAATGCTCCTGAATGTATAATTTTTAACATTGTATATCTTAGACATGCTATTTAATGCCTAATTGGAGTGCCTCAAGGAATTGTTCTTTGAACTTTATTCTATTTACCCTATACCAGTGATTTTCAAACTTCAGTAAATACGACTCTAGCTAGATTTGCTGTAGATACTCCTCTTTTTGTAGCTAACCAGGCTCATGAAAGCTATAAAAAAACTCCAGACGACAGGCAATACTGGAAGAACCAATTGAAATATGTCCATGTAAACTTTACTTAAATTAGGAAATTTACCTTTAAAAAATAATAGAACTTGTCCCAATAAACATCAATAGAAGGGCCCTACCTTATGACTTCTACCAATGGATAGAAAACAATAAATTTAAACTTGAAATACTGAGCCCAAACTGCTGGAGATGGAAATATTTATGTTTTACAATAAAAAATATATATATATTTATTCACCATTTTTTAAACACAAAAAAATGGTTAGTCTTCGAGACTAACCAAAAAAAGCTTAGAGTTTCAACAGGTTTGAAGGTAGTTTAACGATATATAAATGTAGCGTTTACCTTTCACTGAATTGGACCCAATATTATTATAATATCCAACAAGTGTTACGCTTTGTGCAACACCAGCATCTATAAAACAACAATATTTTAGTGCATTTAGAGAAAAACTGGTTTTGTAAGTATCAGTAAATCAATCTAATATCTATCCATTCGCAAGAAATATTATACTAGATACATCAGAATAAGTAAAACGTCGGCCAGCAAATGATACTAAATTTATCGAGTCATCATATCAAAACAGTTAGCCTTAATAGCTGCATGTTCATTAAACATTATACAAACAATCTGGTCTGTTATTGTGGTGTCTTGTTTGCTTGTTTAGAAGTTAAATAAATGTTGGGTAATTAATATAAATACGGTACAATACAATTTCGTGTAAAACGCTAGAATCGTAAATGATTAAATTGGAGCCATTTCAAAACATTGCGCTTTTTCATAAACGTGCTGTTAGTACGAAAATAAAGATTACTAATATTTATTTATTGCTTAGATATTAAATTAACAATAATAGTAATTTTTAAAGTGTGTTTCTCATAAACAAAAACAATGATTATTGCAAAAGAAACACCAGAATGGTGAATGGAAATAAAACAGAATGAAATAGAGCAAGGCAGGATTAAAGTGACTACAAAACTTCCAATTACATAAACAATAATTGAATAAAAAATACTGAGAAATAAAACAAAGATACGGATGATACATTCGTTACAAGGGGGTAACCGATGCAGAATAAACGATTTGCGATATCAAAAGCGAATTTTAGCAGGAACAGTGAACACATTTTCCGAATGCTCGAACAGAGAATTGTAAAAATGGAGAATGCGAGAAGAGGAGCCCTAAGAAAAAATGGCTACAAGGGAGATATAGATGAGCTGACAACGATATACTGGAAGGAAGTAGCAAGGGACTGGTAGATGTGGAAAAAATAGTAAATAAGATAGACGGCAAGAGTCTTTACAGCCTAAATATACTGACGGGAACAAATTTGTTTCCAGTTATAAAAAGTGGAATAAAGAAAATACAAGGATTGATACATTTTAAACCGATTTGATTAGTGGACTGAATGTTAAAACTTGTTTACTACATTTAAAAACCATTTTAAAACGTTAAAATGTTAAATAACTAAAAAATCTAACAATAAGTATCCGAATCCTGAACTGTATTAAAAAAATAGCAACACACAATAAAAAAGTCTGAATAGATTTGGTTCTCAGAATATACGGTTTTTGAACAATTCGGTATAGAATTAATTTAGGATTTCTACGCCAAGAAACCAGAAGAACCACAAACAATTATATATTTTCTTAACCACAAATATTCTCGATTAGTCGCAGCTTAATAAGTTCGAAAATGTCTATTTATTTTAACAAAAAAAAACAAAAAATTGTTTTGTTTAGTACCTATATCTATTTAAGAAATTCCGGTGATCAATTGTCATCAAAGCGGTGAAGATATTCATATTTATAGTCCAGGCGCCTATAATCAGATTCCTAACTTCTATAAGATGCTAAAAATTATTTGGTTGAATTTGGGAAGCGAGAGTCGCAAATCTTCCAAGAAGAATACTATACTTTGTCTACGTCTATCAAATGATTTAATTATAATGACTACAACCTTAAAAATATATTGAATTATTATATAAGTAATTCATAAAAGTTCATTGATGAAAACACATTGATAATTAAATTAATATTTTGTAGATAGAGAAGTGTTTAATATTTTAAATAAAATACATACGCTCTAGTTTTAATTTTAATAATTATTGACAAAAATATTGAGGAAAATAAAGAAAATAATATGAAATTTTATAATTTTGGAATACGTATCGACTTTTATAAATAGTTTTTTTTTATATATATTTATAAAATCGAAATGCAATTCGGTATTTTTAACTCTTGACTTTTTATTTACTAGTGAATAATGGATAATATTATTCTTAAGAAAATTCATGTTCAAATAATTTCGATTATTTGATCTTCTAATAAGTAGCTGTATTTCATTTCATTTAAATCCTCTATTTATCAGCATTAAAACGCGACTCCTGCGTTTGCAGTCTGTGGCTAAGCGAATAGGATTGCAAAGATAAGTTCACCGCACCGTGACATCCCTTTGGTCGCGTAGCCGATTATTACCTCTTAGCGATTGTACAACTAAAGGAGAACACTTCTTTAGCTTCACTATACTAATGATTGAAATTTAATAGAATCTTCTTCAATTTCAAACTATGAAAGTTCAAAAAATGGTTTGTTGGTCTATCTCAAAAAAATTAATAGCTGCCTAATTTATTTGGTAAATTTGCATTAAATCTCAATTTTTTTTATATTTTACCATCTGTTCAACTTTTTGGTCAAATCCAGTCGAAACACATAAATTATCTTTTTAAAAGGAAAAATTGTGGGTTGTTTGTGAATCATGCATTAAATCATGAAACAAACGTGTGAAAACAGATTTTCTAATTTCTGGATAACATCTGGTATTATTTATAAAAGGAAGTTTATTATTTATAGCAGTGGCGGGTATGTAGTATAGGAGGGCGACGTTTAAAATGTTTCATTCAGTCTTAAATAATAGGGAATTTTCGAATCTTATTCTGATTTTTTTTCATATTACACTTTCCAACATTACACCGACTAAATCAAAATATTAACCATAATAAAAACAAACGTAAAAGAAAGCTATTAATGACAGCGACCGTTTTTTATGTTTTAAGTTCCTAAAAGTAGGTTAAACTGAACGATTATGTATTAGACGATGTCAAAGTATAACTGAAACCTTAAACAATAATAATGCATTTAGTGTTTAAAGTTAATTAACAAAATAACAGTCATAAACGAGAGGTTATTGCGGTGAAAGTTTTGGAAAATTAAATTAATTTTTATTTTCATATATGGAAACATCGCTTTCAAAGTAACAGATGGATTTTAAAAGTAAATTGTAAATTCATATTTTGTAGGGAAATTTGTTATATGAGTAAATAAATTATAATTTAAATTGACTCTATTTGCCACTATTTCAATTTTAATTACCTACACTTAGAGATTCAGATATCACCATTTTTGAGATTTTTTTGTAGAAATTTCGTTCAATTTTGGACGTTTTGGACGGTTTTTTGCATTCAACTTGTAATGGTTTTCTACGATATGTGAAAATGGAAAGGGTCTTCTCAGAAACAGATTTTTTCAATTTATAAAAACATAGGTATCTCCTTTCATTCTTCTGGAGCAAAGAGCTTGATGTTATCTTTTTACCAAAATAATCTTCTTGAAAACTGATTTTCTACGAACCTAATTTTCATTTTCAGATTTCTATGCGCATTTTTAAATTTATTCCTGAAGACCACATGCCACTAATTTTTATCTTACACTTATTTTTTTATTAGGAAACTATTATACTATGTATACAAAATATACAGGGTGAGTCACGAGGAACTGTACATACTTCTATCATAAGCAGAGGCACCTTAGGGGATTACCAAATGACCAATAAAAAATATCTTGTTTTTCTTTAATAATGTATAATTTATGGATTTGGACCAAAATAATGTTTGGTCATATCTTTTCAATGATTAAGTCGATTTGTTTCATTTTTTGGTAAAAGTATGTATTGTGTCTAGCAACTAACTGGCATATCCAGAACTAAAAAATTCCAGGGCCGGCTTCGCGAAAATTTGTTGAATTGCTATAATTGCAGTAATTCACCATGTACATGATTTCTCTAAAATGTGATATGGTTTCTCCAGAGGACATAAATAGACAGTTAAACCTGGATATTTGAAATTTAGTTGCTAGACACCAATACACACTTTTACCAAAAAATGGGACAAATCGACTTAATCATTGAAAAGATATAACCAAACATTATTTTGGTCCAAATCCATAAATCGCATTATTAAAGAAAAACAGAAGACATTTTTTAATGGTCATTTGGTAATCCCCTAAGGTGCCTCTGCTTATGGTAGAGGTATATACAGTTCCTCGTAAATCACCTTGTATTGGAATTACAATTTTCATCCTTTATTTTTTCATCTAACATAATGTTTTCTTTATTTCAAAATTTAATTTAATATATTTTTTTAATTATATTTATTTTTTAGCACGTTATAACATTTTATTGCATTAATAAATTTTAAATTAAAAATTAAACCTATTGTAACATCAAAACACTATTAATTTATATTATTATTTTTTATATTAATATACGGTTATTTATTAATGAATTTTGTAATGTTTTAGCCATTGTTTAATTTCTATATATATCACATAGAAAATTATTTTCAACTTCAATTATTATTTTTTTAAGGTACTTCTTCAAAAATATTTTTTTATGTAGCCCCGAGAAAGAATATAAATAAAATGCGAAACGTTCATGTTGTAAAAATACAAAAAAACGAAGAGACTACCCATTGTCCAAATTTTTCTTCATAACAAATTTATGTGATTGATATTTATTGAAAATTCCTTGATGAATATTTTACTTGATAATATACAACTAAATAAATCTTAACTACAATGATTTTACAGGAAGGCATTTCAAGATAAGTGATTTTGTTTTTCATTTTTTATCCACTTAATACAAGGTATTCGAAATGAAAAAAATTGTATGGCGTTAAAAGCATCAGAAAAACTTTTAGCCATTTTATTATTATTATGAGCTTTAATGGCCTGTAGTTTTATTTTTGATGCAGCGTCCCGTTAAAATTTAAATAAATGTATAATAATAATGAAAAGCAAATTAAGCTCTAGAATTGTATAAATACTCAGGGTGATCCATTAAAAAATAGTAATGATAACTTAAGAAAATGAAATACTCAAAATCAATAAAAAAAATAATAGTAAATAATCTCACCAATGGTTTTAATTATATTGAAATCCTCAATGTCATATCCATCCTTCTCTTTGTCATCATCAGAATATTCTTCGCTGGTGACCGCAGATGAAGAATCCAAACTTTCGGTGCTCTCTTGTCTGCTGCGGATGCTGTAGTCAGCCATTATTTGAAAGTACCAATTAACTATAACTATTATGTTTACTATTATGGCACCTATAGTCCAGTAAAAGTTGTCATCGACATCAGTTTTATGTGCCAACTGAAAATAAAAAAAAAGTATAAGAAATGATGTTTTTCTTTACCGAATAAAACGTGTAAAAAATAATAAATAAAAAAATAAGTTTGGCTCCAGTAATTTCTTATTTATTTATTTATTTAGCGTATGGCACAAGACACATTAAATTTACATCTAAAGAGTTTATATATGCAATTGATCTGGACGTCGCCATCAAGAAATACTCGGATGTCCCCTTGTAGGCTGTTCTAGGACATTCTTCTGTGATTGATTTTGTTTTTGTTTGTATCTCTTGTGTGGTCAGGAGAACCTTCTTGGTTTGTCTGACCGCCAGTTGTTTGCTAGTTCATTTAGCGTTACCCACAACGAGTAATTTCTTATTAAAATAGCTTTCATATTCATGAATAATTGTGACCGACTCCTTGCACAAGGGTAAAACAGTGACGCATAACTATTCATTAATAGGTCCTTGTATTGAAACACAAGTACATTTAAAAATGCCTGAATGTGAAACACTGTTAGCCCTGCTGCACTGGTCGATAATGAGGAAACAGCGTATCAAGCGTGAGGAACCACAATATTAATTGCCATTCACTCTATTACGAATCTACCCCTAAACGCAAGTCAATAGGAAAAACCACAACTGGTTGACTAGTATTGAAATATTTGCAGTATACTCGGTAGGGTGACTAATAAAACAACTTTTATGAAAAATTCGACTTTTCTCAACATAGTCTCCTTTAAGAGTGATACATTCATTCCAACTCTTCTCTAACATTACGATGTCTTTTTTAGAACACGATTTATGTTCTGCCTCAAAAGAAAACAGTGTTTCCCAACCTTTCGCATCTGACGACCCACCTTTCTTTATCGGAATACCTCCACGGTCCGTCGGTCCATGGTGGAGTAAAAAAACTTATTTGTATCGTATCCCTTCCTTATGCATTGAAATAAATATGAAATTACAAGGTGTTAATTATCATGGATTTTATTTTCTTAATTCTGACTTTGACATCTCTCAATAACTATCTAAAAAAACTCTGTCACATTTTTTAAGTCCCCTACACATAATTTTTCCCATTAATCATTTTACTCTAAACTATAAACTTTATTTCATTATACATTTTAATAATGTAAATTTCTAAATTTCCCTTTTCGCTTTTTCTAATATCAAATTCTATTTCAAATTCCCCCACATTATTAAAATTTATAATTGCCTCAAAAAAAAACTAACATATGTCTCATTTACTAATTCCAAAATAACACCATTAACTGATACCATAATAAATATTCAATTTTCTTCTTTTCATACAGCTCTTTTTTTTTCTTCTTCATTTTCCAATTACAAAACCATAACAATTCTAACTCCTTGTATTTTATTCTTAATAATCTTGACAAATACTTTAGGATGGATTTTCCTTATATTTCCGTCAAACTTCACGATCCCATCAACTATATTCATCGGTATCCTACCTACTCCTTATACCTGTGGTCCATTTTATACCTCTCCATACAAAGTGTCTGTTATTTTATCAAAACTTTCCCCCTATTCAGTACTAACTCTCTTCAATTCCTCATTGACCACCGTCTTAAAATTATCCAAACTTTTTCCTTGTACTTGATTCCGCAATCTTATACTACGTATCTCTTTTTCCAATTTTGTCTGTATTTCTCCAATTTTTTCACTCATATTATTTTCTGTCTTTTTGATTTTTCCTTCTGTATCCCTCATGATACTTTGAACATGTTTTTCACTTTTCTGCTGTTTCTCTTCAATTTTTTCCATATTTTTCTTCATTTCTTCTTGTTCACCTTGTACTACTTGAATCCTACGTTCCAACTTCTTTTCAGACATTTCTTGTTCCTTTTTAATAGTATTCATTTTTCCTTCTATTTCCAGTTTAAATTCTCTTATAGTTTCATTATGTCTCTCCATGTTCTTATTCATATCCTTCAACTCTTCTTTAATTCTGTGTTCAATTCTGTTAAAGAACATTGTCAGCGCATCCATCATCATAGGACTACTTCTTCCAGACATTGTGTCTCCCATTCCTATTCCCCTTGCTCTTCATTTAAATCTTGTTGTTTCTTGTTTTTCCATTACCTCCTGTCCTTCTATAATCCTTTGGTCTTCTTCTTGTTGTCCTCTTAATCCTGTTTTTTCATATCTTAAATCCATTTTTTTTATATTATAAATTACAATAGAGCCCCTTTATTTTAGGGCCCCACGTTGGGCGCCAAATTTGAAATAAATATGAAATTACAAGGTGTTAATTTTCAATGATCTTATTTTCTTAATTCTGACTTTGACATCTCTCAATAACTATCTAAAAAACTCTGTCACATTTTTTGAGTCCCCTACACATAATTATTCCCATTAATAATGTAAATTTCTAAATTTCCCTCTTCACTTTTTCAGTATATACAATTTACCATCAAATATTGCAAATATATACAGGGTGTCTCATTTATCAAGGGATAACATTGCTATATCAGAAACGGTAAGAGATACAAAGTTGATTAAATGGGAAAAAAGTTACCTATTTTAGAGCCCATTAGAGTTCTACAAAAACATTCACTGTATCTCTTGCCGCTACCAAGTTATACAGGGGAAACCGAAAATGTCACTTTTCGTTTTGTGCGTCTACCAGGCTTATTTCAAAAAATATTAAAAAATGGAAAAGGAAAATTTTTTTTGATTACAAATTTTAAATAAAATGCCATCATCAAATCTTATCGGCGACGTTTCGTTTCTTTAGGGCTACCCTCTACTTCATTTTTTTAAATACGGACCTGTATTTTTTTTTTAAATTTCAATGAAGCATTAAAAGACCAATTCACTGATATATCATACAATACGATGTATACAACGTTTCGACACAAAAATAATCATCAATTTTAAAAATCCTTCAATGCGGTCCTGCTTCTATTTGGGGTTGTACGTTACTTGTGTTGGGTTAAAGTCAGTTACAAATAAAGAGATCAAAAATAAAAATAATAATCAACACTGTATTTTTACAACCAACACTAAAATTAAAAATATTAGGATTTTCCTACTTAACACATGTTGGTTGTAAAAATACAGTGTTGATTATTAGTTTTTATTTTTGATCTCTTTATTTGTAACTGACTTTAACCCAACACAAGTAACGCACAACCCCAAATAGAAGCAGGACCGTATTGAAGGATTTTTAAAATTGATGATTATTTTTGTCACGAAACGTTGTATACATCGTACTGTATGATATATCAGTGAATTGGTCTTTTAATGCTTTATCGAAATTTTAATAAAAAAATACAGGTCCGTATTTAAAAAAATGAAGTAGAGGGTAGCCCTAAAGAAACGAAACGTTGCCGATAAGATTCGATAATGGCATTTTATTTAAAATTTGTAATAAAAAAAATTTTTCCTTTTCTATTTTTTAATATTTTTTGAAATAAGCCTGGTAGACACACAAAACGAAAAGTGACATTTTCGGTTTACCCTGTATAACTTGGTAACGGCAAGAGATACAGTGAATGTTTTTGTAGAACTCTAATGGGCTCTAAAATAGGCAACTTTGTTCCCATTTAATCATCTTTGTATCTCTTACCGTTTCTGGTATTTTTCCTATTAAAAATCGATGCTTTTCTGTTGTTTGAAAACTACAATAGTAGCGTCACTAAAACCACTCTAACTTGTGAACTAAACGTCAGATTGTGAAGAAATTTGGACACGTATTATTGGAAGATTACTACTTTCTAAAACTAATATGAATTTATCAATCGTGGCATCATCTATATGTCAAATTTCGAACTTAAAGAGTGAACAGGTAAATCAAATTTATGCTACAAATGAAATTTCATTTTATTGTAATTTTTCAGCTTTTTTAATATTGTTATTTTTATTCAAACTGATGTAAACACATTTTGTTATCAGTCAAATAACTTAAATATTAAAATAAATGATAAATGATAATAAAATGTAAAAATATAAGCAAAAATAACTTTAATTGTACCAATAAAATTAATATTTAATTTTGTCTAATACTCGAAATTATTAAAATAATTTTTTCATTTGTAACAACTAACGAATATTAAAAAATATTATGCCAAATGTTTTTTAAATATTTTAATAGATTCTTATTACAGTGAAAAAAATGTACCAAAACCGAAAGAATATAATGGAAATACTGTACGAGTTAAAAATTTAAACTATTTATTAAAATTCCTTTTTAACAGGTACTTAAAAAATATTCTTCAAAGTCAAATAAATTCTAAATACAATTATTCATCTTTGATCAAAACACAAAATATTATCTAAATGTTTTTAAATATATTATACTATTCAAGATATATGAGACCACCTCGAATAATTCTTATCATGCGCCAATTAGTTACAAAGCACCTGGTAATGTTAAAAAAATCTTTAAATCATTTTCTACTTATCAAATGTAATAAAAATCTGCTACTTCACTTGAGCATATCAATTTAAGATGTATAAGAACCATAAAAAAAATAATGGAGTTATATCCTTGTTGTAAAACAAAAAACAAAAGATCAAACAAAATTGATTTGTAAAGCGTCCTTGTTTGTTTGCTTATTGTTGAAACACATGTTTTGGAAAAATGGAAAGACTATCAATTAGCAAGTAAATAAAAATCGAGTTTGTCTCTGTTATTGCAATTAAAAATGTTGTCAACCAAATACAATAAAACGATTAAAAGAAATATGTACAGAACAATATTTATTTTTCTCTTTTTTATCAGAAAGACTCTTTGGTGTATTCAGAACCGCGGCATTATTAAAGGAGAAATAACTCAAGGAAGTGTAATTGATTTTTTGTAACAATAGGGGTAAATAAAAAATTAGAAAGCGTCACTCAATAAAAGAAACAGTTGATTAAACTGTCTATATCTATTAGGCGCGATGGAGTCTATCTATCTATCTGTAGATAAAACGAAGAAGGAAATAACTTTAAGACAAAAAAAAACAAAAATCAAACCATTATACCTTGCATGATACATTGGAGCAATGTGGACGGAAAATTGTTTCATCACCAGAAATATAGTAAGGTTAATAAATGATCAACCCCTTGAGTTATCAGCAGGCGGTCTACGCATAGACATACCTACTCTAGCCATTAAGATCGTTTAAAGGACACACAATTTTATTGCTTTATAGATCTCGAACAATAGGTAATAATGAGGGTCCTTGGCTAATATTGATTTATGTCCTTGCTATATTTCTGGTTATACTACACGTTTCATCAGTCTGTAGGCACCTTAAGAAACTATAGAGACGTAGCTTCGTCAAGGAAGTAAACTTGATAGGGTGAAAAAATTGAAAAGGGAGACTTGCATCACACTCTAATAAACAATAGAATATAAACTTAAGTACCGGCCAAGGTCAAATATTATTTTTAACTTCTATAAAATATTTGCAATATTGACACAAAAATAAGAATCCCATTTTACCTAATAATAATAATAATAATACGTTTAAAATTAAATTATTTAAAAACAATTTTCTTGCGTCAAGGTAAAATTAAACAATGCATATTTTAATTTTATATTACAATAACATGCGAGTGAGTTGAATACAAGTCAAAGGTGTGTATTAAATTAAATGCTCCAGACTCGTCTGGAAATAATAATTAATCGTTTAAATCAAAAGTTAGTCCAATCTAGTCCTCTGTCAGATAGTAAAAAATTCAAGGACACATGTCGATGGCATAGATGAAAAAATAGCAATTTCATTTTAGTATCAAAATTATGAATGTATCCGAGCTTTATGTATACACTGTATATAAATTAAATGTATTAACCTACCTCAACTGATTTACTGATTATCAATTATTGAAATAAATGGATGGTGCGTGATTATCATTCATAAATTAAGTAGATCTATAGGGAATTAATTCTAAGTAATTCTATAGTCTGTCAGTCTGACAACAAAACAGTTTTATTATAATTTAAATCATCTTCAGAGATTGTTTCCCCTTAAGAGCTCAATTAGAATTGTTTCCTTTAAGGCTGATTTAAGGATATTTATGGGAATTTTTGACTTAAGTTATATCTATAGAGGAAGCCAGAACGATAGAAGTATAGATCTTCAAAAAGCTTTTGACAGTATAACACAACAACAAAAAAGGATCGTTTAAATTAAATGAGTTTATAAGTAAATACCAAAAGGGCGTTAAAAAATTCAGGAGTTTGATGGTTATCATGCTTTTGTTCCACCCTGTATGTAACTATGGTAACTTAATGATCTCTCTATCTTTATATCTAATTCGTTTGTGTTAGACGAAAGTATGTCAAATCATCCAAGTTGGTAAATGTAATTTGATAGATGTCTAATCGAGATTGAAAATAATATGCTTTAACTAAACGCAGACAATTTAATAGATGATAAAATCCGTGATGGTTTTTATTGAAAAATTTCTCTTTGTCAATATTAAATAATCATAGTAAAGCAATAACGAGGTTTATGATTTGTTTTGGAAGACAATGGAGTACACCTTTATTTTTAGCACCGATTTTTTATGTAGATACAATTTGTCCGTTATAAATTTCACATAATTGAAATTTGTACATGGATAAAAACATTTGAAATAGAGTTTAAAGTCTACAACCTATCATTCTGTTATTTATTTAAAAAATGGATCAATGATGTATGTATCAAAATTCGAAATATCTTTATTATTGAAAATTATAGAAAATTGAAAATTGTAGGCAGCCATAAACTTTATATTTTAAAATTACATTAATATCTGCAAGATTTTTCATATAACTAGACAAAGATTCTCCCAGACAGTCTTAAGTGTTAATTAAAAGCTCGTCATTGAAAAATTTACGTTACAAAACTTGAATCGCATGATTTCCAGTATTATTCCACAAATAATTCCCATTTCATAGCAACTCATGGCTAAACCAGGATGTGTTTCAATGTTTTGGGGTGGTATAATTGGAGATTACGTAATGGGGGAGTTCTTTCCAAGTTGCCAACGAAAAAGGTCTACCATCGGGGAAGCGTTATTTTTGTCAAAATCTACTTCATTATTTCCGTAATGATTTAATATGTTCACAAAAAACTACTGAGCTCTCCAGAATATATCGTTTTTGGAAAAATAATGATTTTAATAAACTCCATTTCTGATTGGTTAAAATTAAAGTTGGTATCGAGGCTCGGGGTGAAAAACAAGGCTAATATTGTGCTTCTAGCGACAGTATGAATATGGTAAAATGACATTTGGCAACGAAACATGTCAACTATCACATCCAGTCTCTATACGAACTTTAATTTCAACCAATCAGAAATGGAGTTTATAAAAATTATTCTAGCTAACGATACTTTTTGGAAGGCTTAGTAGAATTTTGTTATCATATGTTATCATCGCGGAAGTAATGCAGTAGATTTTATCCAAATAATACGCTTCCTCGTTGGTAGACTTTTTTTTAGATTTTGAGGTTAGTAGGAGACTCCTCCATTGGACCACATTTTTTGGACAAGTGACTCAGGTGACAGGTTTAATCAAACAAAAAAAGTTCCCTCAAAAAATTAATTAAAGAATACAGCTTTTGCAGGATGGATCTCCAGTACCCATTTAGGGTAAATTAAGAAAATCAAGACAGCTGAGTAAAAGTTTCGGAAGGTGGGGGTATGTTTTGAGGGTTGGATATTGGTTTATTATGATTTGTGGCTGAAATATACATCCTATCAAAAAAGTTTAATATAAAAGTTGTAGATAGATAAAAAATCTAAAGCTCTTGTAATAATCATTTTTTAACATAAAATCAAAATTATCGAGAAAAATGCTAAAAACCGTATATTCGTTTTTAATTTTTTATCTCCCGAAAAAATAATATTTTTTTATAAAACTTGGCGAAAACGCTCTTTTTTGTGTTTTAAATAAGTTTTGAAATTAGACGAATTTAATTAATTTAATCTATTTTGAATATAAACTCAAGAAGTTCCTAGTACATGTTTAAGTTCGCTCTCTCTATATTATCATACATCTATTTAAATTTTTATTTTATTATCCTGGTAGGCGTGTTTTGTGTTAAACAAGACATATTCAGAATTTTAATAGCAGGTATTTTTAAATTTTACTGAATATAAAATAAGTAAAATCGTGTAGGTTTGTGTCCGTTTACATTACTTTTACAATAAAACTATATCTGAATCAGATATCACATTGTGATTGTCCCAATGCGAAAATATGTTCACACGTGTAAAAAAATGTAAATGTACAGAATTTTTGTTTTACGAAGGCGGGGTGATAATTGATAACTTTCACGTAGGTGGCACCACTATCGTTCATTAGCAGCACTAAAAATTTTAAAGTAATTTGTCAAACAGTTTGTTGTTGGCACCTCTTTTATCCTTTTCACTTGACGATCCTGTTTCAATGCAAAATCGGCTGTAGCTCAACCGAAATCGGCATGTTTTCCTGTATTACTTGACAGAAACTATATATTTATATAACAGGTATCAGTTACATTTTTTGCTGACAATTGGAAAACCTTAAAAGAACTTTTCCATTTTAATGTACAATATTCTTGCCTAAACATATTTCTTAGTGTTTTTTTTTGGAATTCGGAATAGAGCGCAATTAAAATTATTTATTTTTTTTGAGTAACCTGTAGAATTCAATAGTTTTAGTCTATATCGATCTAAAGACTTGTGGAAGCAAAAATGAAAATAGACCTACCATCTGGAAATATTTGTGTGATAAATTGGCAAATCAATCTTTTTTTTTTGAAAGATCTTAATCGATATCTTTTGCGTCATTGGCGATCTTAGACCCTTTATTATATCTGATCTAATTTTAAAAATATAAATGTATATTTTTGTCTGCCAAAAAGTCTACTACATACGACACAAGGTTTTTATTAATGATTTTAAATAACTGATTTTGATAAAGTGTTTAACGGACAGGTAGCTGGCAAATTTGTTCACTATAGTTTGTTTGAAAAATAAATGGGAAGTAAATTCTATATTTGTTTGTTACAAGAATTTACTTCGCCTTATTTTTCAAACAACAAGAGGAGGAAGACACTAAGAACTACGAGTTAAAGAATGAAAAATATAAAAAAATGTGAAAGTATAACTAAGAAGATCCATTTATTCGAAAACACGGATCTATGATCTAAAAAATAGACGTCGGGTCATAGGAAATGTTCAAGGTCTCTGCTATATATTTGAGCCTAATATGATTCTCCAAAATCATGTCCTGATCTTTTGGTATGGACCCAGAAATAAGTCTTCCGACACGGAGTTCATTTTTGATGTCTTTTCTTCCTCTTTTAATTTTAATTTCTTTTTATCATTAAACACCTATAAAAGCAATCTGGTCAACAGTGACCAATGAGCAATTTAATTCTAACTTAATCTAATAGAGTTTGAAACTTAAAACTAAGGTATACTCATCAGCGTTCCTTAGGTTCTGTAGAATGGATTGTACTAAACTTTAACGTGCACACACAAACTCTGCTTTTGCACTAAAAACACAAAACTAACTCAAAGGGCTTGATCCTCTTAAGTCTTCTTTCTAACCCAGTATTGTCAAGGAGCTGGATAGCCTCGACATTGACATCATGATGAAGTCTTTCTTCATGACTCCTGGCTAATTTCTTGATGGTCTGGTCAACAGTGTCCATTTCCAGATCCCTATGGAGGTCACTATTGCGAATGTACCAAGGGGCATCTACTATGTTCCTTAGTGCTTTGTTTTTAAATCTTTGGATGATTGCTAAGTTGTTTGCTTTGGCGCATCCCCATAGTTGGATACCGTAGGTCCATATAGGCTTAAGTATCTGCTTATAAAGCATAAGCTTATTATGTAGACACAGTGTGGAGTTTCTTCGAATTAGCCAGTACATTTTCCTATATTTCAGTCCAAGCACTTTCCATCGGAGTTTGGCATCTAAGGTAATACCTAAGTATTTTGCTGTGTTTGAATATGGAATCAGGTTATTGTTTACTCTGACTGGAATATAATCTATCCTTTTGTTTGTAAAGTTAATGTGGAGTGATTTAGTTTCATAACGTTTAATTTTCTATCTCTTCGTCCAGTCATAGATAAGGTGGACAGCTGTTTGCAGCTTGTGGGTTGCTTCTTCATTGCTCTTTCCTACTGCTGGAATGGCAGTGTCGTCGGCGAAGGTGGCTATGGTATTGTTTTCTAACTCTGGAATATCGCATGTGTACAGTAAGTATAGGACAGGTCCTAGGACACTTCCTTGCCTTAATTTCTTTAAGATCGGAATAGGCTTCCTCTTGCCTAATTCTAAAGGATCTTTCCGATATATATCAATAGAGGATATCTGTATATTGTTTTGGAAGCAAAATCTTGAGATTATGTATTAAGCCTTCATGCCAAACCTTATCAAACGCTAGTGGTACATCAAGAAAGATAGTAGCACAAATGTTTTTCTCTTCTAATGATTTCTTTATAATGTTGGTTATTCTAGGAACTTGATCGAGTGCTTATTTCTAAATCCTTTTAATTTTAATAACAATTTTTTTTATAATTACTTACGTACCAAGATTGACGGAATGGCCTAATAAAGTGGGATATTCTCGAACAAAAAATTAGATTATTTAAAAATGCGTAATAATAAATATTTCAGACAGTTGTTTGTATTTTGTTTTACTTTTCTTTGAGTGCGTCACAAAATGTAAGATAAGATAAGTGCAAAGAAAACATTTAGTGTTATGCGTATTGTTAAAACCAATAATGTACATACAAATAACTAATCTATTATTTAAAATTTATTTATTTGCAACTTTTTATAAAATCAATATCTCCAAGAAAAAACATTTTAAAATTAATTTTTATTGTTCCAAAAAATGTGTCTTAAAGGAAATATTTTGGGAATGGAAAGAGTATTAATATTTTTGAGTTGAGCTTTGCCAGACCCTGTATGTACGAAAGTCAATGCCAAAAGGTGTATACTTTGTATATTTTACGCTATGGTAAATACATATTTTCTTTCACATTTAATTTCTATAGACAGTTCGTTTAACTTATTCACTTATGTTTATAAATATAATTAGAATTGAAAAAATCAAACATTTCACTACTCTCACGTTCATCACGCAAATTATACGTTTTAAAGTTGGAAACGAACTAATAAATAAAATTAGAAAATTTAATACTTTTACAAATTATATCTGGAGAGTGGACTGGAGAAAAGTAAATTATGTTTGAAATATAAACTGTAAAGCAAGGAAAGTTAGAAATTCAAGTTATCCCTAAGACCGGTTTCCGCCTTTCGGCTCCGTCAGTTAGGCCTTAGAGTCCAATAAATCAAATTCCAATAATTCAAAATTGACAAATGGGAGGATTTGTAAAGTTGTCAAAAATCACTTCTGTGTTTTATTTATCAGTTTTGATGAGAGCTGGCAGCACGTTTGCATAAAGTGTAAAATAAACAATTTGCCAAAATAGTACTATATAATTATGAAAAAAATTTGTAATTCCATAAATTCTAGAAAATTTCACACAATATTTTAGATTTATTAATTTTTATTATAAATGTCTTTTTCATCATATTATACTGTATTATTACTGTCATAATTTTGAGGAATTACATGTAACTTTCTTAAAGAAAAACATTCTAATGAGGATGTTTTCGTACGAAATTCTACGTCTACTGATATTTAACAAAAAAAATGTGAAAACTTCAATAACAAAGTTTCCAAAATCATAAATTCCTTCTTCATCAAATAAGATCGAAACATTTTACAGCGTATGAATATTTTAAATTTTTAGTAGCGATTTTGTACCTATTTTTCAATTTTATATTTTTTTAAATTTTATTGTAGAATAAACGGCAGGGCACCGGATCTTATTAGCAGGATTCTCATAATAATATTTGAAATTCCAGCTACCGGAATCAGTATACTTGCAAGGAAAATGTAAACAGTTGTTTTTTAAATAAAACGAGTTTTGTCAGATAGATCAGGGTCAATTATTTTTGAAACAAAAAAAAATTCTTAGCAGTATGTTGATGGTCGGAAAATTTAGGGTAAATTAAGGAAGTAAATGTTCCGGAAGGGGGTGGGGGTACCTATATATACGTTTAATAAATAAATAAATAATTTATTTAGTTCTTTGAAGAACACTACAATGTTATAGGACACGTCACAAATTGCTTAAGGCAAAACTAAAATTTTGTAGTTCATAGTACATTAAAATACAATATAAAAATATGTAAAAGGAAAATAGTTTGACATAATAAATAACAATTATACACATTTAAAACTTTCACATTGATTTTGTTACAACAAATCATAGTGGTAAAATTCATCTAATGTATATGGACATTAAATCCCTTACATGAGGAGGAAGATGGTTGCATAATCTCAATCCTGCAAAACTTATAGACTTAGTGCATATATTTAAACGGTATAGTGGTACATAAAAATGATCATTCTTTCTTGTATTATGATTGTGAATTGAGATATTTTTTATAAATTTTTCTTTATTTCTATAAACGTACATCAGTAATTCAAAAATGTACAATCGTGGAACTGTTAAAATATTATATTTTTTAAATAAGGGAGAACAAGACTCAGTAGGCTTTGCCTTCCCAATGCACCGGATTATTCTTTTTTGGGGGATTAATAAAACTTTAATATGACAGGAACCACCCCACACGGTTATGCCATATCGGATCCTCGACTGTACTTGGGCGTGGTAGAATGTTATTAGACCAGATACATCCAAGACCTTATTTGAAAACATTTTGTGTTCAGTATCTTAAACAAGTTGTTACAATGTTACCTGAATGTAAGGGTACTATCTGTATGCACCCCCAAGAATTTAGTAGATTCAGTGCCAATAATATTAGAATTATTAATCTTAATGTCTTTAGAACTTATTTGTCTATTTTGATAACAGTGAAATTGAATATAAGTTGTTTTGAAAGGATTACACAGTAATGAATTTTGAGCAAGCCATTCCAATATATTATTTAGACTAAGATTGATTTCATTTGTTTGAGTTTTATCAGGAAATAGAACTGTAGCATCATCTGCAAACATGGCAATTTATCCATTTTTTATTAAAAGTTGTAATTCGTTAATATAAATGATGAACATTTTGAGGGTTGCATATTGGTTTTTTACGATTTGTGGCTGAAATATGCATCCCATCGAAAAAAGTTTAATATAAAAGTTATAGATAATTAAAAAATCTAAAAGACTTGTATTAATCATTTTTCACGTAACCTCAAAATTAACGAGAAAAGCGCTAAAAACGGTTTTTTTAGTTTTTAATTTTTATCTCCTACAAAAATATTTTTTTTGAAACTAAAAACGTTATTTTTTGTTTAAAATTAGCTGTACTTTTTTCAAAGCAAAATATTTATTTTATACGAATTTAAATTAAAAAAAAGCCAAGAAATTTTTCAAGGATTTTAAATCAGTTTGGTCCTGGTTTAAGAGCTATAAAACTAGTTACAAACGTGTAAAGTTATTGGGTAATTAAATTTCATTGTTTTGAAAATTTGAAGTGACCAAATTAATGAATAAGTGGCTTTAACTTGTTTAATTTCCGATTTTAATTTAACATTAACTGTAAGATAGTTTTTGTTTATCGCCAAGGAGCCATAAAATATTAGGCATGATGCCCAAGTGCCAAGGAACGTTTTAATTTATTCCCTTTTTGGCCATTTTATCCGAGACATAAATTAAACGTTCCTATTTATGCCTCAAAACTGTTTAATCATCTTAAGGACGGACTGAATAATTAATTACGATTTAAATGAAATAAATATTGTTGACTTACTTCTAAATAAAAAGGAAATGGAAAATTTTTGTACTTTATACCCAAACTTGAAAGTGTTTTTTTAATTTGTCACTTTTAGGTTTGAAAAGATACGAAAATTTCCCATTTCCTTCCTAATTAACATTATTTAATGTAAACACAGAAACTGCTTTGATGAATTTGTGCCTCCAAATGAAAAATTTTTACGTTTTAAACGCTGAAATGAAAAGTTGCGTTAAAACGATTTTTAGTTTTGTCTTTAATAATTATATACCGGGCGTAATAAACCCGAAGTTTTTTCCTAAGGAAGATTTAATTGTAAAATTTGAACAAAATAAAGTACAAAAAATTGACAGACATCGATTGCATAGTCACTTATTAATTAATCAAAAGTTCAAACTGTGCGTGGTAGAATAGAATGACTGGTAAGATCACCAGATCTCAGTCCAGTAGTATTCTTTTTATACCATTAGAGATGACTGCAATATTTCTCCAGAAATTATAAATAAAGTTCAGGGATAATTTATTAACCGTTTGGGATATTGCCAGACACAAGAAGGACAAGCACTTATAACATTTGATTAATTAATAAATGACTTGCCAGTTCATTTTTGTCATTTTTTGGTTCTTAAATAAAAATAAAAACAAAATGTATTATCATTAAGTTAAGTAAGTAAGTCACTCTCAAATGTTTGTAGTTCATAACCTTTTATTTTGAACTTTCAGGTTTTTTACATCAAATTTGGAAAAATCGAAAAATTTTAAATATTCCGGAAGCCAAAATTTTAAATCATAAAAAAAATAATCACTCACCTAATAATTTTTATTTATTATTTCCTCTATTAAATACCGGTCTAGCAGACCTAGAAGTTGAAGACCAAATTTCCCGCTACTATAACACTGTACACACGTGAGAAAACGAGTGACTAAAGCGAGCGGCCTGTGATCGTTCAGTTACCCGTGTCAGATGTAGACTGGAGATATTTCAGAAAGTCGCGACGAGTTTCGCTGCTGCGAGTAATAGGTTTATGGTTTATTTCGAGTTATATTATTCGCGTTTTGTCTATTTCACGCATGCACGGGGTGCAAATAAAGTCACCGAATCGAAAAAATATAAATAGACAGATTTATTCTCTGTCAAAAAAAATTACAACTTGTGTGATAATATATATATTTATATGGCTTAACACCTCATGTGAGATTGCGCCGCTTTAGCTTTCTAAATCCATTTATCGGGGTGGTTCAGTCCCCATCATCGGTTCATTATTGCACTTTTTCCCTAATTTGCCGCCATTTCTTCCGGTCTCTTGTCTTCTCTTTCCATCTTGTAACTCCGGCCTTCTTAAGTCGTCTTCGACCTCTGCCAACCATTTCGATCTGGGTCTTCCCCGCCTTCTTTTTCCTCCTGGTTGCCATTATAGCATAGCCTTTGTTACTGCTTCTGGTCCTTGTCTCCATATATGTCCCAACCACTTGGTTCTTTGAGTTTTAATTTTCTTTATTATGTCTTCTCCGTTCAGTTCTTCTAATAGCTCTTGATTCGTTCTCCTTCTATATTCCTGCTCTCCTATCTTCACTGGGCCCAGAATTGATCTTAATATCTTACGTTCGTTTATCCTTAACTTATCTTCTTCTGTTTTCATTGTTATGGGTCTTATTATTGTTCTGTATATGTTCAACTTTGTTTGTTTAGTCAACATTTTGCTTTTTAACAGATGTTTATTAGCTTGATACGCTCGGTTTGTTGCCATTATTTTTTCTTCGATCTTCGTTCTTCTTTTCCCTTTATTGTTTATCGTTACACCCAGGTATTTACATTTTTGTACTTCTTCGAATTTTTTATTTCCTATTCTTATTTCCCCATTTTGTCCTGTTTTTCCAAATATCATTATTTTAGTTTTCTTAACATTAATTTTTAATCCCAACTTCATCCATTCTTCTTCAAGCTCCTTTAACATTTTTTCCACGATTTTCCTTTTTTTGTCACTATACTATTTGGTTTCCTGTTGTTCTGAGATTTTCCTTTTGTAACTTTCTTAAAACAAAGTAGTGAGTCTCCTTGTTTATTTCGAATTCTTCCGTTTCCCCTTTTTGTGTCAGGCTACTAACTTTTGATTGTCTCATTGTCATCTCTATTAAGTTTCTTAGTTTTTTTACTTCGAAGTCTAAAAATAACATTTCTATTTCATACTGATGTTCATATGATTTCTCCATGATTTGTTTAATAGTATGTATTGCATCTATTGTTGATCTGCCTCTTATGAATCTACATTGATATTGCCCTAAGATGTTTTGAGTTTCAGTTATTAGTCGTCGTTGTATTACTGATGATAATATTTTATAGGCTACGTTTAATAGAGTAATGCGTCTGTAGTTCTTACATTGTTGCTGGTCTCCTTTTTTGTGTATCGTTATAATTTGTCCAGTTTCCCATTCGTTTGCCATATTTTCTTAACCAATTTATGTATTCTTTCATGTAACATGTCTCCTCCGTGTTTTCTCAGTTCTAAATTTATTCCATCCTTCCCATGTGCTTTTCCGTTACTACCTCTCTTGATAATATCTCTTACTTCCTCTAATGTTGGTTCTTGTGTAATAATTTCTTCATCAGCTTATTCTTTATTCTCCTATTTCTATCACTGGTTCATTTAGTAATTCCTTAAAGTAAGTTGTCCATATTTCTTATATAAATCATTGTTAAAAACATCATGAAGAGATTTCCTGACGAGAGCTTCTGATCTAAAAACTGACTATATGCAATCAACTACGAGCTGATAATACTGTCTACTATATCATATGACTTAAAATAAATGAAATCAAAGATCCAGCGGGACCAATTTTCCGAATTTAGCTTCTACTTTTCCTCTATAAATTCTTCTCTACTTAACGTCTCCTCTGGGGTTTACTGATAGTCTGGATCTACAGCCTGTCAGATGTCAACTATACTCTCATATATTGAAATTATCATGATCCATAAATCGAGAAAATGAGACAAAATATCTGCCCAACTGTAAGCATGAATAATAAATACCTATCCCAACAGAAACAAAGTACCTTGAACTTTTATCTTAGCCAAAGAATAACCTGGACAAAACACTTTTAGACTAAAATAAGACACTTTTAGCATAAGCTTCGTCAAATTTACTGGCTCCTAAGCCTAAAATCTCGCTTACAAATAATGGTTTATTGTACGAAACTGTAAAATCAAAACCACCGAATATAAAGCAAAGGTTCCAATTTAAGGCACGATGGTATTTAAATGAATTGAAGATTTTTCATTCATTAAAGACGAAATCAACCGAAGGACAGCGACATAGAGCGAACAGAATTACCAAAAAGGAGTTGACAATAAAATATTATCTGTATCATATTTACCGGTGTTTTTATGGCCTATTGTGTATAAAAAAAATCGTTGTTGCTGGTCATATGGTTTCTTCAAGTTTGGTGATTAAAAAATTTTGCTGTTTCTATATCGTGAATTAAAGGTTTACGATATTGATTGGTGTTTTCTAAAGGTTAATCTGACAAGGAAATGGATTGATACCATAAAGATTATTGACATATATTTCAAAAATGATGTTGGAAGACCCGTTATTATGTTACTACAAAAATATTGTTACTGTACAGATATTTTATATATTCCCTATAAATGTATGACTGAATGCTTATCGGAAAAGAAAATAATTTTTTATTATTATGATCAAAGTTAGAAAACAACATCTTACCATAGTCAACATTATAAAACAACACACTTAACACAATACAATCTTTGTTTATACGCAACACAAAATAATGTCATTATTAATATCACAATACCTACTAGTGGTATTGATATAGTAAATTGTTTTTGAAATCAAATTTGAATGCTTAATGAGCCAATAGATTTAATGCACTGTGTCAATTCATTATACTCGTTAAGGCCCGAGTAAAGAAAGTTGGGTTAATTTTTATTTAAAGGGTTAATAAACATAAATAATATATTTAATAGTAGGTAAACTTAAATTTTATTACTGTTATCTATTTTGAAGGTACTTCGGATCTAAATAAGTTTAATAACATGTAGTAAAATTGGTGCAGTACATCGGTTTTAACACTGTACAACCCGGTTTATACCTTCTTTGAATGAAAAAAACTTTTATTCACTTATATTTATTCTATCATCTGTTTTACTTTGGCACCAAGTGTGATAGAACTTTTATGTACCTGCTTAATATTAAAAATACACGTAAGAAATAGTCAGTCACTACGTCGCTGACTTACGGAGTTTTAATTTTGATTGTTCAAGTTGACACCAATCAATTACCTGCCACCCTTTTCAACGGGTCTCTAGTTTTTATGATGTAGAGAATTCGCAGGGTATATAAGAGGCGCGGATTCGTTACTGTTGAGAAAGATAACGGTTTTTAAGACAATAAATATAATGAATGATAAGCGATAAGTGCTACTGCACTTGTTTCGCATGAAAGGCATCATAAGACATCATCATCGACATTATAAGTAGAATTATACCCAAAGACCAGACACCTGTATGAACCGATCTTCTTTCCAATTAAGTATTCCCTTTTTTCCAGAGCATTAACTTCAGAATTTCGAGGACTCAAAAGAGTCGCCATGTGTTAATTAAGCAGGTTTTTTTCTTTACCTTTGATTTTCCAAAAATACCCATTCAGGCAATTCGTTCCCGAATATTCACCTACTTGAATTTTCGTTCCAGTCTTTTGGTATTGCTCAACATAGATTTAAATTACAAAAATTTGGGGAAAATGGCATGTCATTTTTTTAATAGTTTGACATATAAACAACAAACGATCTTTTTGCCTCTTCCTTATAAGGCAGATATCTGAATTCAACGCGGCAATACGTATTTGTTGTGGCGGTATGGCTACAACACTACTAGATCCTGAGTATTTCCGTATACTTATGGGCGCCCTGTGTATTACACTTGTGTAACCTTTCTAATTATAGTATGTTAGATTTATACAGTTAATGCTGTCGGGATTAAAATAAGTTTTAGTTGATGTGTAAGTATTCCTCAAAAAGCATATAACCAGCAATTATTGATTATCAGTAATTGTGAATTAGCTTTTGGTCGGGTCGAAGGGCATACAGACATTATAGGTAATGAAAAATTTGACCTTGCAATTTAGTTTTAGATTTAGTTCATTTTTACAAACTTACTTGCGGAAAAAATTCTGCATATATGTAAATATAATATCATACGCCTAAAACTAAATCATCTCATCTACAAAAATAGTTTTAAAAGATTCTTTCTTTTGTGAATATGATGATGAGGTGTTAATTCCTAATCATAAATATTTTGGATAATATCATCACTGTTTAGTGGAGTGAAATTAGACGAAAATATTCTGAAAATGGATGTAAGAGCTAAGTAATTTTTTTTTAATTTTTTTTTAATTTTTTCGATTTTGTGATAAAGAGAACCTTGTAAAAAAATTTTCAATAAATTTGGGCTGGATCTTCGCGAGATATGTGCCAACAACGGCATTTTTGGTATTTTTCGAGTTTCGAGTTTTTTTAAAAATGTATCCTAACCTCAAAAAACGAATTCGCCCACATTATTTTTTTTTACTGAATTGGCAATAAATAACCAAAGAACCCTCCAATTTTTTTATCGCGATATTTATGCTTGATTCTCTTAGAAAACCTGTATTGCAGGCCAAAAAATGTTTAAAAAAATTAAAAATATATTTCAGGTTCTAAAGTAAGATTTTTGTGAGGGAACGAATCAATATAAATCAATATAAAAAATGAAAATCGAATTTTTATTTTTTTATTATTCCCTAAATTGCGCACTTTAAATAAAGAAATAAAATGTTGGATTTTCTTAGACAAAAGTACACACAAAGTCCTTCTTTTTAAGATAAAAATTTGTTCTCTACTATTGTTGTTCCAAAAATGGCGGCCAATTCGAAAAATGCCGATTTTGGCTGGACACATACATTTTTTTTTTCACTTTTACCATGTCTTCCCCACATAAAAATACAAATTTTATCCAATTTTTGAGAAAATTCGAGGATTCTTTGGTTATAATTCGGTAAAAAAAAATAATGTGTGCGAATTCGTTTTTTGAGGTTAGGATACATTTTTAAAAAAAACCTACAATACGGATCGATACTCTACTTCATCACGGTGATTCTATTTTTTTTTTATTTTTCCAGGACTCTTAGAGCCGGAGATATTTGAAAAATAGTGAAGCAATCCACTCGAGAAATACCAAAAATACCGTTTTTGGCTCATATCTCGCGAAGCTCCAGCCCAAATTTAATAAAATTTTTTTACAAGCTTCTCTTTATGTATAAAATCTAAACAATTAAAAAAATTGACTTAGCTCTTACATCCATATATAATTCTAATTTCACTCCACTAGTTTGGCAGAGTGGATAGACAAGCAAAAAGACGTTCCTCTTATACCAGGAAATCCACAAAAAAAAAGTTTTTTCTTATTGTACAGTTCACTAAGGAACAAGACCCATAATTAACAGTAAACTTAAAGAAACAACAGCAACGATGTACTTAAATAGAATGTGGTTCTAATTGTTCGGTCGATATTTTCCAAATTTTCAAAATATCATGACGGTATAATTTTTTTTTTGTTTTTATTATGATATTATTAGGAAAACTTATGACGAAGTATAAATAGCGTAATAAGCAAATGTGCTTTGATAAATCGTTCCCAGAAACGTCACTAAAATATGTTGACAACAGATTTTGGCATCTTAAATTGTGATCTGTCTTTGAAGGAATTTGTTATCGTCAATATTTGAAAGCGTTTTTCAGAAGATAATCGAAGCGTCAGAAAATTAAAACTTTTTATAAAGAACTAACTAGTTTTAATGAATAAAAAAATTGATAGAACCTACAAAAAAATCATTACGAGTTATAGAAATGATTTACTAAAATTAAATTGAAAATTAAATTTAATGGGTTATATAAAATTATTTGCATTATACAGGGTGTTTCCAAATGATACTTACAACGTCTGCCTGTAGATAATACATCTCGTAAATTTGGACAAAATAATATAAGGAATGAGTGGTCCAACCTAATTACTTTTCGAAATCTAGTGGTTATACAAATTAAGAAACTTAAATAACTTAAATACTTAACTTAAAAAAATATTGTTGGACATACTCTTCTAACTGCACACCACTGGATCCAGATACGAAACATGATCATTACCTACAAAAAGATTTTTTTCGGTACACTAATATTTTTTGCAAAAACGGCGTCTCAAAAATTAACAATTGTGAGAATCTGAAAATACCACACTTCCTTTTCAAAATTCGCAAAATTATTGTGGTGAAAACGGAAAATTTGAATATCCTCCAAAAACTTGAATATCCTCCCGTTTTTGTCTGAAGACAAAAGATAAGGCAATAATAACCAACTTTTTTTCACTTTTTGCATTTGATTAATAAATTTATTGTAAAAAAATCGAATTTGAGAAAGTTTGAAGGCAGAGTTTTTTCTCGTGCACTTAATAAAATACTTGATATATATATTGACGAAAAGGTCACAATGTGATCTTTTATTTACTACAATTCCTAACCCCAAAAAATTTTAACACGAAAAGAAAATAATTTTCCGGAAATCCAAAAAATACCCGATCATTTTCGAAAACTCTGGAAATAAAAAAAACGCCCTAAAAAACCTGTTGTTTATGAAAATACACAAAAATAATTTATTGAATCTTTCTGAATATACTTAACACCTTAACGCCCTAAAAAAACATGTTGTTACACAAAAATAATTTATTGAATCTTTCTGAATATTTTTAACACCTTGGAAAGCCCCATTATCCAAAAGGATTCGATGAAATTAGTCTTGATAAAAAAAAATTCACTTTTACCATGTCTTCCCCACATAAAAATACATATTTTATCCAATTTTTGAGAAAATTCGAGGATTCTTTGGTTATAATTCGGTAAAAAAAAATAAAAATTGAATAAATTTATAGGAAGGTCAAAATATCGAGTAAAAATAAACTTTCTCTAAGTGTCATATTTCCGAAAAGATCGGCGAAAATAGGCGAAAAAAACACATTTTTGAGACCAATGGGCCATTTTCCCGCCCTTCTTGGTCCATACAAATAATTTTGTAAACCAGGGAAATATTTGTTTATTTTTTTTATAGAATATCTCCAGCAATTTGGTCTGGGCGTGGGATATTTTATATTTTCGATATAACTTTAATACCCTATTCAATATAAAAAAAATTAGAAAGCATTATCGCCTTTTTTGATTTTTCCATACAAAATTAAACTCCCTGATTCACCCATTTAGGAGTTGTATCCCGAAAAATCACCGTTGATGACTAAATGTATGGATGAATACATCAGTCAGGCATATAGATGAGAAATAAGTATTGATACAAAATATCACCTCTTCTAAATATCCGAAACTTTATTTTTACAAAACTAAACCAAATTCGATAGCATCGTTTTATAAAACTAATTATTTATATAAACACTTTTAACTTCAGACAGCCTTGGATAAATAGGTGAACAAACTAACAACTCTTCCGAAACAAAACGTTTATTATGATTATAAACAATTTAAGTTAATTTTAAACAATGCATTTTGTTTAAAATATAGAAAGCTCACGTTTAAAAGTAACTTTCAGAAAAATATAAAATTGAATTCTATTTGGAAAAAAGAACTTTGTTACTGATCTAGTTGGGCTACAAGGTTTTCATAAAACATGCAGTTTTAAAAAAGGCTACTTTTGCCATGTGGTCCTAGAATAGAATTGTATTTTTCACATCTCATTATTTCTACGGAGGCGTTTTGATAAATGTGTAGCCTAAGATAGAGAACGTTTTTTTTTATATTTAAAATAAATTTAAAAAAATTGTGTTTGTTTTAAAACAATTTCTCCACTTGCCTTTTTTAAATGTTTTTGGTACAAGAAATAAATAATCTCTAGAGGCTAAATTTAGGGAAGGGTTGGTCAAACCAAAATCGACTTTAACGAATACCAAAAGTCATAAGAAGTCACTTGGTGAATGGAGGAACTTTGCATTTTGGGCTCAATTTGTTAGGACTGAAAAATATGTTTTCAATTTTTGTAAATAACAATTGTATTTATTGTTTCTTCTAATTTAATCCCTGTAAAGTAGAATTTAAGTATGTGATAACGTTTTGACGCAATACAAAATATTTAAAATTTAAATTAAAAATATATTTTATGTAACTGAAATTGACATTGTTGTTAACATGTAAAGTAATTCTCTTAAAAACAATTTTATGTTCGATTTTGTTTTTTTAATTAAATGGAGAATTTAAGAATAAGTAATTTTTTTTAATCACGTTCGTATTGCGTAAATAAGAAATTAAGATAAGAACTCAGGAAAATGAACTACGTTTAAAAATAATAGTAATAATAATAAAATAAATAATCGTTGGTGGTATTGATGCTATCAGTTTAACAATAAGAGTCTGGAATGATGTGTAAGTCAAGACTCCGTGCATTCTTTTCCCTTTGATTTTTTTTTCAATAAACTTTAAGCTTAGATTGTACCAGAATATTAACAGGAATTGTTTTGAAGTTATATATAGAGAGGGAAAAATATCTGAAGTATGTTTTTAAAAATTAGAGGTTCGATGTTAGCATGGCCGGATCCAGCCGATTTTCAAGGGGATGGCTGTCTTCCACCTGTGTATGATTGAGGGAGAGGCTGCCAAAAACGGCATTTTTGGTATTTTTCTAGTGGATTGCTTCACTATTTTTTAAATATCTCCGGCTCTAAGAGTCGTGGAAAAATAAAAAAAAAAATTAAAATGATCGACCCGTATAATAGGGTTTTTTTAAAAATTCGCGCACATTATTATTTTTTTTACTAAATTGGCAATAAATAACCAAAGAATCCTCGAATTTTCTTAAAAATTGGAGAAAATATGTATTTTTATATCGGGATAACATGGTAAAAATTAAAAAAAAAATGTATGTGTCCAGCAAAAATCGGCATTTTTCGAAAAAAAATTGAATTGACCGCCATTCTTGGAAAAACAATAGCAGAGAAAAAAATTTTATCTTAAAAAGAGGGATTTTGTGTGTACTTTGGTCTAAGAAAATCCAACATTTTATTTCTTTATTTAAAGTGGCCAATTTAGGGAATAACAAAAAAATAAAAATTCGATTTTCGTTTTTGGCACATATCTCGCGAAGCTCCAGCCCAAATTTATTGACAAATTTTTTACAAGCTTCTCTTTATGCATAAATTCGAAAAAATTAAAAAAATTTGACTTAGCTCTTACATCCTTATAAAATTCTAATTTCCCTCCGCTATGTATGGATTTTCAGAATGTTAGTTTTGTTTCTATCGCGGTGAGTTTAACGAGATATATTGTATAGGCCTCGTGCAGATGCGCGCGCATCGCATTTTTTGAGGCCGCTTTTTTATATTTTAGGGGAGCTGCAAACTGCGAAACGAAATTTTTTCAAAAAATAATAAATAAAACGTTAAGATAACTTTGTTGAAAGTTGAATGAAGTGATTTGCCATAATATTCATGCATAAAAGTAGTAAGTTTACATCATAATATTTTCGTAATTTTTAGTTTTTAATAACATAACCTCATTTCAGTTGTAGTTTTAGGGAAATAATATAATATTCACGTAATATTATTTAAGAAAAAATATGTGAATAGAAAAATATTAAATTTACTATTTGATATAGATATTTTAACAGTCAATCGTTATTCTAAATCAGTTTAATTACAAATTTCATATAAATCCTTATGTTAAGTTAATGGAGAGCGGCCTCAAAGAGTTTTCAAAATACGCCACCTGTTTCGCTGGTGTTCCACAGTGTTACCCCCACTTAGTAGTCTGCACGAGGCCTATTTTCTCTTCTCCATTTATTGGTGTGTTCTATATATTTTACCGTTTTGCGGAGAATCAGATTGTAATTAAATTTTGACACGTATCACGTGAGGGTTGAAATTTTGTCAACAGTTCCTACGAACAGGTATTTCATTGTACAAATCTTATTTTTTTCCTGTCTCTTTCACCCACACATTCAAAAAGACATATTGGTAACAGTGCCATTCCTACAGATATATTTTTCGAGCCGTCTCGGATACTGTGGGAGCCATAGTGGGCCAAATCGTGTACCACTCCAAACTTCATTCTACGAAACATAATAAAAGGAATTCTCGAAATACATATTTATATCCCACATGAAAGAACTCAGGCTATACTAACGTTTGAAGATAGGCAGAAAATTCCCTGTTAACATACTGTTCAAAACCCATAAAAAACAGTTTCAATCTGCAAGAGAAAGGCGCAACGTAAATCTGTAGTGGTAGGGCCCGCTCTAGCTTTTACGTTACCCCGGACAAAAAGGCAAATTGCCGCCCCTTAAACCATACACTTTTTTAAAATATATATCTTTATTTTAAATAAAAATCAAATGATTTTAAACTAAAAAAAAAAACGTTTATTTAAAAAGATACATCTAACATAAAATTAACAGTCAAGTAGTATAAAAAAGTACCTCGTTAATGCTATTACAAAGATGCATTACTTCACAATCAAACAAAACTTATATCATATAAAAGCTAAACAACAGTAACTATGCTAAAATCACAAAAAACTTTTTTTTCTCACTTTTAGTTCTGCAAACTTTTTTATTATCTCTTTCATGTTTATTTGATCAGCAATTTCATGCTCAATCGTTAAAATGGCCATTTTGCATGGTAGCCGAACGTAAGAAGTTTTTAATTAATTTTAATTAAAAGAAACTCCTTTCCCCACAAAAATTTCATCTGTTAATTCTAAAAAAATGAACAAGTATAAATTTCGTTTAATTAGGTATTTAACTTATCAATATTTTGTCACATTGAATGCAAAAATGCCGCCTTTTAGATTTGCTGCCCCGGACAAAAGTTACGGTTGTCTGTCCCCTAGAGTGGACCCTGTCTTCATTCATCTTTTCATTCCTTTCTATCACCAGAATAATCTCATTCATAAATATAGTACTATCAGCGTTGTAGTATACTACTCCATTGATAAATTTTGAAACAATTGAAGATCAGCATAATGGCCGACTCTTTAAAACCAATAAAAATCAACTTACTACAGTCAGGCGAAGGAAAGGGCCACAAAAATTTAAAATTTAGGTTATGTATAACGTCAGATTTAAAATTTCTTGGTTTTTTATATTTCAATAGAGAAACATTTAAACTAAGTTGAAACACTATCGTCGACCACTCAACCAAAACACAATTTTAACACACTCAACGCGCGTTTCGCCAACTATGTTGGCATCATCAGGAGTTGATGATAGACTACCTTAAACTAGTTATTTATTTGTAGATTTTGATGTTGTTCAAGAACACCATGTATGATTATTTGGAGTGAGAATGAAACAACCTTTTCTATAGCCATCAAACCTAAAAGTTTCTTGGTACATAATTAAATATGAATTATGTTTCTTGTTTCAGATACCTGATTCTTAAGCAAGCATGTACCTAATTTTGAAGAAAAAACGGAGAGTGAATCCATTGTACCAGCTCAGATTGACGAGGTAGATCCACCAAAAATCATCCATAAATGATATAAAGATCAGCCGGCATTGAAGTTATGAAAGCGTTCTGCTGCTCCAATAATTCATGAGCAGAAGAGTCCTCCTAAAATGAGTATCTACATTTTTTGTGAAAACCTGGCAATTTGGTTTAAAAATATTCCTCTAGTTAGAGCTCCGAAAATGTTTGTATATTTATGCCAAACAAAGCAATTGAGACATTATAAATATAATTTGTATTAAGGATCATAAAATTCCCCATTGGTTTTTTTAATAAATCTTTAAAAACATAGAAGTTATTTTTTTGTCATTTACCACAACAAACATAAACGCTTACATACAGGATTAATAAATAAAATAAGAATATTTTGTATAAGTAATAAAATACTTATTTCTTAAATAGTTTAAGGAAAATATTTTATAAAATTTAACAACCAAATCAACATATAGAATGTAAATCACAACGAATGATCATATGAAGAATTTCAGCTACTGAATATTATAAAATTAATTAGTTTACTTATGTATTTCTAAACTCAAATAGACGTCTATACTACGGATAGCGTTGTCGTGAAAAAATACTTATAGGAAAAGAAGGAAATGTAGTGGATAGCATCGGAAACATTGTTAGTCGTAAAACGCAACAAATTTTGTCAAAAAGTCAGAGTTCTGTATCAGGATAGCAGAAGAACGAGGAGGTTTAATTTTAATTTTTTTCTCGGAGACATTTTTAGTCAATTCAACAAAATTCAGTTCTGTATCAGGGCAGCAGAAGGGTTTAATTTAAAATTTTTCTTGGAAACATTGTTAGTCGTAAAATGCAACAAATTTTTTCCAAAAATCAGAGTTCTGTATCAGGGTAGGAGAAGAACGAGGAGGTTTACTCTTAATTTTTTCTCGGAGACATTTTTAGTGCGACGAGGTTTAAATTGTATCGGGAAAGCAGAAGTGCGAGGAGGTTTAATTTCATATTTTTCTCGTAGAAATTGTAATTCGTAAATTTAACACAAATTCGGATTTTGTATCAGGAAAGCAGAAGTGCGAGGAGGTTTAATTTCATATTTTTCTCGTAGAAATTGTAATTCGTAAATTTAACACAAATTCGGATTTTGTATCAGAAAAGCAGAAGTGCGAGGAGGTTTAATTTCATATTTTTCTCGTAGAAATTGTAATTCGTAAATTTAACACAAATTCGGATTTTGTATCAGGAAAGCAGAAGTGCGAGGAGGTTTAATTTCATATTTTTCTCGTAGAAATTGTAATTCGTAAATTTAACACAAATTCGGATTTTGTATCAGGAAAGCAGAAGTTCGAGGAGGTTTAATTTCATATTTTTCTCGTAGAAATTGTAATTCGTAAATTTAACACAAATTCGGATTTTGTATCAGGAAAGCAGAAGTGCGAGGAGGTTTAATTTCATATTTTTCTCGTAGAAATTGTAATTCGTAAATTTAACACAAATTCGGATTTTGTATCAGGAAAGCAGAAGTGCGAGGAGGTTTAATTTCATATTTTTCTCGTAGAAATTGTAATTCGTAAATTTAACACAAATTCGGATTTTGTATCAGAAAAGCAGAAGTGCGAGGAGGTTTAATTTCATATTTTTCTCGTAGAAATTGTAATTCGTAAATTTAACACAAATTCGGATTTTGTATCAGGAAAGCAGAAGTGCGAGGAGGTTTAATTTCATATTTTTCTCGTAGAAATTGTAATTCGTAAATTTAACACAAATTCGGATTTTGTATCAGGAAAGCAGAAGTGCGAGGAGGTTTAATTTCATATTTTTCTCGTAGAAATTGTAATTCGTAAATTTAACACAAATTCGGATTTTGTATCAGGAAAGCAGAAGTGCGAGGAGGTTTAATTTCATATTTTTCTCGTAGAAATTGTAATTCGTAAATTTAACACAAATTCGGATTTTGTATCAGGAAAGCAGAAGTGCGAGGAGGTTTAATTTCATATTTTTCTCGTAGAAATTGTAATTCGTAAATTTAACACAAATTCGGATTTTGTATCAGGAAAGCAGAAGTGCGAGGAGGTTTAATTTCATATTTTTCTCGTAGAAATTGTAATTCGTAAATTTAACACAAATTCGGATTTTGTATCAGGAAAGCAGAAGTGCGAGGAGGTTTAATTTCATATTTTTCTCGTAGAAATTGTAATTCGTAAATTTAACACAAATTCGGATTTTGTATCAGGAAAGCAGAAGTGCGAGGAGGTTTAATTTCATATTTTTCTCGTAGAAATTGTAATTCGTAAATTTAACACAAATTCGGATTTTGTATCAGGAAAGCAGAAGTGCGAGGAGGTTTAATTTCATATTTTTCTCGTAGAAATTGTAATTCGTAAATTTAACACAAATTCGGATTTTGTATCAGGAAAGCAGAAGTGCGAGGAGGTTTAATTTCATATTTTTCTCGTAGAAATTGTAATTCGTAAATTTAACACAAATTCGGATTTTGTATCAGGAAAGCAGAAGTGCGAGGAGGATTAATTTCATATTTTTCTCGTAGAAATTGTAATTCGTAAATTTAACACAAATTCGGATTTTGTATCAGGAAAGCAGAAGTGCGAGGAGGTTTAATTTCATATTTTTCTCGTAGAAATTGTAATTCGTAAATTTAACACAAATTCGGATTTTGTATCAGGAAAGCAGAAGTGCGAGGAGGATTAATTTCATATTTTTCTCGTAGAAATTGTAATTCGTAAATTTAACACAAATTCGGATTTTGTATCAGGAAAGCAGAAGTGCGAGGAGGTTTAATTTCATATTTTTCTCGTAGAAATTGTAATTCGTAAATTTAACACAAATTCGAATTTTGTATCAGGAAAGCAGAAGTGCGAGGAGGTTTAATTTCATATTTTTCTCGTAGAAATTGTAATTCGTAAATTTAACACAAATTCGGATTTTGTATCAGGAAAGCAGAAGTGCGAGGAGGATTAATTTCATATTTTTCTCGTAGAAATTGTAATTCGTAAATTTAACACAAATTCGGATTTTGTATCAGGAAAGCAGAAGTGCGAGGAGGTTTAATTTCATATTTTTCTCGTAGAAATTGTAATTCGTAAATTTAACACAAATTCGGATTTTGTATCAGGAAAGCAGAAGTGCGAGGAGGTTTAATTTCATATTTTTCTCGTAGAAATTGTAATTCGTAAATTTAACACAAATTCGGATTTTGTATCAGGAAAGCAGAAGTGCGAGTAGGTTTAATTTCATATTTTTCTCGTAGAAATTGTAATTCGTAAATTTAACACAAATTCGGATTTTGTATCAGGAAAGCAGAAGTGCGAGGAGGTTTAATTTCATATTTTTCTCGTAGAAATTGTAATTCGTAAATTTAACACAAATTCGAATTTTGTATCAGGAAAGCAGAAGTGCGAGGAGGTTTAATTTCATATTTTTCTCGTAGAAATTGTAATTCGTAAATTTAACACAAATTCGGATTTTGTATCAGGAAAGCAGAAGTGCGAGGAGGTTTAATTTCATATTTTTCTCGTAGAAATTGTAATTCGTAAATTTAACACAAATTCGGATTTTGTATCAGGAAAGCAGAAGTGCGAGGAGGATTAATTTCATATTTTTCTCGTAGAAATTGTAATTCGTAAATTTAACACAAATTCGGTTTTGTATCAGGAAAGCAGAAGTGCGAGGAGGTTTAATTTCATATTTTTCTCGTAGAAATTGTAATTCGTAAATTTAACACAAATTCGGATTTTGTATCAGGAAAGCAGAAGTGCGAGGAGGTTTAATTTCATATTTTTCTCGTAGAAATTGTAATTCGTAAAGTTAACACAAATTCGGATTTTGTATCAGGAAAGCAGAAGTGCGAGGAGGATTAATTTCATATTTTTCTCGTAGAAATTGTAATTCGTAAATTTAACACAAATTCGGATTTTGTATCAGGAAAGCAGAAGTGCGAGGAGGTTTAATTTCATATTTTTCTCGTAGAAATTGTAATTCGTAAATTTAACACAAATTCGGATTTTGTATCAGGAAAGCAGAAGTGCGAGGAGGTTTAATTTCATATTTTTCTCGTAGAAATTGTAATTCGTAAATTTAACACAAATTCGGATTTTGTATCAGGAAAGCAGAAGTGCGAGGAGGTTTAATTTCATATTTTTCTCGTAGAAATTGTAATTCGTAAATTTAACACAAATTCGAATTTTGTATCAGGAAAGCAGAAGTGCGAGGAGGTTTAATTTCATATTTTTCTCGTAGAAATTGTAATTCGTAAATTTAACACAAATTCGGATTTTGTATCAGGAAAGCAGAAGTGCGAGGAGGTTTAATTTCATATTTTTCTCGTAGAAATTGTAATTCGTAAATTTAACACAAATTCGGATCTTGTATCAGGAAAGCAGAAGTGCGAGGAGGTTTAATTTCATATTTTTCTCGTAGAAATTGTAATTCGTAAATTTAACACAATTCCGGATTTTGTATCAGGAGAGGAGAAGAACGAGGAGGTTTAATTTTCAATATTTCTCGGAGACATTGTTAGGAGTAAAATGCAACAAACTTTGTCCATCTGTATCAGGCCAGAAGAAGAGTTTAACTTTACATTTTTCTCGCAGACATTTTTAGTCAATTCAGCAAAATTCAGTTCTGTATCATGATAGCAGAAGGGCGAGGAGGTTTAATTTAAAATTTCTGCTACATATTTTTTTTTAATAACGTATTTAGTCTAGACCTCATTTCAGGCACATATATCCACTTATATCCCTTTTGATACCTTTCTACCCCTCTGATAGTGACTTTTTAGTAGCACAGAATGTTTATGACTTTGTAAATCCATCTACTTTTGGCTCGCAGGAGAGTCTATGTTTTGTTATCTAAAGGATTTTGGAATAAAAAACACTTATCTTCAATCCAAATATATTACACTACGTTCTACAAAAAAATCGCAGAATTTTCATTGATATATGTATAAGTAGTTGTCTTAACAAATAACACTTTATATAACGTGATGAGAAAAAATATTTACTGTCAAATTTTAAGAATAAAAATTACGAATAGTTAAATGTTGAGTTTCTGATTAAAGGAACACAAATTTTATTTCTAAATACATAGAGATTAATATTTTCTCTTCAACGCATATGGCCTGCAAAAATATTCAACAATAGTAACACAGTTTCTCACTAAGAAACAATATTCAACAACAAAAACTAACATAACAGATAAAAGATGTAATACAATACTGCATTGGATAAAAATTATGCGAGTACAAATTCATCAAAGAATGTATATATTTCTTTGTGATATTTTTTCGACCAAAAACTAAAAAATTATACAATGTTTCATCCTTAGAGTTAATAAAATATTTTTTTTTGCTAATTGGGAGCTATACTACTATTAATGGAAGCTCTAAGCTGAAATTATTAGGGTTTTTAATTATTTCTATTTTTTATTCTCTTAAAAATTTATAAAAGATCAATACCTCATTTTTTTCTTTGTAAGCTCATATCGATTGTTTAGATTTTTTAGAATATCTTTTCTTTTATTTTCGCTAGCTAAAAGATATGCATTTCGAAAATTTTGCTATACAATATCAAATTAGTGTTTATTAGTATTTTACAATATTTTGTCCTATATGTCCGACAACATTTTTAACCACTTCAAAATTTTCTAATTCGTAAAATGCCCAAAATAACGCAACATTTCTTGTTTATTTAAGACACGTTTAATTATTGTCTAAATTGTACATTTAATTTAAATTTTAATTCAGATTGTTTCAATTTAAAAATTTTCAATATAAAGAATGAAAAATGGCATTAAAGGTGCTTTTGTTTCAGAGAAATTTGGATTGACTGGTTAAGGAAAAAATGGTGCATTTTTAAGGACAATTTTGAAGATAAAATTAGTTTTGAATGAACAAAAATGTTGTAGGTTTTTGCTAAAATTAATGAAAGCCGTTTTAGTGAATATCGTAGGTGCTTTTTTGGAAGTTTAAAGTACATAATAATGGTTTTAGCTTGATAACCAAATCTACAATTCAAAAATGTAAATATAAATTAACAAAAAAGGTCTTTCAACAACGTACTCTTTATACTTATAACCTATTATAGAATATACTTAGGTCCCTATAATTGTCTTTAACAATCACAAATCTTAATTATAAGAAATTCTGTAGAATAGATATATTTTTCATTTCACATATTACAAAACACAACGCATATATTACAGAAATCATGTCTTACTTTACTAAAAATTGTCTTTTACGAACAACCCTCAAAAGCCAACAGTAGGTTTGTCCGAGTCACCCATCCATGGTCTAACCACGGCACGACTAACCTTAGCTAAATTTAAATTAAAAGCACCATTTGTTATATTCACTAGATTTTGCGTCCTCAAATTTAAGGTGAAGTGAAGTAGTAATAAATTAATTTAAATATTTTAGTTTTCGTCATTGTTCTAAACGAAATTATTTTTAATAATCTGTATAATATATGCAATGTTTTTTGCGCTTTACCAAATTCGAATTTTCAATAACAACCATAATAAAGATGTGATAAATAAATGTCAATGTAAATATGTATCGTTTAAAAAATACGCCCATTTACAATATATACTAATTTAAGCACTGACTACTTATTTTCTATGTCTTAATATTATAAAAATTCAATTTTTAACAATCCCCATTTTAAAACGGAATGAACGGTATAAGTATATAGATTAAAATAAGGTCCAATGAAAATATCACAAGATTTATGAAATGTCATTATTTTTAGTATGCAGGCATTTTGATATATATTTTGAAATAATGTACATGCAGAGTGAGTCATAAATAATAAGACAAATTATTAAAAAAAAAATTTCTAGTGATTTTTAATATTTTTTTTATATTTAAAACAAGAATATCCATTTTCCTGTTAGAACTAAACCTGTACTAATACGAAATGTTCTAATCAAAAACGTCATTTAATTTCTCAAAAAAAATTTGAAATAAAATTTGTCCATTAAAAAATAAAATGTAAATATCTGACTTTACTCATAGGTGGCATCTAATGAATAATGAAAATTTTTTATCACAAGAAAAAGTTCAAATACCAAAATAAAAATGACTTTAATACCATGTGTCTATTTAAACCGAAATATTTTTGTTTTCATATGACCCACCCTGTACTTGAATTACCAGGAATGGAAGAAAAATAATTCCATACAAGAGATAAAAATATATAAAAAATGAATATATCTCAATAACATATTGTTGGAATTTTAATTATTGGTGTTGGAAAACGTCCAACATATTTAATTGATCTGAATAATAAAAGCCAACCCTGTACACTAAATGAAAATAATTAAATTTCTAATTGTCATTTGCAAGTTAACAATTCACAGTGACCGTGAGATCAAGATCGGTCCGATCCTGTATTATTCAGAATTGTTCAACATAAAGAGTTTTTGGTAATTTGAGCAGAGCGCGAGGTCTGAACCAATAAAAATCGAGTAGGAACAAATAAAAATTTATTTTTATCAAGTGATTTCCGTCATCTCCAACTAAGCAAGAATTGTAAATTGTTGTTAACCTGTTCAGAGAGTTTAGTTCAGTGTGGTATTTTATTCCACCTTTTCAAAGTCTAGGAGAACGAATAGGAAGCAGCAATTGCAGGTAAACTAATTATACAGTCCACTGTCTTGGCTAGTCATTAGCCAACTATTAAGGTGATTAGGGCTGGAACAGCACAATTCCCATCTAATTTTTTGCCACATTTTCAATCTTTTAAATTATGTTTTTTTTGTAAATAATAAATAATGGATTGAGGTATTTAAACATCATAATTTTCACCTGTTACCTCTTATTTATGTCTAACAAAAAAAAAACGTTTAAAACTGCAAACTCTATTGCAATATGCATAGTTTGATTTTGAAAACTCAATAAATAGAAAATAGCTAAAGTTGCTTTGGTCCTCAAAAAAGTATAGATACATTGAAAAAAGCCTAAATGTGCGATAGCTGAACTGAAACAATTTTTTTTACCACAAATTCCAAAATATTTTGTCTGTATTTAGAATAAAGGACTATTTACACGACACGCGCGATTCCCCGATTCCCCTAGATTTTATTGGAATAGCTGTAATGCATTGTTTTCGTCGATAATTCCAGAGATGTAGGGGATAAAAAAAAAGATAAAAGCTTCTAATAATATTGTTTCATTTGAGTTATCGCAAGACTCTTTTAAACTGATGTTAAAAAATGTAGGATACCCTGAATAGTAACTAATTAGATGACATGTGAAATTTACGTGAGAAAATTGCTAATAAGTATAAATGCCTGCATATGTGTGAATAAAATACTGAAAACCAAGTGGAACTAAAACATCGTAATCCTAAGTTCTATTTTCACAATCCAATAATTCTACAAAAAAACTTAAAAAAAAACAATCCATGTCAGTGCTTATACTACAACTATCGTCCTATTTCTCTTAATATGTAAACCTTTCATTTAATTTTTTTCTCGATTCACTCATTTTTTTTTCCAATTTTAGAGGTTACACAATAATAGCGAAATTGAACTAATTTTTTTGTCTAATTAAATAATTTAATGGGGTTCTTCTCTCAGATTTCACACTTAATTACCAAATTTGTAACTTTTTGTGTCTTACAATGTTTTTGGTCGCCAAATATGACGAGTAGAGAATATTCCTGTCGAAGTTATATTAATGTTTGTGAGATTGTAGTAGAATCAGATATATCATCCAAACATTCAAACTTTTTTTGTCTCAAGTACCTTATAATACAATATATTTTATTTTCAATAAAACTACAGTAAACTAATTATTCCATTACAAAAGGAGACCCAGGGGCGTTTCGAAACCATTCTCAAAAGGAGACCCAGGGAGATTCCATTACAAAAGGAGACCCGAGGAGGTTTATTCCCAGTGAGGTAACGTAGAGCAGCTCAAAGGCAGACCAGAGAAAGTTATCCAGAAGCCTCATTTTAAAGAAATCCTTATCAGCAAAGTTCCAGTGGTCAGTGTAATTTCAGCTAAGCATCTGCAGTGAAACTCTCCAGAAGTCTTCCCCCACAACAGTCAAAACGAAAGCTAAGTGTCACCCGACACTCGCACTTTTGCCATAAACCATTAATTTATAAACAGTAACATAAAGCACATAGCTTGTTAAGTCTTTCCTTCGTAATATTCTCAATTTTTTTTTATATATATCTAGTTAAATAAATTTATTTATTTATTTAACCTTGGTTTAGTGTTTTATTTATTTTTTGCTCTCAGCTAGGAATTTGGTGGCATGTATTCGAGGTTATACTAAAGCTAACCTCGTGGCGCCCATAATTTGGCTTGTAACTTTTTTTAAAATCTTTTTAACTAAATATTATGCCACCAACTCACTAGTAAGGTTCTAGTCAAATCCACGGCCCAAGCTTATATTGTTTTGGTATTAAGCTAGCCAGAATAAATCCTAAATTTAAAAAACGTTACACGGACCGAGCTAAAAAATATTTAGCGTAAGTCATCACGTGGTTTGCCGGCCTGTCTTTTTGGCCTCTAGTCACTTTTGTACAAGATGGCGTGTATGGCAATAACTGATCTCCAAATTGCTGAGAGCGACAAAGCTCGAAGCATAAGACAACGAATGCCTGAGAGAGTCAACGGTGTTTCCACTCCTGGTGCTTCCATTTTGCAGCAGATTTCTAGATACGCCCTTGGCCTAAGATGATATATTTTCTCATGTATTCATTGCAGGTGCTCATTGGTATATTCGGAACAACGGTCTACATAGAGATCTCCAAGTCGAATCTATTCCAGATGATATCAAGAAAGTCGGCAGGAGACATGAAGAGAGACTCCAAAAACACCCCAACCTTGAAGTGCTCCAACTTCTAGATAACCAACCACAGATGCGAACGTTCAAAAGAACTAAACCGTTTGAGCTTGTGTAAGTGTTAAGTGTAAAGCAGAGTCACTTCTGTGCTGTGTAGCCACAACAAAGAAGTGAGCTTACGTTAAAAACTAGGATGGACCACAGGTGACATCTAGATTACAAACTTTTAGGAACTTCGGTTAAAGCAAAAATGCTGATTAATCTTTTAGATTAGGTACATTTCCATTGTTAAATAAAAAAAATGACTCATGAAATGAAAAATAAATTGAACACTAGAACACTAGAATCACGTCAATTTTCCGCAATGACAAATTGTTGAGAGCGACAAAGACAATGAATGAATGAGAAAAAAAAATCATAAAATTGGGAAATAATCATTTTGTGATTTATTAAACGACAACTCTACACATTTCGTAATTTAAAAGTGTAAAATCTGGAAAGAACGTCTTTAAGCAAGGGTCCTTCAAACTTTTGATATGAATTTTAGATAGAGATATTAAGTACTTATGAAAATACGAAAAATCTGCAAATCAACTCGCTTCACGTAATCAAGGCACGATTGTATTTCAGTACTTTATTATATGAATCCAAAGTTACAGTTAAAGATTTTAAGTTTAAGTTTAAATTTGTGATATGACAGTTTATTTATTTATAAAAATAATTTAGTACAACATTATTACTAACGATTTAAAGGTTAGTCCACTTTTCATAAATAATTAACTCACATTTTTTTGTTGCTGGTGTTTCCGGTCGTACTCTTTAATATTTGTAATATAGAAATTTCTTTATTGTTGGTTCGAGTGTGTGACAAATTGATTTGTAATGAATTTAAACTATTGGATTTATTTAAATATGAAAAGTGGGAGATTTTTAAGTTTTTTTTTTTAAATTTCGTTCGCCTGCTTTTTTTTGACTACTAAGCACTGAAATACTGAAATTATTTAAACCGATAATCGTTTTCGCAACATTGACCATATCGTCTTACATACTGAATTGGACCCTGCCAGTTTTTGAACACCTCTTTTCTAAATATTTTTTTTACAGCCTGTAGAGATAAAGATAAGAAAATTAGATTAAGGTAGAATGTATAATTGGTTCCGGTGTCATCACTCGAATGTATCCGGCTCCACCCAATTCACTTGTGCCCAATCGGGAAGTTGCGTTACGTATTCCCAGCCAGGGCCCTAAAAAATAAGAATTGTTAAAAAATCGCATAGAATGTGTCAATCCTCAGTAATTGTGCATTTAAAACATCAAGATAATGATTTATGTAGAGGATTTTTTCAAGAAAAGGAGTAATTTCACATTAAAGAATGTTTAAGGCGATTAGGGCTGGAACAGCACAATTCCCATCTATTCCCCTACAATGTGTAACTTTAACTTTAACCAGCGCCATTAGAAGAAAGAGAGTAGGGAACACTTAAAATACAGATGCCTGTAAATAATGTGTTTTTGGGACAAATAGATAACAACCGAAATATGACCCTGCAATAATAAAAAATGTAAATAAATTTACCCTGTATTTCCACGCATGAAGATACATAACCAGATCTTGAGGTTTGGGGTCCCTATATCGCACTTTGCACTCATAGCAGTGTTTGTCAACTGACATTTTGTCAGGGTTAAAAGCCAGATCGGGCGCCTCTTGCCCAGTCTGTGTTGCAACTGTCACTTTAACGTCAACGTTACTGTTACCACTACTACCACTAATCGAGTCTACGGTTATTCTCGAAGAATCATGAGAGACTGTTGATGCATTTTCACAGGATTCTTCACATGGAGACGCTTCACGTGATACGGAGTCTGCATCGTCATCACCCAAAACACGTCCTGTAAACATATATAAATTATTATGTACAGAATTTAGGCACCGATAGATTTACATATATCAAATATATTATTAAGGTTGATTAAAGGAACTCCAAGGAGTAGTAGATCTCTCATCTGAGGAGCTATTCGCATATGTCCTGGAATATGAAAGTAAAATCATATTCTAAGACTAAGGATAATGAAGGAGCTGGAGAGGAATTTAAGAAAAGGAAGAGGGTCAGTAAGGGCGACTTTCGGTCCTATCATAAAATGTCCCGAAATACATGGAAAACTTTTCTTGATCCCACACAAACAATATGAAAAGAATATTGATAATAGAGGCATAAGGCATGCAATTATACAGTTATAGTGGAACACTAATTAATGCAAGGATTGATGAAACTTCAGAAAGCACAGAATGGAAAAAAGTGAAGCACTGGTAGCACTTAATGAGGTGTCAAAGCTAGCTTCTAATAATGCAAAGAAACGAATTTATAGAACTGTTATAAGACCAAATATTGATAGGGAAAGTAAAAATATATGGATGAATAAAACAAGAAGATGGAGGAGACAAATGAATAAAGAAGTAATGGAACAGTACGGGCAATCAAGCGCAAAGGGCCATGTCATAAAAATGTCGGACAATATGCATATAAAAAAGTGTTATAGGAAGGGGGAAAATGAAAGCAAGGAAGATCAAAAAGCGATAAAGGGATTGAATCAAGGATGGAGAAGGCGAAAGAAAGAAGACGATGGGCTGACTTACATTTATAAACTATATAGAGGGAGGGAAATAAGCAACCAGTGATTAGAACACTGTTGTTTCTTGCAAGGCAGAATAGCAAATATTTTTAAATATTGAAAAAGGGCAGAGTGACATTTCACTTTAAGCCTGTTTAAAAACAGCACCTCTTCTTCTTGAATAAAGTTTTTGCTCTACCATCAAATTGTTGTTTTTGACATTTTTAACAGTTTTTAAACTGTTTTTATTACTTTTAAAGGAAGTGACAGTAAACAACTTTCCGATTTCATTATACACCATTTCTCTTATATATGTAGACACATATATACCATGATTACATTTAACGATAACGTATATGTTAGGGATTTAGATATAGGTCAATCCTGTCATTTACAATGCAAGGCAACTTACAACGTACGTGAGTTGACTCGACCAAGCACATCTCTAATTGTGATGAAACATAGTACGGACCCCAAGAGCGTGACGGTGACGACCACAACTTTTTTCTTAATTGAATATAGTGTATCTGGTATGATATGATCAGTTCATGTTAAAATTTATGACGTTACACTTTCATTTGACGTGGAGTTGCCACAATTTAAGGATTAAAAGGTTAATTTTGTTTTTAGTCCTGCTAACTGTAGTAGGTATCTGCTTTTTAATTTTTATTTCAGGGTTCTACGTTTTTAACGATTAGAAACATTCATATTTCAGAATAGAAGTGTGAAAAGCAGCAATACCCATATTGTCAAGTTTAGATGATTCTACCGAATTTAATTAAAATTTAAAAAGTTTATAAACCATTCTAAAAATACAAACCGAAGTTGACGTTAACAAGACCTGTATATTTAACGGATTATTGTCATCATCTTTCATCTTTTAACGTTTGCAACAACGATTCCTCAAAGAGGAAACAATTTAACGACGCACTACGTATCACAAAAATTGCTTTTTAATTCTCGAGAACTTTGTTGGAGGGAAGTTACGAATACAAGTAAAGTTGTTCTAAACTCATCCGGAGAAGTTTTTCGAACCGAGAGACATTAATTATATCGTAGAAGGATGCAATTAGCTTGGGGCGCAATTGGTCAAATTAAATTGGATTTTCTACTATTCAATATTGATAGGCGGAATTCGCAGAAGTGCAGTAGTAAAGTTTTAAATTTGTTTAAAAAAAAAATAAAGAGAAGTGCATTAGTACAGTTTTAAAACAATTGGAAAATGACGAAATGGTTATTTTGTATCAAGTCACCGAAATTATCGTTTTTTTTAATAGCACCTGAGAGTGTGGACTTTTTTTGGAATGCTTTGTAAAACGCTGATTAATATTTGTTACTGTAAATTAGAGAAAATACTATCAAATTAACATTAATTTGGTAAAGTTAGTTGCCTGCCATATATAGAAATCTAGCAGGACTTTACACAATAGGAATGTCCTCGCGTGACTCAGCCTGTTAAATTTCTGAAAATATCTTTCGTCCCATTCTTCTCCGAGACTACTCTTCAGTCATTTAAACCACGAGGATCACGTTGTGATATATTAAAGTGAACGGCCATTTTCTATCAAACGTTGTGATATATCAATATATGTTTTATGTGTAGATTGCAATTAAAGCTCAAACAATAATTAAACAAACAAAGACAATTTCTTCGGTAGCAAATATTAATGAGAACAATTTAGAAAGTTTAGTATAAAAACCAGTCTTTAGTAATCATGATCTTTGATTCTCGAGGTTTAGATATTCTAGATCTCAGACATAAGATTAAAAAAGTTTAACAGGATGAGCCACTCAAGGGGATTTCCGTAAATTAGCATTTTGGATAACGGTATTTGCGTGTGAAAAAGACCAGGGAGGAAATAAAGGTTAGAAATAAAAGTGAAGACGTTATTATTCGAGAAGAGAATCATCCAAAAGTCTGCAAACGAAAATGAAAATGATGAAAAACCGTGTACAAAATCGCCCTCTACAGCGTATATTAAACAATTGAAAATTTGATTTCCAGTGTCGTTGAAACAACGCTTGTATCGACCGCTGAGCTATGTAGTTCCCCGAAATGGATCCGTGCCAATACAATGAAATGAGTATTTTGAAAGTAAACTGTATAAACTAGATTTGTAGTTTTTTGTTTATTTATTTACCATTTCACTGAGACCGTTGTTTATTTTCAATTAAACGTGAAAACCCATTTAATCAATTTAGAATGTACCCATAAACCTTCACAGAGGTTTGTTAAACTTGGTAGAAAAAAGTTTAATTAAAGCGGAAGCATACAATTACCTTTAGGCACAATTGGTCCAACTAAAGATTCATCTAAATCGGATTTTCTACTATTGAACATTGACAGTTCGCTATCGCCGTCCATTCCGAGCCAGTTTTCTGCGTTGTGAATGTGGATAAGATCTCTTACAAGTTCCTCGTCCGTTTTACCCCCGAGGTCGCCTCCCTTACCCTTTAAGGGACCGAAAACCTCGTGATTGTACAAAGGATCGTTAACTACGGGATGTCCTAAAAAAATAACAAAACGATTAGGATCGCTTCATTGGATGAGAATTTGTTTTTAACAATTTAAGACATTTATTAACAATACTCAACTGGTATTGTATTTCAACAGCACAAAAGAATATATATATAATGTATTTTTTATAAAATTAAAACAACTTAACAAATTAAAATAAAATAATAAATTTATAATGAAGCTAAAAAAACATTAAGCACGCTCATGATCATTTGCAAGTTAACAATTTACAGTGACATTGAGATCAAGGCTCGGGCTGGTCCGGTATTATTCGGAATAACTAACCCAAAGAGTTTTCGATAATGTGGATGGAGCGCAAAGTCCAAACCAATAAAAACCGATAATTTGAATAGAGCGCGAAGACTGGACAAATAAAAATTTAATTTTTAGCATGTAACTTCCGTCCTCTCAAAAAGCGAGCAGAACGTGCAACGAAGCGTGGAAGAAACGTAGTTCTTGACATCGATCATACACACTTATTAAGACTACACGTAATACTCAAATTTTACAGAGAGATTTTTCATTCTTTTCATCGAACAACAAATTCATTCCACATGAGTTCGTTTTCTGAGCAATTACTTGCTAATAATTGTAACTTTCTTACTCATTTTACAATGTAAATTCTTGTTAACATATTCAGACAACCTAATATATGGATTTTTGTTTTGTGTCGCATTTTATTCCACCTCTTCAAAGTCTACAAGAACACACATACATACATACATTCCACTTTTGTTTAGGCTAATCATTAGTCAACTATTAAGGCGATTAGGGCAAGAACAGCACAATTCCCGTCTAATTCTCGACATTATTAACATTAAAAATTAAACAAAAATCCAAAGAATTAACGATTGTTTGCATTCATTCAGGGATTAAAATTGAGGTGTTTGTAAACAGAAAATATCGATACAAGTTGAAGCATAATTTTTGAAATAATGCACATAACAATAAATTCAAAAATTTTGTTATTATTAGAGAAAATTGTAATTACCTAAATACTGAAGATGTACCCTTATTTGATGCATCCTACCAGTTTTTGGTTTACACAAAATAACACTAGTTGTGCCGTTATAACCTAATTTTTGGAATATCGTTATGCAATCTTTGCCCTTCGGTGATACTTTACATACTCCTATTTTATAACTGACCACTTCTATCGGTTGATTGCATTCAATTGCTTCGCTGCAAACAAAAAAAAATACAATAATTATTATTTATTTTTGGTATCATCAAAAAAAAAATAATTGTTTTCTAGAAAATCCAGAAAATTTGAATTTTACTACTCTATAAAATTAATAGAGGAGGGGAAATCATATAATTCCAATACAAAAATTTTTCCTTCTCCCCTTCATCCTCTCCTGAAAAATAGGACAAATTCTACTTTCTTTTAAATGCCTTAAAATTATCAATGTAACAGTGTAGAAAAGTTGAATTTTGAGGATTGAGTTTCTGAACAAATTAACAATAAAAATTGAGATTTTTCTTTTGAAAAAAAAATTAAAGTTTTTCATTTATAAGACAAAACCAAAACACTCAAAGTCTGGAACCACCAATTAGTTGTTATTTTTTTAAAGAAAAGATTGAGACATGGATAATTTATTTATTTTTATTGGTACATTTCGTACGTTTCGTTAATTTTTCATCAGGGCCTACAATGACCAGTTTTTTATCGTTATTTTTTTGTTTATTCAACTCACATCCCAATTCAGTGATGTTTCTGTTCAGGATTAATCAGCTGGGCTAGTGAGCTGAATAAATAAGTCGTTTGCATTACCTATTACCATCAAGTTAGGATAATAGTTAATTATGTCTCCGATAGATGGAAATACAATATGTGATATACCATGTATATCCATCACCCAGTATATTGTATAAGAGTATTATTGTTTAAGTAAGGTTACCGTCGGTCGTGTTATTGTTATCAGCCGACGTGTTGCAACAAGTTCGTTCACTCAACCATTACGTGAGTGAACTCTCAGAAGGTATTCCAGGATAAGGCCAATTCCTACTATATATACTGTATTATTTAGATAGATTAAGTTAGATTAAAATACACATCAAGTAGATATATCTCTAACATCCTAGATGTAAGACTATATGTTATATCCAGTAATTATAGTATTTATTATTACGGGTTAATCCTGAATATAGTTATTGTTATTGTTAAGGTAGAGTTTGAATCCTCTCCCTTCACTAAAACCAACTACGACATTTACATGTCACAAATACACACAATACCAACGAGTGACTTTATCTAGCACACTAACCCAGCTGATGAAAATAGATAGAAACAGTGCAGTCTTGGGATGTGAATTGAATAAAGAAAATTTCTAATAACTTTTTATTTTTAAGTTCCAGACTTTAAGATATATCTGTTTTGTCGTGTAATATGTTGTACCGTTTTGAGTTAAATATTTTGATCCTTCGCTCTTTTTTGTGTAATAAATCAATTCACTTACTCTGGAAAATCACCTTCGACTCTACAAACGTATTCTTTAGAAACTAGTCTGTTTCTAATTTGGTGTTCCATTTGTCTTGCTTTTTTCGGTGTCCTGCCAAAAAGCAGAAGGCCACTGGTTAATCGGTCTAACCTGTGTATTGTCCGAAGATTCTTCAGATTGTACTCTTTCGCTAAAATAAATACTACCGTATTGTGTCTGTACCTTCCGCATGGATGTACCTGTAAATTGCATAACTTGTTATTTGAGAAACCTTAATTATAGAAGAGGAGTGACTAATTAATAAAGTAATATTCTCATTAACCCCATAAGGCGTAATTACGCGACATATTTTACATTTTTCTTTAATATATTTTGATAAAATTACAGAATAAAATAAATAAATTATATTTTCGTACTTCAAAGTGTTTTGTTAGATATTGCAAAATTTATGTTATCTCTTCATTTTGGTCCTAAACACTGAAGAGAATAGTTTGGTGGATTAGACATGCTGATTAAATAACGTAAGAAAATTTAAAAGACGAGTTGTTTCACTTTTTTTTTTGTATTAATTGTAGTTATATTTAGCTGCGGATTCAGAAGATTAAACAAAGTCGTCTTGATTTTTCTTAATTTTCCCTATCAACTTATTGCTAAGAATTTTTTTTGTTTCAAAAGTGATTTGTCCTGATATGAAATATCTAGAGATCAACGCGATAAAATAGAAATGATTTATATTCAAAATTAATTAAGCTGATTGTTTAACCTTGTTAAATGTTTTAGTTTCTTATAATTTCAACTTTATTTAAGTTTGTGGGAATCGTTTTCATTTATTAGTTTGGACGAGTTTTAAATATTTTATGTAGCTAGATCGAGGGTAAACTTATCAATTTTAAACTTTCAGCGTTACATCTAACTTCTTCACTAAACTTTTAATAGACGATTTTGATCAAATATTAGCTGATTACTGAAAGTGCCCATAGTAGAGGAGATACACTATCCAGAGCTGGAGTGAGAGGTGATATTTTTAATAAAATAAAAAGTGGAATCCATACAGATTAGATTTTAATAGCCGCAAAAAAATACGAAACTACAAACCTTAGAGAATCTGAAGTGAATAATATATGAGCTAATCGTAACCGGATGAATAGACTTGTTTGTTCAGCTAGAAAAAATGTGGAGAAATCAAAGAACAAATAAAAGTGAAGGAATGGAGGTGAAAGGAGAAGAATAACTTACAAAAGAAGAGTGAAAAGAAGCAAAAACTATTTTACAATTTCTTTAAATCATTAAAAAAATAGAAGAGACCCGAAGCGTATACTTTCTATTAGTCACACTTCTACAACTTAAGCACCCCCAAAGTCTTTGCAATCGAAGATCGTGAAAACTAAAAAGAAGTGCTAAATTAACCAGTAAGCAGATATTTTATCTAAAGGGATACGAAGAAGAGTGACATCTTGACTAGAAACAGTCAAATAAAAACTTTGCAACACACAATGCAAATTGAGTGTATGCAACACCCAATACAGTGGGAATCGATGTTTTGAAAAGTGTCAAAACTCTCTTCTAACCATAGATGGTAGCACATCTCAGAAATTTTATGAAGGGGTGAAAGGGTACGAAGTTTTTTTATATACAGGGTGTCCCGTTGGTAAACGGAAACATTTTAAAGGTAGGTAGAGGTCACAAAGGCGATTCTAAATAACCCATATATAATGGGTCTCTTGGCTTCCATAACCGAGTTACAGGGTGTTTTATCAATTATGCGTAATTATTCATTTGGCCAGAACTTTTGAATCACTTAGTATATATATCTTTTCCATTTTTGGCATACAGCTTACACTTCTCACGAATAATGTACTGAAATATTGAGAGATATGAAAATCCAGGTTCGGCTTTAGGAAAAATTGAAATATATTGAGAATATCAAAACAACACCCTGTATATCATAATTTTAATATTTCCATTTTAGATTTGAATAGAAGGGAAAAAACTGAATTGAAACAAGTTGTTATTGTTATCCCGCCACCGAATCGAATGGGAAAATTTTAATATTGAAAGTAAAATTTTCATTTAATTTAGAAAAAACATATTATTAAACTCATTTTTCTCTAACAATTTCAAAAATTCACATCGCGTCATTTATCTATTTCTTGTTTATTCGGCTTAAAATAATTTTACACTGTACTGGTGTACAGGCCCGTACTTAGGGGAAAATATTCAATTAGGTATTTATTTTTTAAACGCCCAGTATAAAGTAAAGTGGGACAATAAACACTCATAGTAAGTAACAAGCATTTATTAATAATTAACGAAATTGCTCAATATGTCCACCATTTTGTTTTATGCACTTTCTTGCACGTTTAATGATGTCCCTTACTGATTTTCTTATAATAAATGGATTGTTTCTCAGTTCTAGGCTTCCTCAATTCTTTGAAGCAGTTCTTATCTATGTTTATTTTTTTAGAATACACCTTGTATTTCAGGTATCCCTATACAGCATAATCCACTGTGCTAAAATAAAATTATACGAGGTGATCGAAAAGTAATCAATTTAATATTTTGTTTAAAGTACGGATCTGCAATATTACTTAAAATTGTGTTAAAACGGACAAATAATAAAAATATTAAATGTTGAAAATAAATTCATTTTGAATATTAAATAAAAAAAAAATAATTTCTCTTTTTTTTTCTCTAAAATTTTACTTTCACTTTACAAAATAGTGGACATTTTGAGCAATTTCGTTAATTATTAATAAATGTTTGTTAGTTACATAGTTACTATGAGCGTTTATTGTTCCGCTTTACTTTATACTGGGCGTTTAAAAAATAAATACATAATTGAATATTTTCTCCTAAGTACGGGCCTGCAGGTACACCAGTACAGTGTAAAATTATTTTAAGCCGAATAAACAAGAAATAGGTAAATGAGGCCAAGTGAATTTTTGAAATTGTTAAAGAAAAAATGAGTTTCATAATATGTTCCTACATTAAATGAAAATTTTACTTTCAATATCAAAATTTTCCCATTCGATTCGGTGGCGGGATAACAAAAACAACTTGTTTCAATTCAGTTTTTTCCCCTCTATTCAAATCTAAAATGGAAATATTAAAATTGTGATATACAGGGTGTTGTTTTGATATTTTTAATATGTTTCAATTTTTCCTAAAGCTGAACCTGGATTTTCAGATCTCTTAATATTTCAGTATATTATTCGTGAGAAGTGTAAGCTGTATGCCAAAAATGTGATTCAAAAGTTCTGGCCAAATGAATAATTACGCATAATTGATAAAACACCCTGTAACTCGGTTATGGAAGCCAAGAGACCTATTTTATATGGGCTATTTAGAATCGCCTTTGTGACCTCTACCTACATTTAAAATGTTTCCGTTTACCAACGGGACACCCTGTATAGTTTGGGGTTTCTACAGCTATCGCCGCATCCTTACGCCATCTGTATCGGTTCTAAGCATTATCCTTTACAAAATTTCGCTGACATAAAGCTTACGCCTTTTCTTCGTTCCATGATCTTCTAGGACACGCTCTCTTTTTTTTTTCTGGAGGTACCCAGTTACTTTTTGTAGTTATCCAGCTTGAGAAACTGTTTCCAGTCGCCGACAGATTTGGACTCATATTTAAAGGAATTTAGAGCCTTCAGAGCTGCCTGGCTGTCGGACTTATTAATCTTAATCTGTATATTTGCACCCTGTCAATGTGCACAACTATTTTACAATTGGTTTGCTAGATAAATATAGAGTCCTTTTTAAAAATAAATTAAAAAAACATTTATTTGTTCAACGAACTAATTTTTGTCGCATTATTAAAGTGAAACAACTCGTCCGTCAGATTCGTATCAGTTCAAAAGAATTTGTACAAAGACAGAATAATTAACAAATCCGAAAGTAGAGTGGTGCTGTGGACCAACAGTATACCAACAACCTGGCCAATTAATAATGTTGCCATTTTCTCTTATTTTAATACAAATTGTATAAACATCATCATCGGGGAAATAATATTGGCTACATCTTTAATCTTCATCTTGGTGAATGAATGTTCACTGGCTTTGGATTAACTTATTAATATACTACTCAAATATTTTATTTTTCTATTTCAATTTTCTCCAAATATATATATACCAAATAAATGTTTTTGTTAACTTTTAATTGAACGATAATGAACCCAAAAGATACAAACCGGTCTTAGGCATTTACTTTGTTTTTCCTCCTGGAGGGATTTTTTTTGTAAATTGTTATTAATGCACAAGTAATGTGTGAACTTCTTCTTTCTTGAAATTCTTAAATAACTTGTGTAATTTACAAATCAGTACATGAATATATGAAATATTCTGTATTTCTTGATGATCAATTGTAGATTTTTGCTTTCTCCCAGTTTGCCCAGCATCTGAACCTAAAACAACTACTCCTTGGACTACTGGTCCCCACAGGTATTGAATTAGATCGGTCCAGACGCGTGTTGGAACCCTTTGATACTATTATTTCTAGACTGGTTTCGGCATCGTTGTGCCTCATCAGTAGAAAGCTTAACATGGAGTCTCAACATGAAATAATGTATATTAGAGAAAATAGCAAAATTTCAATAAAGACCAGGTTTTTTTTGGTCGACTGTGGGATAGTGTAGATGACAATTGGGCACCGGATCACACGGGTACTCACCGGTATCGAGCAAGGTTTATCCAAAACAACTAAATCTTCATCAACATGTATTAACTTGATCGGGTTCGATAACACAGGGGTCTCGTGTCTGTAATGAACCGATAAAAACATCAAAATGTTAGGTTAGGTTTGCAACGCTAACAGAAAGATGTCTTAGTCGCTTTCTGTATCGAACGCTCTGTATTAAGTAAAAGTTATTCTTATTATCCTTATTATCTATGTTTTCTAAACTACAAGCTTCTAGATGTATATATAGGAAAGCGTGGTACCAATTAGTTTGAAAGTAACTGTCAAAAAATGCAGTTGATTATTTCTTTAATTCGAGTTATAACACGAATTTATGAAAAAAATGGCAAACATTTTTTGAAATATTATCCACTATTATTATTCTATTAAGCCACTAACTTCAGTATTATACAGTCACTGTAGACGCTTAATATTTTGAAAATTTTATTTTTTCATGGATATGTGGGTTGATAAAGGTTACATTTTAAAATTATTTTGAAATATACAGGTTGTCCCAAAAAAGTGTGGCGTATCAAAGTTATATTATTTCTTAAGGAAGGCTCTATATTTTGTTGCATTTATAGATTATACGTTAAAAATAAGATGAACTTTCTTGAGTATTCCCTATACCTAAGCTTTTTACTTTTCGAGATATTTTGATATTTCTAAAAATGGAAGCACTTACAAGAAAACCAATAACTTGGAAATTGAAAGCAATGATGTATTTATAGTTCTTTAAAATTATACAGGGCGTCCAAAATGGGGCGATTCTCTAATGACATATTCAAACGCCAATATCGTTCTTATTTTAAATAGGGCACCCTGTATTTTATAATCCTACTATGTAGCAAATTCCATTACCTTTTAAAAATTATAAAGGTCTACTATGCCTAAATCTATTAATTTTGGAGTTATTTTTATTTTTGTTAAATTTTACATTATTTTTCCACCGTAATCCTAAATATAACACCATGTATTTGATCAGCTTAGATTATGATCCAAAAAAATTACAGATGAATCCACTTTTCATAATAATGGATTAGTTAACCGTCATAACTTTCATTATTATGATACTCAAAACCAGCATTTGTTCCACACAATAGATCATCAGAACATTAATGTATACGGTGATGACAGGGGTAGGTCGGGTATGTCCATACAAATTTTTTTTTGGATTTTTTAAATAATTTTTATAAAGATTACAACAGTCAAAAGTAATAAAAATGTAAGACAGACATGATGTAAAATAAGAAAATGTTGTATTAGTATTTTGAGCGGAAAAGTTCGTTTTAGGCTAAAACCATTTATTTTATTTAGAAAAATATATAGATGCAATAAATTAACAGCTCGGTACCTGATTAATAGAATTACTCCATTTTTGAGAGGGGTAGAAATAGAAACCTTAATTCCTGCATCTTATTAATTATTATTTCCTCTAAATTTATGCCACCCACAAAAACAACAAAATTAAATCAATTTTGAGTCATATTTTGTTCTCAAATCGATATAGCTGAGTAAAAACATTTTCATTAATAATTGAAAAACAATTAATTTAATCGTTGCTTTGTAAAATGTCAAAACTCTCTTCTAACCATTTATTATAGATGGTATCACATCTAATGAATTTAATAAATTTCTTGGAAGAAAAAAATCAATTTTAAGAGAAGCTGTTTAACTCCTAAACACTATGGATACCTACACCCAAATACTTTCAGTTTAAAAAAACTTTGCGAAATATACGTAAGGAAATTCAAAGTTCCTTTATGTTTATATATGGAATATACAAAGGTTTCCCAAAAACATTGTAAGAAAAACATATTAAAGTTGGAGATTTTCGGTCATGAGCTCATTTTATTCCAATGAAATACAACACACAATGAAAATATAAATGAAATACACATGTACAATTTTTCATAAATTTAATCCTAAAAATCTTAGAACAGATATTTCTAATACCTTAAATGAATATTCCAAATTATGGTAATGTATTGAATGTATTGTCATTTTTCTCAACTTGGTGTGACCCTAGGACAAAAAACCCCAAGATTTCTAGCTATTGGTATTTCTGGGTAGACAACTTCATGGTGAGAACATAACAGCTATCTGATAACGATACTGTTTACGGTGGTCGTCTGAATACGCCAACTTTTTAACATTGAGGAATCCTGATAACCAATGTTATTTATTGAGAAATTAATTGTCGTCTGAATAAGCCAGATTGTCGTTTGAATATGCCATTAGAGAATCGCCCCATTTTGGACGCCCTGTATAATTTTAAACAACTCTAAATATATTATTGCTTTCAATTATTAGTCTAATTTTTTTTAGTTAAAATTGGATTTGGCTGATTCCATAGGTTTCAAAGTTTTTTTAGAAATATCAAAATATCTCGAAAAGTGAAAAGCATAGGTATAGGGAATACTTAAGAAAGTTTATCTTATTTTTTAACGTATAATCTGTAAATGCAACAAAATGTAGGGTCTTCCATAAGAAATAATATAACTTTGATACGCCACACTTTTTTGGGACAACCTGTATACTTCAAAATAATTTTAAAATGTAGCCTTTATCAACCCACATATCCATGAATAAACAAAATTTTCAAAATATTAACCGTTTAGCCACAATGGACCGTCGCGTCTACCGTGACTCACCCTGTATATTATTATATTATTTTAATACATTTAAGGTGGCTTGACCATTCGATATATTTTAAAACATAAGTCGACCCCAACACTCTATTTTCAAAGGAATACGCTGACATTAAAAAAAAAGTTCATCCCTCTGATCTTGATCGGATGGCACCATTGGACAATGCAATATTAATTACAAAATAAAACGTCGAAAATATAAAAATTTAAATCTCTGGTCCATCTAATATACATAACCAAAATTTTGTTAAATGTTCCATACTTTAAGCGCGCACTGTATGTACATCATCAAAAATAGTTTTTATATTAAAACACAAAAAAAAAGAATGCGCACGTCTATGTAGTATATTTTTATGTATCTTTTTCTAATATCGGCATATTCCTTTGGGATCCATTATAATTTGAAATATTATTTATCTGCTTGGAATTCTATCAAAGTTCCAACCTAATATTTTTAAACACGCATATCTCTAGTCAAAAATCAACAACTAATATCAAGCGGTCTACATATCATCAAACTGTATATAATTTTAGCTCATAACAAAATGTGCAGACGTCTGAAATCCACGGATATAAATTGGACAGGTGTACATTCAGATTTGTGTGAAAAAAAAAACAGGAAAAACACATCGTTCTCGTTCCATATGACGCGCGACCGCTCCTGATGTTATAAAACTATCATCGCCATTTAGTTCGCTGTCTTGTCTTTTTGTTTATGTAAAGTACCCGTTTACAGACGCGAATTACCGAATCTGTGTAAAAATTCAATAAAAAATATTAAGTTTTTATCTCTGATTTATTTTACGATTTTTTAATGGCCATGAATGTTTACATAAATCTTATTTTCCGTGGTCCGGAAATAGGTCGAAAAAACGCGTTGGTATAAAACACGTGTTTTATTTTAATTGATCGAATAATTTCTTCGAGCTTTTAAGATAAAGAAAACACGATTAAACATTTGGTTTATCGGGAAATACTTGTTTGAAAGAACAAATGATCTAAATATATAATAAAAACATTAAGTTATTACACCAGTGTCGAAATATTTGCAAGGATACGAAACAATTTTGAGACCTTATTACGAATTTAAGTTTTTACAGAAATGCCCTGAATAAATCAGAGATTATTACTCAAAAATATTTTTGAGGAATTTATTTACAAATCTTTTAATTTTGACACTTTTTTACATTTGTAGAATCGTCAATGGTATAATTTTTATTTCAAAAGCAGATTTTTCATCATTTTTAAATGGAATACATTGTATATCTTTTTATATATAAAATTTTAAACTATGTCAAAAATTTTTTTAGAACTCTAGTCATTTGAAATGCTGAGATTTTTTTTAGGAATAATAGGTATTACATACAACTTGATATTTTTTAACTATCCAACTATTGAAAGAAACTCTCTGAATGAGTGAAAATGATTTTCAGATCGTTGGTTTTCTTGGATTTCTGTAAATTTATCCTGTTTCAAAATTGTGCCTCTATATGGAAGGGTTGGTCTCGGCAAAGGTCGGCTAGACCTTTCTCTCCCAGAACTATTTATCTTTCCACTGATAACGAACGGAGACCGCCAATGAATTGCAATTCCTCATTAATTTGGAGCGCTGGATGTTCAAGATATATACATCAGCGAATTTTGCATTATAATCTAATGAACCCTTACAAATTTTGCTGAAAAATCGAAAGTACACTGAAAAAATATAAGGCGTATTATTTCACATAATTATTTCTTAGGATTTTCTCAAATATTGACTATACAGGAATGTTTACGTAATTTTATAACAAAATTATAAGAAATTACGGTTTCAAAATTGTAATGTTATATATAAACTACTATTCTGGTTCAAAAAAACTAAACCAGGTATTCAGAAATGGGTAGAACGGATCAAAATAACATTAGTAGTTATTTTTTTTTTCTGTTTCAGAAATTTTCGGCTCTAAACGCCAAAAAGGGAATTTTTAGAGTTCAAAGTCTAACTGTTGACAGAAATAGAAAATGTTTTATAGTGTTAGTTCTTGATTGTTCGACAGATATCTTACCAAGTTACGGAATAAGTCGGAATAACTTCAGCTCAAATTTGTTGGTAGATTTCAGCTGCAAAGTGATTTTTTTGAAAAATGGACATTAAATCTACAAAAAAAAATCTGAAAAATCTGAAATTCAGCAGAAATAGGTAAAGTGAGTAGGAAAAACGAGTGGTTGTGAGAAAAATGCTGAAAAAAAATTGTTGGTAGATTTCAGCTGCAAAAAGTGATTTTTTTGTGAAAAATGGGCATTAAATCTACAAAAAAAATCTAAAAAATTTGAAATTCAGTAGAGATGGGTAAAGTGTGTAAGAAAAACGATTGGTTATAAGAAAAATGCCGAAAAACATTCGTTGGTAGATTTCGGCTACAAAAAGTGATTTTTTTTGAAAAATGGGCATTAAATCTACAAAAAAAAAATCTAAAAAAATTTGAAAGTCAGTAGAGATTCGTAAAATGTGTAGGAAAACCGAGTGGTTGTGAGAAAAATGCTGAAAAAAATTTGTTGGTAGATTTCAGCTGCTAAAAGTGATTTTTTGTGAAAAATTGGCATTAAATCTACAAAAAAATTTAAAAAATTTGAAATTCAGTAGAAATGGGTAAAATGTGTAGGAAAAACGAGTGGTTATAAGGAAAATTTCTCTTTCTTTTCCCTCTACCCAAGGGTGTATTAATAGGGGGTGCATCTTATATCTCTACTGTAGGTTTCACGCCTCATTCGCTCTTCCAAAAAATGACAAAATAGAGGAGAGCAAACGTGGATTAAAGAGACAATTTTAAAAACAGATACGGTACTCGGGTACGATACCTCAAGAGTTTGAAAAATCGATCAGTTAGTAGTTGAAATTCTGGTGGAGGACCAAGGTAGATCCATTTAAAATTCCGGCGGATGATTTTTAAATATTGGCGGAGAAAAATGATAATTTTTTTATTAATTGGAAAAAACTAAATTATTTTGACATATACAGGATGGAAATTTAAAAATATCAAAATCATCAGGATGGCACCGAAATATGGGCGTTTATTGTATTAGTGTTCAGAATTCCATTTCTCGAATTATTAAAAAGTTCGATATGAGATTATCTCTATTTCATAGATTGTTTGTTACATTAGATTCGTAGTTTTTTTTAGTTACATTTTAGTTTTTTTAGTTACATTTTAGTTTTTTTTACCGTTATGTTTTTTAAGTCGTAGAATGTATTTATTTTCAAAGCCTTTATGGCAAGAAGGAACCACAGCATTTATTTTCAGAAGAGACATTATTTGTTACATTTACTGCAGCAAATAATTTCTCGCATACAATGGAACTTCGGCGTCGCAAAATCTGTTTCTCAAAGTCTCACATACACACTTCCTTTCCTAACATGTTCATACTGCTGCCGGTCAGTGCTAGTAATAAGCTAAAGCGGCGTTTTCATTGGTATAGCTACTTGTACTAGCAACTGGTGCAAGTAACTAACTAGCCCCAAGTCCAAGATTAGTAGGCGTTTACACATAATACTATTTTCTCAATACTAGTTACTAGTAGCAGATTTAAGAAAATATTGTTCCACGTACCTACATACAAATGTCACTGGCACTGGGTGGCGCAAAACTGTTTACATTTCGCGTGCATAGAGGTTAGCAACAAGGACAGTAAATTTTACTGTAGTAGGGGAAGGTTAGTAGACTAGTAAATAGCCTACGCAGCTATTCACTTACCTCGCCAGTCTGCTGGTACAAGTAAGTTAGTATGCAGTTAACATTGAATTATTAGCTGTCTAGCAAGTTACTGGCGCAAGTAACTAACCTTATATATTGTACTGGTCGACTTCTACGTGAGCTCTTGTCCATAATACATTGAAAATCATATGTTCCGTTAAAATTTTGCCAGATCTGTATACACTGAATGAAATGAAAATATTCTTGATTGAACTGTAATCACGTCATACTTTTAGAACATATGCAGTGTCAGATAGTACCCGTTACTATCTAATACCAGTGAATAAATAACAGTTAGTGATATATCGCTCGTCACTAATCGATACAGAGTGGTTTTTTTGCGAATTAGACAGAAAGTAGACCTTTCGTCAGTAGGCTATTTACCGATGAGAATTCCATAGAGATGAAATAATTAATGCCCATAATTTACATCTGTATAATGAGGAAAACCTCACGGGATTATTCTGACTAAACAACAACGACGCTTTTGCGTAAATCTTTTGACAGGAATAATAGAAAATTCCTTTGATTAGAGATATGTGGTTTATGCATATCGATAGGTAGAGGTGGTCTAGTTTTAAATTTGTTTTTTTTATGGGATCATCTTAAAACTGTAGTTTACAAAATTCCTACAAAAGGATTCATTTTTCAGCTAAGGAAAAATATTTCTTTTGACTCATTCTACCCACTCTTTCTCGTCTAATTCTGGCACACCTTGTAAGTACAGTGTATTCCTCGTTTTTGTTAGTTATTCGTGAAATACTGAATTTTTTCTATAAATTGAAAATGCCTTGCTGTGACGTCATGGCATTTAAAAAAAATCGGGAGTAATTGTATGGCATAAAAAAGGCATGCATGGATCTAAATCTTAGGCATGATTTAATTTTTATTTTATAAATTTTTTTAACAAATTCTGAACACTAATCCTTACAATATATAATTTATATATATTTATTAATTCATCAATTCTTTTTTACGTTATAAAAAAAATAAGACAAACGCCCATATTTAGGTGTCACGCTGGTGATTTTGATATTTTTAAATTTCCATCCTGTATATGTCAAAATAAATAATTTGATTTAGTTCTTGCCGATAATAAAAATCATAATTTTTCTCCGCCAATATTTAAAAACCATCCGCCAGAATTTTAAATGGATCTACATTGGTCCTCCACCAGAATTTTAACTACTAAGATCGATTTTTCGAGCTCTTGAGGTATCGTAAATCTCCCGAGTACCGAATCTGTTTCTAAAATCGTCTCTTTCCTCCACGTTTGCTCTGTTCTATTTTATCATTTTTTGGAAGAGCGAATGTGGCGTGAAACCTAATGTAGAGATATAAGATGCAGCCCCTATTAATACACCCTTGGGTAGAGAGACGAGAAAGAGAAGTATAAACATAAAACAAACTTAGAGAAATATATTCTTATATTTTCCTAGGTATTCGAGAAATCGTCCTAAGGACAGAGAAAAGAAATAGACCCAATTAAAAGAACAATGAAAAACAAAAGAGTATATAAAACAATTCCAAGACCAACTATATTGAAATATGTAAGTACGAAATTGAAGTAAAAGCAAAAAATAATACAACGGCAGTTAAAACAACTGCATGGAGAATACCTGAGGGGAAGGGGATGGTGGTAGGTCAAGTGAAAAGTAGAGAGAAGCGATAATCGAAGATATCGGAGGAAAAAGAATTATGAATTGGAAAAAAACCAAAGTACAGGGAAAAATTAAGATGAAATACAAGGCTAGAGGCCTAAACGACCTGGATAGAGTCCGTTTATATATAATATAATAATCAATTTTGTGATGCACTCTTCACAGCATACCTAAAACGCCTTTTATGTATAGGCAAAGTAAAAATATCCATCAATCAAAGATAATTTCCATCATTTTATTATTAGCTTTTAGTATCGCATTTCTCAAAACATTATTTCCATCTGCCTGCAAACAGGATCAGAAATGTCGATAACTAAAGGGTTGAAGGGCCCAAATGGATTGCTTTCAGGCAAAATAACTTTTGACCGAATCTTAAGACAGGATTTTATCCACTTCAAACAAATCTGGAGAAAGCCATTTTCCGAATGATTAATAGAGGTTTCGTGGTTTACAACTTGACAGTAAATTATACGCTATTAACCTTAACAAACGAATCTATCATTACATTGCTGTTGTGTAAGAAGATGGGCATTTCTGAGATTAATAGTTCTTACTGAAAGTTGCTAGAAATTTGTGTTTGTCATTCCGCCCGAATTAAAATTCTTAAAGATCAAACTCTAAAAGTAAAATATAAAGTCTGAAGGTTTGTTGAGAATAAATATTTGGGAATTTCAAGCCGAAAAATTTGAAAACTGCAATAATAATGAAAAAGGAGGAATTTCCTGTAGAGGTAAGGCTGAAAAAATTATTGGCAATATCGAAACTGAAGAAAATATATTCTTGAGTGAAATTCGGGAAATGTAATTTTTTTTTAATAAAAAATGGGCTCATAAAAAACAAGTCGATCTAAATCATTCGGTAATCAAAATAAAGTTGTTTATGGTCAACTTTTTTATTTACTGTAAAAAATACCCAAGTTATTATTTTAAATTTATAAAATTTTACAAACTAACTTCCCATAATTTTTTTTAACCATTTCGGAAATATTTTAGACCTTGTATCTATATAATTATGAGCTAAATTATATACAGTCCTAGTCCTGGATGTTCCTTTTAATTAAATTAATAAAACAACTCATAGTCTGTACCACATATAATAAGTCGAAATAATAATAACAACGGCAATTAGCCATCATCAGACCTAAAATATAACAAGAAATAATGAGACATTTATAAAAAACCAATATATACACTTACCCTAGGGTGGTGATAAACATTCAACTTAATATTTAATATTATTTAGTTCAATAACTTGATATTTAATATTATTTAGTTTAATGTTTATCACCACCCTAGGGTAAGTGTATATATTAGTTTTTTTATAAATGTCCCATTGTTTCTTGTTATATTTTAGGGCCGGATGATGGCTAATAGCCGAAACTAGTCGCCGTTGTTATTATTATTTCGACTTATTATATGTGGTACCGACTTTGAGTTGTTTTATTTATTTATTACACTTTGGCCACATTTGTGATATGAATAACATGTTTGCTAATATCAAATGAATTAGAATTTGAGTTAAAAAATTACAAAATTTTATTTATTATACAAAATAAATCCCAATGTTTTGATCCTGCATGTAAAATTACTCAAAAAAACGTCTCTATAAATACCGTCTTTCCTAAAAGACCTTTTACCTTTAGTCAGCCCGCTGTACTACTAACCTTTATACGTTTCGACGTTTTCTCTTGTATCTTTTTTTTTTTGAATACCGCAAAGGAGCTCAATTTACTAATGGAAGACGAAATATTTTTTCTTGAAAATCATAACGTATATTACTTGGCAAATATGTACGAAAATTACTTTTGTCAGCCGTTGTTGAAAAGGTGTTTTGAATTATTAATAATATGCGCAAGAATATATGATGCGGCGACATTTTAATATTTTTATAAAACATTTCAAACAAGGGTCGCTATTGATTATACCTAATTCATTCAAAATAAATTGGTTTAATCATTAATTATAAAATATTTCTAAGTAACTTTAATAGTGCAAAATGAAGTTCGTCTAAGAAATAATTCTCATATTTCAAAAATATGAGAATCTTTAATAATATTTTTCGCTTTATTTTGTAGAATGCTTTTAAATCTTCTTTTTTATATACAATTTTTTTTAATATATCCGAATTTTGGTGCTGTAAAATTAACACAATCGTTGCTTTCAAGGTTTAAATAACGGAAAAAAGTCAAAATTGAAGAAGTGACTTTTACCATTTTTTTTTCGTTATTTTTAGCTATTCTTTCAGCTCCGCCACGAACTTCTGGGACACACTGTATACAATCATAAGTCGCAATTTTTGGATTTTAAATTTATGAGTACGATTTAGAAATTCGAAAGTTGAGACTATCAGGATTCTAATAATTAACAAAAAAGTTACTTCCCCAATTTTGACTTTGCAAATTTTTAGACACGAACTCCTGGAACACCTTATATAGTGATTATGAAAATTTTAACAAATTTTTTCCTAATTGGAATTGGGCAGACACAGGTCGTTTTGAAATTCTAATGGTCAAAAAGTTCAAGAAGCAAGGGTTTTTTAATTATAAAAAACAATTGTGTTTCGCATTCGCCAAAATTTGAAGGAGGATTAATCTAAATGATTAATTTTTCTCTTTTTCTTTTTAATGAATAAAACTGTGAAATGAATTAAAAATGAAAAATGTGTGATGTTTTATAGATTTTTTTTTAAATTTGTTTATAATTTATGCATTTTTTTCTTAAATTAATTAGTTGTATAATAATAATAATGTACCCACTTTAATAGTGGTCTGTATCTATTCAGATCAAGTCACATTTATACATAAATATATCATTTCTGTAGTTCATAGAGGTTTGTTATTTTAAATGTTTTTCTTTCTGGATAATACAACCACTTTTTATATTAAAATGTTTTAAATTGAACTTTTGTTAAAGTGGAAACGTCAAATTAAAAACATTTTGATATAAAAAAGAAGAACATTTATATATAAATATTCAGCGCAATTAAAAAATAAATATTATTTGGCCATTTTTGATATGGTTTTTTAAAGGTTTAAATATTTTTGGTTAGGTAAGTTTCTTGATGAAATACATACACAATGTTTATGGAATATGATAATATTTTGCATGCAATATAGGTTCAAGGTAGTTTTCCTTAAATAACTACGTATATAAAAGGGTATCCACAATATTTAAGACATACACTTAAAAAAAGCTTCTATATCCAATACCAATTAAAAAGTGGCTTTTTGTTGAACAAATTACAAGATGAACGTTGTAAAGATGTGAGGTAAGAAGTTTTTCTATTAACTACATTTATTGTCCTTGTATAGTAGAAACAGGTGAATGATATACTATCGTATATTATAGTATAACAATTAGCGACAGTAACAATAATATTAAAACAATTTAAATCATCATCAATAGACCAAAATGGTTAGAAATCTTTTCTTACACGTTTCTTGATATATCTCCGGATAGAAAATAGATATTGATACCTGGTTTTTACTGATTTGATTTACTCTTTTAATATATACATTATTTAATATTTGCTGGAGAAAACTCGGTTTCTAAAAAAAATCAGAGCGTTCACTATTTATGGCTGCCAAGCAAATACTATAGACCAATAGGAAGAATATTTCCAATTTGATCACGCGCTGATAAATAAACAAACGCTGGCCTCTTGGTTTTGGATGAAGTATAGACAACGCCAACGTAGCGTCGAAAAAGTTCAAACTTAAGTTTTATAAGGTTGGTGCTTTCAAACAACAACCGCCATCTATATGCCAGGTCGGGTACTTCTGGGACTACCCTTGTACCTTTTGAAGCTCTCGCTAAATTTTTAAATCAGCAGTAGGTATATTTGAATTTTTTTAAGAGTTCAGGAATTGTTTTATTGATTTAGTCCCACTTTCTGAAAATTTATTCAAATATGTATATTATTTTAGAAGTTCTTTATGGAAACAGAGACCGGAGGTAAAATGCAAATCTTACTTATATTTATCTTGGACGATTCCACGGGGAGCAATAAGTGATAACTAACCCTAAAGAGTTGAATGATAAAATTATATTTCTAAATTCACTTTCGTTTTATTAACATTTCTGGAAAATTTTAAATTCTAATTTTAAAACTTCATATTTCGCAATTTGTATTCTAAACGAATTTAATTAATTAAATGGGGTTTCAACTTCGTCGCTTCGAAAAAAAAAGCAATTTTCTTTATCGATTTTTATTGCTATATGTCTTAAAAGTATTTTTGTAAATTTCAATTCTTAAGAGAGTTTTGGTCATTCAAGAATTGTTATTTTTATATTTTTAATACACGATCGGCAATTTTCAATATATTTTCTTTTTTAATACATACAGGTTCTTATCCAAAGGTGCAGAGATGTGAACAAAGACGTACACCTGTGCTTTATCGATTTCTCCAAGCCTTTTGACAACGTCAAACACGAAAAACTCATTGAGGTACTTAGAAACACTGGTATTGATGGCAAGGATATTCGTGTAATCGCTAATATGTATTGGAACCAAACGGCTAAAATAAAAGTAGGTAATTCGCTCAGCAGCGGAATTCTAATCATATACTCTGAAGAAATCTTTAAAAAAGCACTAGCGGAATCACTGGATGGCATTAAAATAAAAGGAGAAGCAATTAACAACATTAGGTATGCTGACGACACAGTAATCATAGCAAATAACAATGAAGAACTACAAAGAATTATGCAAAACATACACGCAGCTAGTGAAGAATATGGACTCTCCCTGAATACATCAAAAACAAAACATATAGCCAAAGTCAACATCCTCCAATGCGTCTGACGATAAACGGCCAGGACATAGATTAGGTGGAAACATACACATATCTCGAAACCACGGTTAACGCGAAATGGGACCAGGCATCAGAAATACGATCACGAATAGAAAAGGCTCGAGCTACGTTCAACAACATGAAGAAACTATTTACCAGCAAAGATATTTCTCTACAACTAAAATTAAGACTAGTTAGGTAGGACGTATTCTGAAAATATCCCGGATCACATCACCAACGTGGAAGTCATGCAGAGATTAGGGAAGAAGCGGAAACTCGAATACTTTAGTCACATACTAAGACATACCGTCTTCTACAGCTGATTGTCCAGGGCAAGGTGGATAGTAAGAGGGGACCATGAAGAAGACGACATTCATGGATGCACAATCTGCGCCAGTGGTTTGGATTGGCATCTGTTGATCTGTTTAGAAATGCAGTATACAAGATAAGAATAACCTTGTTAATAGCCAACGTTCGCAACGGATAGGACAACGGAAGAAGAAGAAGAAAAATAAAATGATTTAATAGTAGTACAATTCTATGGAATTTTATTTTAAAGCTATTGTTTAAAAATTTGAAATTGATATATATTTGGTTAAGAGTCCGTCACACTGCTCAGAGATCACAAAGATAACTCCCAGTCAAGTTCGTCTTGTAATATTATAACGCCGTTTTGAAGTAAAAGTAGATTTTCTAGCGCTCTACAAGCACACAAATTTTTTTTCATCATCTTTCATCTACCACTTCAGGTATAGAGAATTCAGTGTTGATTCTCTGAATTTAGTTAAGCATCTTATGAAACAAAATTTTTCAGTTAATTCTTGGGAATCCTTTAACTCTTTGACTGCCACCTAAAATATTAGGCCAATCCGCATGTGCCGGCAACGAGGCTCGCGCGTGCTATGTGTAATTCATTTTATGGTTGTACTATTCGTCTGGCAACAATAACAAAGACTGTTTGTGTGAAGGCACACAATACTGACTGTCTACTGTGTGCCTTCACACAAACAGTATTCGTTATTGTTGCCAGATGAATATTACAACCACCGGGAGTCGCATTGCTGGCACATTGGTGAATCCTAACACAACGCGCTAGCCGCGTTGCTGGCACTGCTTGCAGTGAATGTGTTAAGCAATTCCTAAATCGTAAACGGTCGGTTATATTATAAAACGAAGTAACAAATATTTTTTAATGAGACGTGAAATGTTAACCGCCTTTGCGAAAATCTGTAAAAAAGATATTTAGGCGTTTTAAATTATTTCCAGGCAATGTCAAAATATTGTGGATAACCCTAAAGATGGCAGTCTCAATGGCCACTTACAGGTATAGAGGCAGGTTTGTTGACCACCACAACGTCTTCGTCCATATGCACAATGGTGATCGGTTGACTAGTCACGGGCACTTCGTGTCTGTAACATACAGGTACGTCCAACAGTACGAAACATGGATGGTTGAAGTATATAACAAATAAGTTAGTGTGGTAAATAAATAGGTACTAAATCATGAGTTAGGGTCAGCCAAAATTTAAAAAAAAAATTCTTAAAGCTAAAAGTTACATGAGGAGAAACAGGTCAAAATGTATTAACTCCAAATAAAAAAAATGTTTGAAGCGATAATCAAGTTCGCAGTACTTATAATCCGTAGGTTTTAAGCTAATTATTGGCCCTTTTGTTATGTTAACAATATTAACACAAAGAAGCTGCTTTCACACAAAAATTAAATGGTATATTTTGACATCCCATTTCATTCTTCTCTATTTTCTTTTTAACATGTTTGGCTTCGTGTTAGAACGTTTTATCCAGGGGCGCATCGATAGTTTTTAAGAGTGGGTTTATGACCACGTAAATAAAATTTATAGTGGGAAAAGGGTGAAAAAATAGGAAAATGGTGTAGAAGTATGGAAAATGATGTTAAAAGATTTTTTTCAGATGAACATCCGTAGGAAATTTGAATTTGAAAACTACAATGATCAACAGTGACATTTTTATAAAAAAAAATTTAAATAGTTTTGCGTTTTTATTTATTGGCGTCAATTTCCACACTTCTCTGCTTTAAACTATCAGGGAAAACTCCACGCAACATACACACTTTAACAGAAAAAAACCTTTTTAAAAACGAGCTTTTATTTACTGTACTAAAAAGCTAAAATATTGTTTAAACATGGTTCTTATGAAATATAAATTGTGAAAGCTTGAAGCTTCAAACGTCATAGTACTAATACTATTATCAAATTTCTGAAATACAGCTTCAAGCAACATTTGTCGTTGTTTCAACACATATGGGACATTTTGAAAAAATTTGTAGTTTAAAAAATATTTGTTAATCAAAAAATCTACTAGTCTGTATGTTTGCTACGGTACACTTTAGTCCCTTGGGACTAAATCAGCAACTTTAGTCTCGAAAGTACAAAAAATAAATACTTTAAATTACTCACATTTTGTTACGCTTATGTATAAGGGATAGAAAAAATTAGGCTAATGCTTTTATTGCTTTTTCCTTTCATAGTTATCCCGAGTAGAGTTGACCCAAATTGGGCTAAATTGACACATCGCATAAAGCATACGTTTGACATGTTACATTTTGATCTTATAACGTTTTTTTCCATTAAAAGACGTGGAGCGATTTAAGTGGCGAAAAGGGACAATGTAGGAAATGACGGGGGTTAATTTTTTATGGCCGTTCCAAAAAAAGAACAACGGTCCTTTCGGAAGGAAGGTTATTGTTATGGGGTGCTATCGTATTTTGTTTTTTTTGCCGTTTATAAGGTGGACACTACATGAATAGAATCTTGAATGTTTGTAAAGATAGGAAAGAGAAATAGACGTATTACAAAATGAGATAACAGAAAGAAAAAACTAATGTAAATATGTAAAAAAATCAGAAATAAACACAAAAGTAGAAAATAGAATCTTAAAAATGCTATTTTAACAGCAGCTCAGGTAAAAAGAGCAGTCAAAATTAAAAAAAAATTGGACAAAAGTGCAAACAGACTACAAAAAAACTAACACTTTGAAGAAAATTTGAACTCACGTTAAAAGAATAACAAAGAAAAAGAAACTATTGCAAAAATTTGGAGCAAAAATGAAAGCAGTTTACAAAGATAACCAGAAACTATAATAAACATTAAAGATAAAGATGGACATGGTGGACAACGCCTTACACCCGTAAAAGGATTGACTTAAAAAAGTTATAAAGGTTGGTGAAAGAATTTAATTTATCGATGACGTATTTAAATTAATTAATTATTTTTCATAAATTATTTTTATACACTGTGTTTCATACGTATATTCTTCAAAAATACACGGCTACTAAAACTGAAAAAAATATACAGGGTAGTTTCAAACTTACACTTAGAGAAAAAAAATTGTCTGATTTACCATTGGTTATTTGTTACATTGCACCTTGCATGATGAAAGAATAAAACATAATACATATTGTAGAAAAAATTGGAAGTTATAAAAAAATCTAAATTTGACCAATTTTTGATGAAAAGTTAAAGAATTCTACTATTTTGGCTGACCTTAACTTAGTTTTAGACAATTCAGACGTATAGAAATTTAGACCACGCTTTGGTTAGCAGCAAAACATGCAGGTACATATTACAGTATAAGATTATTAAAAATTCCCAGAGAACAAACACAAAAGCGTATCCCGTATCAAAGACATTCCTATAGAACGACGAGATACTTTTATTTTTCATTTTGTTAATTTTGAATAATGAATAATTTCGAAATAAAACATTATTTCGTATGAGGAATGTGTATGAGGTAAACGAACGAGTCTCTTGTTAGCTGATCTGTTAGATGAAAAACAGAATTTTTAAAACATTTGAGACAAACGTATTATAGAAACGAGAAATTAGGGAATTAGTCTGTATCATTTTTGTGAATACATCAATTTTTATTTAGTATACATATTATTTTAGACATGGACGTTAAAATTAAATTTATTATGAGGAGTAAAAAATAATGGCACCAGAGGGAATCATCCGGTGATAATTAATAGCCCAGTTGCCAGAGAAGGATAATGACCAAAAAGCTCCCACATAATGTGATATCGATGAAACTTGGCTCTTAAGTACTTGAAAGGGTGTAGAAAACGATAAAAAAATCTTTGCTGCTCTAAAGTGTATGCTAACTTCACAATTTCAAAAATAAAATCGAAAATTTGGTTTTTCCAGTATATCTGAAAAAAAATAAAAATTTGGAAAAATTAATAGCACCTCGTGAAAAGGCGGAAAATTTTACTAAAAATTATATTATAAGTTATTTTCAACAAAAAAAGTATTACTATAAAAAAATTATTAAAAATAAGAAACCAAATTCGAAAACTCTACGCGCGCCGAGCCGTTGAATACAAATATCCAGGAAAAACTAACGTTTCTTTGCCTAAAATGTACGCAAGGAAAAAAAAGAAAGCATTTTAAAGAGGAGACTCTAAGCTTTCTCAGGAAGCCATTAGTTCTTATTTTTCTTTGTTTTCTCATAGAAAATTTGACCGGAAGTTATAATTTCTAAAATGCTCACTGATTTTTATAAAACTGAAGATATCTATTAATAGAGGCAAAACAAAAAAAAATCCTTGTACATTTATCATCATTATACTTTTACTTTTGACTTAAATATAATTAAAATGATGAACATTATCTCTGTTTAATAAAATTATGTTTTAAAATGATCATTTTTATACAACATTCATTCGACGCAATTTTTATTTTCAAAATAGTGTTTATTTATTTATACAAATCAACTTCTAAATTATTTTTAACTTTACTTAAAAAAAAATTAATTTCTGATTTATATAAACACTATTTTGAAAATAAAAATTGCGTGGAATGAATGGATAATTTTAAAACATGTTTTATTAAACAGAGACAATGTACATCATCTTAATTATATTTAAATCAAAAGTAAAAGTATAATGATGATAAGTGTCCAAGGATTTTTTTGTTATGTCTCTATTAATAGATATCTCCAGTTTTATAAAAATCAGTGAGCATTTTAGAAATTATAACTTCCGGTCAAATTTTCTATGAGAAAACAAAAAAAAATTAAAAAACTAATGGCTTCCTGAGAAAGTTTAGAGTCTCCTCTTTAAAATGCTTTCTTTTTTTTTCTTTGCGTACATTTTAGGCAAAGATACTTTAGTTTTTTCCGAACGCCTCGCCTGAATATTCGTATTCAACGGCTCGGCGCGCGTAGAGTTTTCGTATTTGCTTTCTTATTTTTAATAATTTTTTATAGTAATACAATTTTTTTAAAAAAATATCTTATAATATAATTTTTGGTAAAATTTTCCGCTCTTTCACGTGGTGCTATTAGTTTTTCGAAATTTTTTTTTTTTTTTCGAGATATAATGGAAAAACCAAATTTTCTAAATTGTGAAGTTAGCATACACTTTAAAGCAGCAAAGATCTTTTATCGTTTTCTACACCCATTCAAGTACTTAAGTGCCAAGTTTCGTCGATATCAAATTCTCTGACAACTGGGCTATAAGTCTAAAATGTGGAAAAGTACCTTTAAATATAAAAAAATCGCGAAAATTATGATATCTTCCTATAAGTAAATCAGGCAGAGTTTAAATTTAATTTTAACGTTTTTTTTTTAATTTAACAGTTACATCTAATGATTACCAAATAAAAAATAATGGATTAATAAAAATGATACAAATTTTACATTTTATATATTTCGAAATCGGTAATTTGACTAGCTACAATTTATACCGGTTGATTCCATTTAGTATATTTATGAAAGTATAAAAACTCAATTACATCAATTACCAAAATAAATTAATTTTGTCCCATTTTTTTCCGAAAAATATAAACTTGACACAAGAAATAAAAATGATTAAAAAAATTAATTTGGTCGAAAAAATAAAATTTTAAGCAAAGGTTCGAAAAGTTTTGGTCCAAAAATAAATTTTGGTCAAAATATTGATCAAAAAATAAAATTTTGTCTATCAAATATTTTGACCAAAAAATGGCGTTGTGTAGAAATATCGAAAAAAAATGAGTGCCCCAATTTTTGGTAAAAAAAATTGAAATATTTTACCCAAAAACAAAATTGATGTTTTACCTACATTTTATTACTTCTTCTTGTATTTTTTTAATGCTAGTCAATGACTGTGCCCATTGTTTTTTTAACCAAATATTGTGAAGGCTATGTTATTGTTTGGCAGGACTACTTTAGGGTATTTGGAATCCAGTCTCAATAGTAAAATTAGAGATATAAAAATTAATACTGAATTGTATTTAACTTCCGACCTAAAGGCCCAGTCCAAAATTTTTTATTCATTAAAAACCTTAACATATCTCATGTAGAAACTCCTCCAAGTTTATCTCATATAATAATTTTCTCGAGAAAGTTCATAGCATGTTTAATTAATTATATTTTATGGTGCTATTTTAACTATGCCTAGATTGTACAGCTGTATGTAAATTTCTTTAAAACAGACATTTCTGTATAGAAAAGAAAAAGTTATAGTTATTTGGTTGTGAGTTTCTTTTACCTTTTCAAAAACCTATAAATCACGTCACATTTAAAATGCTTTTCGGACTTGACTTCTACGTTTTTTACTCGATTGTTCTTATTCATTTTTATCCCAAATAACTTTCAATATTAAAGGGCATATACATATGGTGTATGTAATATGTTATGTTGGTATGCCTAAAGGGTTGGCAACAATGTACTTCACTGTCAAAGGAAATAAAGACGAGCGGGCACTTAACGTCGAGATTATTTTTTAATTCCGGTTTCTCAATACTGCATCTGGATAATATATCTGCTATATAGATCTCTTTACCTTTTTTGTAATAAAAATTGAAGTCATATTTCTGCAATTTGTAGATATTTATAATAAAATGTATGTTTAGGTTTTTGTCTATCTATCCTCTATTACACTAAAATATTTGAATTTTTATGGCACAACGGAAGATAATAATAATTTTACTATTTTTAATGGAACATCCTGCATTAATCTTTGACTATTGAGAATCAACATCGAACTACGCCACTGAGTTTTCATTGCCAAAAGGCATAAAATAACTATATTTTGTCTAAATAAACGATATATGGATTCTTTGTAAGAAAAACGAAGCCACTAAAAATATAAAGGTTCGCATGTAGTAAATGTAAAGTGAGTTTCAAAGATATACTGAATATTATGCATAGAGTACGGTAACGACATATTCCCTTAATGCACATTATTTATGCTTGATTTATTATTGAAACGATAGTGGCAAAAAAGTAGATAGTCAAATTTCCAATGTTCAACCTATTTTTATCATATTAAACGTAAGTCAATTTTCTAAAAAGCGATACTACTGAAAAGTGTAATATTGATCCTTTTTGAATATAAAGGTTGTCAATTTTATAGATACAGAGCGATCCGTAAGGAAAGGGTCGAAATATACTAAATGATTTTGAACCGTGAGGTAATTTTGATTAAGGTATTTTTGGAAAAACTGTTCGTTTAATCAGTAACCAAAAGCAACAGAAATTTTTATTCTGATTTCCCAACATGGGCAAAACATTTTTCTATAATTCACACTCAATTAAGGTCAAAAAATTGTGGGCAATTTAAAAATGATAAAATTTGAGAAATTGTCAGTCGAAAAGAATCTGAAGGCTGAAGGACCTTGGTCGATGGCCTATTGGGCTCCAATAAAGTACATCAATTATTAATTATTATTAATAAAAATGTTTCGCAAAATTAAAATTACTCCTTGGATTCTCTATTTTTTTTAGTAAAGAGCGACTCTTTCCTCGTGGATCTTCGTATACAGGGTATTTCATTGCCAAGTGCATATACGGTTAGGGGTTGATAATAGTTACAGAAGTGATTCTAAATCACTCACTTTCTTTATAACCAAGATACATGGTGTTTGATCAGTTTTGGTAAATTTTTGAATTATTCGTAATTTACCTACCACACTTTATATATTTTCAATATTTGATAGGCATCCTCTATCTCAAATTACTGAGCATTTAGATTTAACTACAAAAAATTCACTAGCAGAAACTAGCGGAAATACCAAAATTATTCATTTTAATAATATTTTCTGCTTTTTCCAAATAAGTCAAAAGATTTTTAAAAAAGTGATATAGAATGTGTTATTTTGGGGTCATCCGAATTTGTAAAATTTTGCAAAGCCAGATTAGCCCAGTTGCCAGAGAAGGATATTGACCAAAAGTTGGCACAAAATGTGATATCGGTGAAACTTGGCACTTAAGTACTTGAATGGGTGTAGAAAACGATAAAAAATCTTTGCTGTTCTAAAGTGTCTATCTTCAGAATTTCGAAAATAAAATAGAAAATTTGGTTTTTCTCGAAAAAAATTTAAAAATTTCGAAAAACTAATACACCACGTGAAAGAGCGAAAAATTTTACTAAAAATTATACTATTATTATTATATTATATTATTTAAAAAAAATTTGTATTATTATAAAAAATTATTAAAAATAAGAAAGCAAATTCGAAAACTCTACGCGCGCCGAGCCGTTGAATACAAATATTCAGGAGAGGCGTTCGGAAAAACTAAAGTCTAAAGAGGAGACGCTGAGCTTTCTCAGGAAGCCATTAGTTTTTAATTTTTTTCTTGTTTTCTCATAGAAAATTTGACGGGAAATTATAATTTCTACAATTCTCACTGATTTTTATAAAACTGAAGATATCTATTAATAGAGGCATAACAAAAATAAATCCTTTTACTTTTGATTTAAATATAATTAAAACGATGAACATTATCTCTGTTTTAGGCTGCCATTTCACGGTAATATTTCATGTCATAGGTATATTATCATATATATTTGATGATACATATGACTGGGTAATGTTCCGACTTTGATAATAGTTGAACTATGGTGACATTTCTTTGATGAAAACAGAACATATTATCATAGTTGGGAAGAAAATGACGACCAACAAGTTAATACAACTAAATTGCTATGAAATGTTTTATAATACAAAACATAAGAACTATAAAAATAGAAATAGAGAAATGAAAAGTTCCCTTAATAACAGCATCAAAGGGTTTTGTTAGTACTTAAATACAAAAACAAAGTCTATGTTCTGCCATCTATATATTTAAAAAAGATCCTCTTCAGATACATGATATGTCATAGGTTCTAGTAAACACAACATATTATAATATTTATGATAATATATATCCAGTGTTGCCGTTTAATTGGAAATTTTGGTGAATTTGCTCCCATAATGACATTTGTCACTAATTTTGTTTTTCTTCTTTTTAATAAATCGGTAATATTTATTATTTACGTTGTTTTATTTGTAATTAATAAGAAGACCAAACCGTGTCATGTTTTGTCCATAATCAAGCATCAAAATATTAAAATAAAAAAATTTCCAATGCACATGCATTGGTTTTTGGATTATTTATAAGTTTTGTCGATTTACAGATGGAGGCAAATTCAAAATAAAAAATATGCTTTATTATGGCCTTTTGCGAATGACATTCAACTAATAGTTATTTTTAATTAGCCTTCACCGTCGAGTGCATTTCGCCAATAGATTAACTGACAAGTTGAAATTTATTTTCATTTTTATTAACTATATCGCTTTTTCGGACTATAATTATATCAAAAACATTTTTTTTAGCGTGGGATAAAAAAGTGGGTAATTTTTAAAAGTGCGGGTGGTTAAAGGGGGAATTTTAAGATTAAGTGATGGGAAAGGACCAGGCACCTTTCTTATGGGAAAATGGCTTTCCGTCAAATTTTCTGAAAAGTTGGTATGATGTAGAACTCGTTGCTCTGACAAAAAGTGTCAATTGGCCCAAACCGATCCTATGGCTAGTTTTCGAGGTACAGGGTGTTAAAAATCGGAAATGCCACTTTTTTGTAACCAAATTTCTCATAACAGACCTGTTTTATTCGCGTTTTTTGTAGAAAACATGAATTATAGATTATTTGGCAACAATATTTTATATACAATTACTGTACAATTTGGTTACTTACAGGGTGGTTCGAAAATAAGTAATATGGTTTTTTTGAAAATAAATTTTTTTTTTATAACAGCTTTAAAAATAGAAGCAAATGTCATTGCATCATGAATATATAGTTTAAGTAATTACTTCTTGGTGATGAATCATGTTTTATACAAGGTAACTCATAAATGCAGTTACAGAAGACATATAATGTATTTTAGCTTTAACGAATCGCCCTGTATAGACGATGTGTTATAATACTTTTATAATATCTTAAATAAATGTACGACCTGTCACTCTAGCACCACTCTATGTCATACAGCGTGTTAAACTGATTGCAAACACTTTAAAAATTAGAAAACCTGTGTTTCTCCGTCAACTTTATAAATTAATACATTTTCTCATTAACAGAAGTTCAATATTTAACTGAGCAAAATTTTGTTGTAATCCTATGACCAGCTTTCCTAAAATGTGTACCCATAACTCTGTTTTCATAATTAGTAGAACAACTAGTAACTATGGGTACCCATTTTAGGAAAACTGGTCATATGATTACAACAAAATTTTGCTCAGTTAAATACTGAACTTGTATTAATGTGAAAATGTATTAATTTATAAAGTTGACGGAGAAACTTTTAAAATACAGGGTGGTGGACAAAATACGGGCATTCTAATTTTTAAAGTGTTTGCAATCAGTTTAACACGCTGTATGACATAGAGTGGTGCTAGAGTGACAGGTCGTACATTTATTTAAGATAATACAAAATTTTTATAACACAGGGCGATTCGTTAAAGCTAAAATACATTATATGCCTTCTGTAACTAAATTTATGAGTCACCCTGTATAAAATATGATTCATCACCAAGAAGTAATTACTCAAACTATATATTCATGATTAAATGACATTTGCTTGTATTTTTAAGTAACCAAATTGTACAGTAATTGTATATAAAATATTGTTGCCAAATAATCTATAATTCATGTTTTCTACAACAAATGCGAGTAAAACAGGTCTTTTATGAGAAATCTGGTTACAAAAAAGTGGCATTTCCGATGTTTAACACCCTGTACCTCGAAAACTAGTCATAGGATCGGTTTGGGCCAATGGACACTTTTTGTCGGAGCATCAAGTTCTACATCAACTTTTCAGAAAATTTGACGGAAAGCCATTTTTCCATAAGAAAGGTGCCTGGTCCTTTGCCTCTATTAATAGATATCTTCAGATTTATAAAAATCAGTGAGAATTTTAGAAATTATAACTTCCGGTAATTTTCTATGAGAAAACAAAAAAAAATTAAAAAATAATGGCTTCCTGAGAAAGTTTAGAGTCTCCTCTTTAAAATGGTTTCTTTTTTTCTCTTTGGGTACATTTTAGGCAAAGATACTTTGGTTTTTTCCGAGCGCCTCGCCTAAATATTTGTATTCAATGGCTCGGCGCGCGTAGAGTTTTCGAATTTGCTTTCTTATTTTGAATAATTTTTTATAGTAATACAAATTCTTTTTTTAAATAACTTGTAATATAATTTTTAATAAAATTTTCCGCTCGTTCACGTAGTGCTATTAGTTTTTCCAATTTTTTTTTTCGAGATATAATGGAAAAACCAAATTTTCGATTTTATTTTCGAAATTGTGAAGTTAGCATACACTTTAGAGCAGCAAAGATTTTTTTTACCGTTTTCTACACCCTTTCAAGTACTTAAGTGCCAAGTTTCATCGATATCACATTTTGTGCGAGTTCAAACTCTCTGATAACTGGGCTAATAGTCAACATAGAAAACTTCTATTAAATAATAAAAGAATATAGAGTATGCTTTGCAAATTACGACTAATAAAGTAATTGAGCAAAATCGATAAAACTGCATGTATCTGGATTATAAATAATGTGAGACCCACTAAACTACTAAACTACCTCACTATCTACCCTTAACGTATGTGCATTTATCCCTGTAAGACTATCAACTATCATCTATCAACAATTAGTCTATTTTGAAGCCTCCTATAAGCATAAAAAATAACAAAATAATTACTCACCTATGTACAATGTTGGCTAAAAGATCGTTATGTTTAAGTTTATAATCTGTTGGAACTTTTTCGTAATTAACAGTCAAGGTGCCGGCCTGTATACACCTTTCGTACTCTTCGGCTGGATGCGCTCTAAACTCCCTGGCGAAGATGTCCAAGATTTTCTCGCCCACCCAACGACCTTTTGTAAAAGTCGTAAAAGTGAAGTAGTATGGGTATACCTTTCGAAGACCTGTAACAAAAATTAACCTTATCAATTTTGTTGTCTTCAGCTTCTCCTGAATGTGTATCAGATAAAAAAAAACATGGAAAATTATGTAATTTCAGGAGGCAAATTGTGAATGGATTTGGATGGCCGCTTTTTTCGCTGTAATCGAAAATTGGCTTCAAGCTTTGATCGCTGGAATTCGAAAATTGCCTGAGAGATGGGAGAAAGTATTAGCCCAGAGATGGAATATACTTTAATTGATCTGTTCATTCACTTTGTTTTGAAGTAACTACATTTTTGAACACAACCACTATATAATAAGTAAATATATTAGGTGTTATTTTTGTAGCAGTTCATTTTTACTTTCTGGATCCTATCTTTGAGATAAAACTATTCCCATGATATCCATCTTACAGCTTACATAATATGTATATTAGATAGTTTTTGAAATAACAAGTCAAGCTCACAAAATAGAGTTCTTGTCTTCCATTATACTCTATAGCATCAAGTAAAGTTTCTTAAAATGAGTGAATTCTAGTGAGAGTTGAAAACCTTTTGGGAAAATAATGCTGACTGGTATGTAAGTTATTTATATTTAGAAATTTCATTAAAATGTCAAGCATTGGGTCGATAGACTTCCGACATTGTGACATCCAATTTTTGTTAAATTGTTTACCGATTTTTCTTGTTGAAAGTGATCCTTTCTCGACAAGGGGATTTCAAGGGCGGCTCCGATATTTGGGGGGGCAACGTTGTCGGCTGTTAGGGTTATATAGAGAAAATTTAATATTTAGGGTTTGTTGAGAAATACCCTCTCATTGCCGGACTTGGGGGGGGGGACAATTGGGCAATTGGGGGGTAATTTTGACATTGCCAATCGTTTCTTATACAAAATTCATTCTGCGTAAACCAAATATTAATTTTTTTGATTTTTTTTTTGTAGATTCTAGGTCCATTTAAATCCTAAAAAAACTCACTTATTCCCTCAAAAATACCCAAACATTTTCTTTTCGGTAATTTTGACATTGCCAATCGTTTTTTATATAAAATTGATTCTGCATAAACCAAATTTTAATTTTTTTGAATTTTTTTTGTAGATTCTAGATTCATTTAAATCCTAAAAAAACTCACTTATTCTTTCAAAAATGGCCCAAACATTTTTTTTTCGGTAATTTTGACATTGCCAATCGTTTCTTATACAAAATTGATTTTGCGTAAATGAAATTTTAATTTTTTTTGTAGATTCTAGGTCCATTTATACCCTAAAAAACACAATTTTTCCCTGAAAAATGGCCCAAACATTTTTTTTCGGTATTTTTGACATTGCCAATCGTTTTTTATACAAAATTTATTCTACGTAAACCAAATTTTAATTTTTTTGTAGATTCTAGGTCCATTTAAATCCTAAAAAACTCACTTATTCTCTCAAAAATGGTCCAAACATTTTTTTCGGTAATTTTGACATTGCCAATTGCCCCTACTGCCCCCTTATATAATTAGCAATTTTTAAAAAAAATTATAAGTAGATATACCAGTGAGACAGACAACGTTTATTTTTAATTTATTTCTAATAATTTAGTGGAGCTTTTCCTGTTTTATGTTTAAGAGAAAATAATTATTTTTAGAACTTGAAAAGTGAAATTTTTTTTAATCCTTGTATCAATTGCAGTATTAGCAGCATTAGCAAGAATTTCATTTCGATGTATGAACACGATTTAACCCTTTTAGGTCTTGTGTCGAATCTGATTGGACATCAATTTTATTTCAGTGTCCAGATGCGAGTGAACATTATTTTTTCACTCGTTTTTGTTAAAGCACTAAATTACTTTTATAAACTGAAATATGTATTTGTCTATGTGGAACGCATACAAAACGGTCGCTGTGTAAAATGTGTAAAATTACGATCAAACAAATTTGAAAGCAGTGATGAAAAGTATATGAATTAACTGTACAGTGAATTTAAAATATTTGCTGAAAGTGGAAATGAAAACATTTCTGATCTAGTGGGTCAAAAACAAGCGAAGGATAAAAGGAACTGTAAGTATGAAACCGCAAGCTCTGATTATAGTGAAAAAATAAATATTGGAAGAGCATTATTTCGATTTCCAATCAAGACGTATAATAAATAAAATAATATTGATATCGTGCTTTCCACAAAAAAAAAATCCTTTTTTTAGAAAAATTATTTCACGTATACTATTTCCCTCGTCTTAATTTCCACCAATCACAAACGCGCAATTTTGAATTACAAATGGCATTCTAGATGAAAAAACTGTCAGTAGTTTTTTCGAGTTACCCGCGGCAAAACTTGACAGCTGTTGTCACCAAAAATTACAATACCTTTGATAACAAGTAATTATGGTCTCCTAGGACACCAGAAAATGACGCTAAACAATTTTTCTGATTTTATTGTCAATAAATTTTGTAATATTGTTTTTAAACAGTGCTGCTAGTCATAATGTAGTGAAAATGAGTCGCTTTGGAAGTGATTCTATGACTAATATTGATCAGGCGATTGAGAAAAGTGTACCATACAATACCGTTAAAACCCATACGTCAATATGGAAACAGTTTACGGAAACTACAAGTTTAGAGCAACTAAACCTCATCCTAAAGATTGGGCGAGGAATATGAAGAAAGAAAACGGTGAAAATTACAAAAAACTAGTTGTGAAGATAATGTGGAACACCGTTGCAAAAAAAATGCAAGAGATGTATTTTATGAAGTGGAAAATAATTTTTGATTTATTCAAAGATATTACCTTCAAGTCTAGTAGGGAAGCTCGTAATACGAACCGAAGGAATTTGCAGATATGCGCCAATAAAAGGAAATCGAGCTCTGTTTCATTAAAATTGGAAGAGTACTACGCAATGGTTTTATTACGGAACGAAGACACTCCGGCGGGACTCCAGCGAAAATTTTACCATATCGCTTCAGTAGAACTTGCCTGGAGAGGTGGAGAAGCAGTCAATTGCAGAGTTCATTATTTTAAAGAGAAAGTGGATAATTCTGGGATTAAAACAGGTAGATAGTTACATATTTTTTAAAATAACTGATTTTCAAAAATCCTACTTTTTAGAAAGAGTAGAATATAATCCTCTCTTCAATAAAACGGCCCAGGGTGGAGAAAAAAAATGGCCGATAGTAAATGGCTGGTCCCCAACACGAAGAACCCTACCTTTTGTCCAATCCGGACAAGTGGATGGTACAAAAACACTCCAGTGGGAAAAACGAACTTTCGAAATGGACTAAAGAAGCAGCAGAGAAGGCAGGATTAAATACAAAAGAAATAAAAATAAGAAACCACTCTATGCAGTCAGTAACCTGGATAAAGAAGGGGAAGGGTAAGCAACATTTACTTAAAATTGCTGGTCACAGTTCAGCCAACTCAATTAAGCCTTATCTGCAAATGGATAATGAGCATTATTCCAACATCATAAACACCTTTAGAAGTGACGCCTCAGAACCTCCAGCTAAAAAACAGAAGATCCTGCAGCCACTCCTCGAGCTTCTCACTCTACAGCTGGACCCATCAACAACATTAATGATTTACCTACACCCAACGTTATCAATGATTTAACAAAGATTTCAAACAATACTCCCACTAGGTACCAAAATTGCAATTTATATTTTAATTGTACCATAAATAATTAAGTTTGTAGTATTTTGTGATTAAATAAATTACCTGTTTTTCAAATTAATACCTAAATATTTATTACGTATGCATATATAATAGGTAGTATGTTTTGGAAGCTATGCTATGCTATGCAGAATAATCTGTTACTCATGAAATAGTCTTGTCAAATACCAATCGGGCATCTAATTTTTCCTGTGAAAAAAATCGTAAACACATACAATGCAAAGTAATATTTTTTTAACAAAATGCACTCGTCATCGACTCAGATTTTTGTTGCCACCAGCACTCATGCTTCTTGTTAAAATATTACTTAGCAACGTGTTTTTTAGATTTTTTTCGGAAAAATTAGACGCCCTTATGATATTACTTACGACAATTTGGGAGAGTTTGGAATTATTTATTCGTTTCGGTGAAGCCAAAACTAGGCTATTGAGATATCAAATCAAAGTTCCAAAACTCGTTTATTCTTCTAAACTACTTATACCGCCGGACTAATACAGAAACGCATTGTAGATTAAAAACGTTTCCTAGTAAAACGTTATATTTTCCAAGTTACCTCCTCCGGAGACTCATTTAAGGATTATCGAGGAATTTTAAGTATTTCCAAATCACCTTGTAGCGCGATGCAACCGATGCATACTTAGCCTAGTTTCCAAAATTTATGCTCTCCAGCGTGCCACTAAATTGCGAAGAGTTTTCTCAAGGCGCGAAATAATGAATATTAGATTAAGAACTGTGTGTTGTGTAATTTACATAAACTCATTATTTTCCCGATTAAAAGTTAATGGTTTTTGCAAACCTCCGTAATTAATCGTAATGGGATTGAGATATATTTTGTTTTAAAAAAGTTAATTATCATGAAAATAAAACGTTTATCTGATTTACAGGGTTAGATTAGATCAGATTTTATCGAGACTGAAGTCTTTTTCCGCGTCGACTTTTATCTATTGTGGATATCCTCTCATCTCATTTAGAGTACTCAGGAAAGCGCTCAAGGACACGTCGTGCAAAATTCTGTTGGACCCTTTTATGTGCATTGATCCAAATTAATTTGGCCATAACGGATATTCTTAAAGGACGCCGTCTAATCTTTGTCCGAACAGGAATATAATAGACCAGGCTCGATAATTTTTGAAACCAAAAAAAAATAATAGTAGGATGAAACCCATTGGAAAAAGAAGAGAATATAACAAAAATGAAAGGAAAAATAATTTACGGCCGATCTGAGGTCGGGAAGTGGAAGGGGGTGAGTTTTTAAGGGTAGAAAACTGTTTATCTCTATTTCCGGCAAAACTATGGAAAAAAGTTGTAGGTAATAGAAAGATCTACAACTTTTGTATTTACACTCTTTTCACATAACCTCAAAATTTGGTGAAAACTTTTTATGTCCCAAACACACTGTAATTTTTTTGATTTAAAATATTTATTTTTTCACCTTATTTTGACTTAATATCGAAAAAGCATCCTAATTTTCAATCTGACAATTTTTGATGTAGCTCTAAAAATAAAGTGGTGGGGGTATTCAAAGGTTTCAGTACAAAACACCCTGTATATTCGAAACGGCAAAACGGTAATTTTTTTTACACCATCAAAAAGTAGGGATTTCAACGAACAAAAAGTCAACCGAGTTTTTTTAAAAAAGCAGATATTTTGACGCGAGAATTTTCTATTGAAAATTAGGGTGCTTTTTCGATATTAAATCAAAATAACTTTTTCCCAGGACTTGTAGTTTTGCCGGAAATCGAGATAAATAGTTTTCTAGCCTTAAAAACTTACCCCCTTCCATTTTCCGACCTCAGATCGCCCGTAAATTATTTTTCCTTTCATTTTTGTTATATTACCTTCCTTTTCCAATGGGTTTCATCCTACTATTATTTTTTTTTCACTTTTTACCATTTTCAAACGATAATGGCTCCCTTGCTGCAGGGAGTACAATTTCACCTTATTTTTAGATTTGTAGGCAAATTATTATTTATAAATATCAAAAAAAAACACGAACGCACACCCACGTATACAGAAAAAAATGTTAAACTTACCATTTTCAATGTAATAAGATGTTTCGTTATACCGATCATCAGTAAAACCAGGACGTTTTGCTTTTAAGGCTTTAGTTTCTAGTTTGGCCTGAAAAAAAAAAAAGAAAATTCTCAGTTACATTTCATACTATAAACTTATTAATAATTAATGTTGATTATAAAATACACCAATATCGATTATCAGAAGATAATATTGTTAAAAAATAAATAGGGAATTAGAATTCCAACGTGGCTATTTTCTAGTTATAATTTTTTAAGTTCAAAAAGTAACAATTGACGCAGTATTTATTTTAACATTTTAATACCACATTTAGTAAATTTTTTGGGGTACCTCTAATATAATATATATAATAATAATGGTAAAATCTGTCTTCATATTTTTATTTAATTGACATGTAAATTTTTTTGCTTCAATGATTTATATTTTTTCTTATATATTATATTTTCTGCCACACTCATTTTTAAATATTCTTTCCCCGGTTTTTCGATAGGGAAACTCTAGAAGTGGCTCATCATTATTTTGTATTGCATTTTTATTGCATTTTTTAATGCATAGATAGCGTTCGAACTTAGAGAGTTATACCTAGTTGGGATTGGGAAACTACGTTATCTTCATGAATGGTTTTTGTCTTTAATTAATTTTTATTAAAAAAAACTATTAATTGCATTAAAAATTACATATTTTGAGGTATTTGTGAAAATTTTTTCATTAAATATTGGAGGAAATATGGCTCTTTCCCGACAACATTTGTTTTTTGGAATCACCCATCAGAATTCAAGACCCCGGGATAAGTTAGGAGCCAGAACGCAGGATTTCTTAAAAAAATATAAGCTTATTTGTCCCAAAAAAACTTCTTTATTGCGCCATCTCGGATTCTTTTTAGTCGTGTGGCAGGATCGCCAAGTGACATGTAAAGTTGTCGTAGGGTAAGTGGTGAGGGAGAGAAAGTACTACCAATAATAACAAAACAACAACTGTAATTGGGATTAACCCATAACAATAATGAATATAATATTTGACATATGTATGAATTAATCTAATCTAATGTCTACAATAATTCGATATATATACAAGCATTGACCTTTATCCGAGAGTGAACTGGAGTTCACCCACGTAAGATCGAGGTCCGACCTTGCTGTACAAGTTGGTGTCTTGATAACAATAACATGACCCGACAGTAAACTTAAACAATAATAATTGTACACTATACAGGGTGCTCGATATACATGTGGTATATCACAAATTTTAACAAAACTATCATTTTCTAAGTGCTGAAACAACAAAAAAATTGTGTACAAAATAAGAAATTATTTTTTTAGGCCTTTCATTTTGCAGTATACTAACATGGGCTTCTGATTTCAGAAAAGTGATTTTCAAACAAATAACTGTTACCGAGAAATAGCCTTATTTCCTATAATTTTAAATATTTTTGCATAAAATGTTTTTTTAATAAATATTTATTAAACTGTCCAAACACAATCATGTAATTTTCATTTTCATGTCATGTTCAGTATCACACATTTCTCTTTTCAGTTTGTGGATCAACAAATCAGGTCGTGTGAATATAAACATGGAAACAGCAGCAACGAATGTAACAAATTTAGGAAGTAATTAATTTTACCAATAAAAATTCTCCCTCCAGAGAATCAGATAATGAAACTTTACAAGTGGCTTGTCAGTTTTTCAAATTGCTTTTAAATGTTGGATGAAGACACGATCTTAAAATATCGTCGTGTAGCTTTTAATAAAAAAATTTAAAAAAAAAACAGGAAAGATCAATTGCACTCAAATGTGGCTAAAGATGAAATAAAATAAACTAAAAAGGTAAGTACCAACTATTTTGTTATTTGAGAAATCATTGTTACAGATCCCTGAGGATGAATTTAATTAAATTCGAAACGTTGGCAAGTAAACAATAGTATTTTCTTCAACATACACTGATCCCAATCCAATTGGATCACCAATTTATCATATTTTTAAAATAAATTAGATTCAAAATCGGTACCACAAAAATCCTTCAAAAAATTAAAGGAGTTATATTTTTCCTGCCAATTTTAATTCTGTTTTTATGGTATAGATGGCAGCGCTGGACTACTTTCGTTGTATTAAATCTGCATTTTGGATTAACTGTCTATTTTTCAATAACGTAGTAACCAGAAATGAATTGGTCCTTTAATAACAGAATCAGAGATCAACACGAGTTTGGAACGATGTAATTAAACACTTGTAGGAGCTTTTGTTAAAAAACTAATAAAATAATACTCAGAGATATTTTAAATCTTTGTATCTTCGATGGAAAGGAAACATCATTTCTTTGATCCGACTAATCAGTTACAGCCAATTGAGTTAATTTATATTCATAGAAAAAAATTACGAGAATCATTAAAATAAGACAATTATAGATAATCAGGCAGCTCGACTCCTATAAAATGATAATAGAACCGCTAAATAAGCGTACTGCGCTTGTTTATTGAATCCACTGCCCAACTGATGACGCCTAGTAGGGAGAAACAGCGATATCTTGTGATGTTAATTAAAAATATTATTTTTTAACCATAAACACAAATAAGTATTGTTAAAATAAAATATTTGTAATGTATTTTCAAATTAATTGCCGTCTCTTCCGATCGAAACACAAACATATCCGATATCAAGTGTGTGAAACGATTTTCCTCTTTCGCATCATGTTCGAGGGGGGAAGAGTTCATGAAAAAATGTGAAACGACTTTTTATTTAGGCGACCAGACTTTGTGAAGGCACGAAATTGTTTTTTTTTTCGTCGTCGAGACGGGTTTTTGTTGTATGATAAATTCCTTCAGCCGTATGTGGTGCCAATACATTTGTATGAATTGAAAAATGAAAACCGCGACTTCTAAAAAAATGTCATCATATAGTATTTAGGAAAACGTGATTTAAAATTATACTTTCAACGTATATTATGACTTTTTCCTAACTTAGCGGCCTAAAACGAATATCTACGCTTCAAATTTTTTATATTTTAAAAAATCTCATTTTAACAAGATAAAATGTTTGATTAATATTTAACGAACTCTTTAGCTGTAAATTTCAAAATAAAACCATCACAGTAACGCCTCGAATACTTTTTAAAACAAGACATAAAAAGCACTTTTCTTGGATGCAATAACGTAAATAACATTTGTCTTCTTTTCTATTGGTGCGATTTCACTAAAGCATCAATCAAAAGACGTCTGTTGATAAACAATAGTCCACTTAATTACAAGCTACGTTAGTATCAAACTTATGCTTCCAACTAGAATCCAAATAGCAGACACTTTATCCTGTATGTACTCCCCTATTTCTCAGTTCACAATACTACCAATCAAAAAGGAAAGTGAGACTTCTAAGGACCCTTCATTAAGACAACTTTAAGCAGTAGTTGTTGTAATCAAAGCAATGTATTCTGAATCAAGCAACAGAAAAATTGCAGAAGTAATGGATGTAAAATTACTTTAATAATTTAGGCATGCACACATTCAAGTTATCCTGAGTTCATATCCGTTGTCTGTTGGTCTCTATCGGTTCTGGAAGCTGAGTTATAAATGTGTACAGACGGACGGACGGACAGACAGACAGAAGCGTTCCAATACTTTTCTAAACTTTAAGGTTTACAAGTCTAAAAACCACTACGGCACGTGGGTAACGAATTTTTTTTTTGTAAATTATTGTACCAACGAAGAAAGGTGTTTCTTATTTCATTGCCTACAACGTAAAATCCAAAATTCATTAATCAAATACAGGGTGCAAAAGTTCTGCATTTGAAGGATGACGTGGTCATGGAAAAGTGACAATTTTCAAATTCTGGTGGAAGTTCTGAACAGATTAACTGCACATTAACACAAAATGGACATTTCAACCATATAAGGTTGTTGTTTTTAGAAAATATAGCCAATAGTTTATAATAACGGGAATAATAATAAAATATTATTTGCATCACTTTTATATTCTATGCGAGAAGAATTAAAAATTAAGGATCACTTAAAATTTTAAATGGCAATCTTATAACTAGATGATAATACTATTTGGCAAATGATATAGTATAGTATATCTAGGATCTGAATTAGTAATCCAGATAAAAAGGTTTCATTAAATATCGCTATTATCCATTTAAAGATCCTCAATCTGTATAGCAGGAAGCAGTAGAAAAAATGCAGTGGCTTCACTTTCAGTTTAGATCACTGCTCTTTTAGTTGAAATCACTTACGCTTGACCATCTAAATCATTTAGCATCATTAGCACTCAGATATACAGTTGTAACGTGTTTGATGCCCGTCCGGTGTTGATTGAGAACAAACCACCGATGGAGCGTAATCAATAGTCCAGCAATCGTATTCGACAATTATGCTAACGAATATAGAACATGTTGAGAAGGCCTACGAGGGCTATGATAACAATACAAGTTTCGTAGCGTTGAATATGTGCCTGGAAACTACGATTTGCGGACAATATGGATTTTCCATTCGAAGAAAACTGCTGCAGAATGGCGTCGAATGCTTGTTGAAGCTCACGATGAGCATGATTTTGAGAAATCACAGTGCTTTGAGTGGTATAAAAGTGGCGATTTTGAAGTGAGAGAAGAAGGATGTGGGAGATCTCGGAAAAAGTTTGAAGACGCCGAATTGCAAGGATTGTTGGACGTGGATGACGCTCAAAGGCAACAACCACTTGGGTGTCAATTAAATGTGACACAAGAATCCGTTTCCAGACGTTTGAAAGTCATGGGAAAGATCCAGAAGTTGGGAAATGGGTTCCACATGAATTAGATGAAAGACAGGATGAAAACCGCAAAACCGCTTGCGAAATGCTGCACGCCAGGTACAAAAGAAGATTATTTCTCCATCTACTTTTGATTGTCGATCATGGGTAACTCCAGGCAAACCAGCGACAGCGACTGCAAGGTCAAATCGCTATATGGAGAGAAGACAATCTCTCTTTACGCTACCGATAACAAATGATTGATTTCAGCTAAGATTACATAAAAAATGACCAGAATATCAAAAGAGACAACCCAACGTGATTTGGCATTCGTGATAATACATACAGCAAAATTGGTCAAGGGAAGGATTGGGGTGTGATTCGATAGCCTTAAAAGAGCAACAATTTTTATTGGCGTAACATTCACAAAGTATCAGAGGGGTAGCTAAAGATGGGTATTCATCATCAATCAGCCCATATTCGTCCACTGCTGGACATAAGCATCCCTTGATTGCTTCCACATTCTCTTTTGTGCTTCCTGTATCCAGTTTGTGTGGATACGTTTAATATCGAACAATCTAGTTGGTGGTCATCGCCTGCTTCTGTATGCGTCCTGTCTAGGCATCCACTCTAAGATCCTCTTGGTCCATCTGTTGTCCCGCATTCTCGCAATGTGTCCCGCCCAATTCCCCCCACTTCAGAATTGCTATTCTTTTTACTGCGTCGCTCACTCGGGTTCTTCTACGTAACTCAGCGTTTGTGATGAGATCTCTGAGGGTCAGCCCCAACATTGACCTTTCCATTGCACGATGGGTCACTCTGATTTTCTGTACAGCCTTTTTTGTTAAAGTTAAAGTCTCAGCACCGTAAGTTAGGACAGGCAGAACACATTGGTTGAGATGGGTATTACTTGGAATAAAATATATTTTACCATTTTCAAACAATAAACGTATATTTTTTATAAAATAGTTTCGGTTTTATATTTACAGATCTGGTAGATACAGGGAGGTTAAATGACCAAACATTTTCATTTCCGAATGTTGAAATATAAGTGGAATTTTGATAATTTTTAATAATAATAAGCAATAGAAGTACCTAGCTTGATATAAAATAAACACATTCACACTCATTGATCGGTTTATTCCGCTGAATTAGTAGATATTTGTTACAAAATGGCATTTAATTCCCGCTACTTTGCAGCTTACGGCGCCGATTTTACTGTTGGCAATAAAAATTACAATGTACTAAACATTTATTTTGCAGTTATTTATAGCACGTCATCGTGCATTTCCATTTATGAGGCAGTTTTCCACTCCTTTACCATGTACCTATTTACTAGGTGGTTTCGATATTCGTTTCACGTTAACCACTAAATACATTTAGGTTACCTACGTCAGCGTAGAGAAAAATGTCGAGGAATTATCCTGAGGTTTATTTTAAAACATGGTTTTTATTTTTTCAGGATTAATATATGATTTTGAAATCAATTTCTATGAAAGTAAAGCGTAGAAACCGGCGCAAATCCAGAACTCAATTTTCCGTCGCTCCCCGTGACAAAGAATATTGTTTTAAGAACAACGTTTATTGTAATTGTTCCCTTTATTATATTCCAAACACAAACAGCGTTCGTAAACTAAATCCCCATATTAACACCCTCCGGTGTAGTATATGTCACCGCTCCAATTCAAGATTTAAACTTTATATCCACGGAAATCCTAGTGCCAACACAAAGAGCTGAACGAACACTTAAACCTCGTATAATTATAATATAGATCGAATGTTGAAATTATCTGGCTCCGCAATAAAACGCGTCGGCACGCGATTACAACGATCCAGGCCCATCCCCAAGTTACAGTTTGTTCATGTGCTAGTGATCAAAGGCCCCGATTACCGATTTATAATGTTTAACCCTTTGGGAAAAGCATATACATCAGAGCCCACTCTCCCATCTGATATTCGACACTAAGGGGAATAACTACATCGGCCGATGGTTGATGTGTGATGACGTTGATTACGGCCATTGATAGTGTCATGTTTTGGGGACCGGATCATTCTGGTCGGGTAGTTTCGGGGTCAAAGTCACGTATTTCGATAATAGTTAGGTATGGGGCGTTTAATTTGAGGTTATGTGGGTTTTCCGTACGAGTTCGATACGAATTTCGCAGAAATATTTAACCTTTAACAATGCTTTATTGGTGTAAAAACGCAATGCGTATTTTGTTGGAGTTTAATTTTGTTAATAATTACATATATAAATTAAATGATGATTAGATTATATGTCAGTAACATAACTTTACACAGCGTTCAGCTGGAGCTGGAATATATGGTGAAACACCCAAATGCAACCTAAACGTACCATTGGGGAATTACGCATCAGTATTTCAAGCAGAAGTACATGCTATAGAGCTTTGAGGGAGAATATTGACAGTGGGTATAGAAAGAAAACAATTCTCATTTACTCTGACAGTCAAGCTGCCCTACAGGCCTTATCATGTAACAAAATCAGATCAAAATTGGTCTGGAACTGCCTACAAACCCTGCTCGTTCTGGCCAACCAAAATAAGGTAACACTTAGATGGGTCCCAGGGCATAAAGGGATAAAAGGCAACGAGGAGGCAGGCGCCCTGGCAAGGAAAGCCTTTTTACTGCTCCTGAGCCGGCGTTTGGCATTCCTAAATCCTCGGTTCGACTCTCGCTGACTAGGTTGATGTTAAAAGAACACCGGTCACGCTGGGGTCTCGTGCCGGGCCATCAAAACAGTAAACGAATGGTTAAAGCGCAATCAAAAGTACTGACAGGTGATATTCTGAATCTAAGCAGAAATAAAATAAGGCATGTCACGGGACTAATAACCGGCCATTGTCACCTTAGGGAACACCTACATAAAATGGGCATCTTTCAAGATGAACCCATATGTAGACTATGCAATGAGGAGGATGAAACATCCTCTCATATCATACTAGAGTGCCAGACACTCATGCACTGGAGGTAAACCCACAGGAGGACTTTCCAAAAGATAACCTCTTCACCTGAACATAACGATGTAACTGACATAGTATAATAAGTCTTAAGGCTACAGTATTGAGGCATTTATAAACCTCAGTCAGGTATATCGTCTTAATTAATCAATCAAACATAAATGGGTCTGTTCACTTTGAGTTTTTGGCCATTTCCAAGTTTACAATCGAGCAGATTTTTTTTACTTAGTACAGTACTTCCTAAAAAGTTGTTTTAGTTTATTTTATTCAGTCTACATCATATTTATACTTAAAAATCGGGTGTAAATTGTTCACAATCGAAGAACTTCCTTTCCAATTTTATTACACTTACAGATATTGATATGTATCGTGTATTGATTTTACTCGTTGATTTTGTACCATCATAAGGAACGTAATATATATTCGAGACGGTAATTTACATTTGATTCAACCTTTCCTCCATTCAATATCAATTTATTTTTCGCACCTCCACCTGCGTGGGTATACTTCACCCAGATTGTAATTTTATTCCATTCGAATACTTTTCTATTTATAGCCGAAGCTAAGAACTTCCCTCGGTATTTCCTTTTGTAGATAAACTTATCTTTCCCGTCCGATACCTTTCGAGTAGCTTCGTTCGCTGAAACGGAAATATGGAAACTGTCCAAGCTTTTTATCATACAAAAGGTCATGTGTGTGTGTGTGCCATGAAAACATTTTTTGAACGTCATGCAGGAGGCATAAAATTATCGTTTCGTTTCTTTATTGTGTATATTTTGTATGGAGAAGTGTATTTATAGTTCCGAAATAAATGGACGTCATGATTCTTTAGTGGACATTAAAAATACTACACAATGAAACAACGTATTGTCGATAAGCAGTGGGATTTTCGAATCAGTAGCTGGCACGTACGGTGTATTCAAAATTAAAAAGTTGTTCTATTGCTTTCTTTATGCTATTATTCAATATATTTGTATTCAATTTAACTATTTTATTAACACTAGGAAAAGTGCTCAAAAAATTGCACACATTTCTAAATAAAAATTAGTTATTTAGCTTTAAAGATAAAAAATTGTTTAATGAATACAAATACGCTGGAAAAACATTGCCTACTTAGGCTACAAAATCGTTTAAACAGACCAAAACTTTTATTAAAAAGGATCTCTCATCTGCCGCAACAACAACTTCAAAACCCAACTCCTTAAACTTTTCAACATGCAACTCTTTATCCGCATGATAGAAAGTTTAAACGTTAAAACATCAAATAAAACAAAATTAACAAAAAACTAAATTCGCTCTCTTTGAAAAGTTCCTACCTGTTGCAAAAAAATAACCTCCTCTCGAGGTACATTTGCGAGCACTTACGGAGACCATTTCAACTACGGAATATTTGAATATATTGTAAGTTTACCGGTTGGTGGTAACCGTGCATGTCCTTTTGTGCATATACAGTGGCGTGGAAAATAATTATTCAAACAATACCAGTGCACCAAAAGTCAATTTGCGACACCACTTTTTCTTGATGCAGCCTGCTCTCAGTAGCACTACAGGCTGTAGAGCAGGGAGGGTGAGTTAGTCCCAAAGCACTTAGGCCACATTTGACCCATTGTACATCCTCCCGAGGAGTTGTCCTCCTAGGTCATCGTCCATCCTGTCCTTTCCAGGAAGATGGTCAAGTCACTAGGAGATATCTCCTTTATATCGGCAGGTGTAGGCCAAGACTCATCGAACACGCACTCTCTCATCGACGGGCAATCGCATAGGACATGATTGACCGTTTCGTCTTCCTGTTCACACATCCTGCATAGAGGTGTGTGCACTAGCCCCATTGTATGGAGGTGTTTCCTTAGTTGACAGTGGCCAGTCAGAAATCCCATTGCTACACTGCTAGACGTAGGTTTTTCCTGGTCATCGCCAAGTATTTCTTCGACGCCAGCTTCCCAGAGTCACCCAGTGTGATCCTGGCAAAACTGCATCCCTTGATTTCATCCCATGTCTTTAGAGATTGAGCATGGGTGTAACGTTTAGCTAGTTCCACAATTGCCGAAATCGTGAAGTCGTAAGTGTCGCTGGGTCCTAAAAGCCTTTAACCCACCTCAGGACAATATTGTTATCTACCGAGGCGTTAGCTAAAGCTTGATGGCACTCAAATACTAGCGCTGTCTATTCAAGGCTAGTAGAACTTGTCTGCTGTCAGTGCAGATTATTATGTCTTTGCCAGAAATTCCTTTGTCTGTTTCCGTTTTGTGGCAATTGAGATACCAGCCAGTTCTGTTTGAACCACGCTGGTATTTTTTCCCATTCCCCACTTAATTCTCAGGCTTAGTGATCTGGAGTAGACACCACATCCTGAGCCTTCTTTGGTTTTGGAGCCGTTTGTGTATATGGGTATTGCAATTCAGCATGACTCCGTTTTCTGTTTTATTTGTATTTTGTAGGGTTTGTTAAACACAAACTTGGGTTCAATAGTGCAGTAAGCGCTTCTCGCCATAGACTTAGGTCTCAATTGACCCACTCCTACTTCGGGGTTTACACCGCAATCGTAACTTTTCTCAGATAAGTCAAATATAATTTGTTTATTTTTATAACAATAATATTTAAGTAAATCCAGTGCATATCCATTTAGCCTCTTTCCCACGCACCCACACTTTACTAGGATATACCCTGTTGTATGACTTTTTGAATCTTTTTAAAAGTGTCCATTACGCCCAGGATACTACATCCATTTTTTATTGTTAATATTGAAGTCATATTTTTTTTCTTTGTGCTTGCGTAAGGTTTTTTTAACTTGATTTGTTGCTTATCGTTCTTATTTTTTTTTTTTCGTTGTGCACTTAAAATTTGAATTTCATAACGCAGAGTGCTTACAATAATTGGTTAGCATATTTTATAATTTCATTTTACACCTTTTAGTTTGGAAATAGTATGTTTTAAAAAATTTTATTTCCATGCTTATTTTGAAGATTTAATAATACGACTGTTTTTATACTTCATTTTTCAATTTAATATTTTTGAAATTACTTAAATATTCTTTATCCTTTAATCTACACTAAAAGTCTTCCTCTGATGTACTACACATACTGTTTACGACAGATTAAAATTAAATCGTTTTTATATTACAATTAAATTTTAGTTGAAAACTTTTCATACTTTAAAACTAATATTAAGGTATAAAATATGGATAATCCGTCAAGTGCAGATTCTTCTTGTACATAATATCATGGTTTTTGAACAAACTTTAAAAAAAATAGTTACGCCAGTGAATCATCCGGCATTCGTGCACATCTTTTGTGTGTAAACTTTAGACGGAGGAGTTGAGAAATAATGGAAAAATCCGGAAAAGGCTTACCCCGTCAAAATCATGGAAAACACGTTGCTTAATACTTGTCAAATATGGAATTCTAACGTAATCTGGCAGTGACTGCAAGTCGACGGGGCATAAAATGGAAGATAGATTACAATTTGATCCTTAAAAGTATAACACTTTTAACTGAAATATAGTCGTAAACTCTTGCGAGCCCATGAGACTTTTTAGACTTTTCATAAATAATAACGAAGGTTTCACATTGCAAATGTCCTACCATCTATCAGTAAAACTGATAAATGAAGCTCAGACGTGAGTTTTAGCAACTTTACAAAGCAACGAAATCTCTGTTTTGGCAATAATCAATTCATTTTGTGTTTGAGTCCTTTATGCCAAACTCTATCAAAAGCTTGCGCTACATCAAGGCAGTAGAGCTAACTTTTTTCTTCTAAGGTTTTTTCGATGATATTAGTTAGTCTATGGACTTGGTCTATAGTTGAATGGTTTTCTCTAAATCCAAACTGGTGTGATGGAATTAGTTTCTTTTATTCTATAATAGGTTTTAGTCTTTTAGTAATATTTTTTAATACAGTTTCGAGATTACAGGAAGTAGGGATATATGCCTGTAAGACGTAATTTCATGTGGTGGTTCCCCTGGTTTTGGTATCATGATAACTTCTGCTACTTTCCACATCCGTGGAACATATCTCATTCTAAATGATGCATTAAATAGGTATGTAAGTTTTACTATAGCTTTCCTCGGAAGTTGTTTTAGTATCTCTCCCGTAATAAGATCGAACCCAGGCGCTTTCTTAGGGTTTGTTTTCTTTTATTTCTGTACTTATTTCTTTTGGTGAGGTAATCATGATGTCCCTTTCTTCTAGAGTAGGATTTTCCTCTTCTATGAGTTCATCTCCTTCGTTAGGCATGAATGTATTTTCTAGATGTTCGGCGAATTTGCTAGCTTTTTGTATATTGTTTCTTGTCCAAGTTCCATCCATATTTTTAATTGGTGGGTTGTGTAGGATAGGTATTTTTAATCTTTTAGTTGCTTTCCAAAGCCAATAATCACTATTACTGTCATTTGTTAACTCACTCACATAAGCGCTACTTGAATAATTTAAATTTGTTTTATCCATTGGTGCTATCGATTGATGCCATTTCTGTCTTAGTTTTCGTTTTTCAGTGATAAGCTCCCTTATTTCTTTTGGGTAGTATTTCCCTTTGTTCTTTGTGTGACAATTGGTGTATTTTCCCATGCGGTTTGTTGAATTTTTTTTTACTTCTTTGTCTAGTTGTTCTTTAGTTCAAATAGGTACTGAAAGATTAATATTATCTTCAAGTTGTAATTTGAATCTTTGACAATCTATCAGTCTATTTACAAGTCTCGAAGCATTTTCTTTTTGAATATTGGTATCACTCAAGGTGATAAAGATAGGTGAATGGTCTGAATTCATATCCCATGTTTCTTCTATATTCAAGTAATTTATGGAAATATTCCTAATCACAAAGAAATCAATGAGATCAGGAATTTTTCTATGATCAGTGGGCAAGTATGATGGTTTACCAGTTGATATCAGTTCACATAAACACGTAAGATTATCCGATTATAGAACATATATAAAAAGGTAAAACAAATAATTACGCCTACTCTGCAAAAAAAAAAACTGTCGCGGAAAACGTTCTGTCGTTGTTTGCAGTTCTAACAGAAATTCTGAAAGTGATACTCTGGTCTAGCGATACTTATAATCCTACAGGGATTACCTGAGACGGTGGTGTATCTATTCTTCACTCTCGAGTTGGTCACTTACAATTCAGTTTGAAGTCTACGCGAAGTGAATATTAAACCGAATAAGAAATACAATTTGAATTTAAAAGCCTTTATTAGGAATCAAATTATTTTTGGAGACATTGTGAAACTGAGATAGTCCGGAAAACATCACAACCCCATCATCACCAACGTAATTGACCCGTAAATGAACTAATACGCCAAAAGTGAAATCATGAAGTGAATACTAAAAATTTCAAATATGCTTTAAATATCAACATGACAAAAATATAACAAAAATCGATGTTTAATTTTAAGAGCATTTTAGGGATTTCGGCTTAGTTTCAACGTTATCTCAATAGAAATGCTTTAAGAATTTGGATACCAGTAAATTTCAAGAATGTGGTTCTCTTTCTGAAGAAAATGTCCCAAAAAAGCTCTAAAAATGTTGAAATGTCACTTTAAAAAAGAATTTGATGAAGCACTAGGTATAAAATACGTTTTTTGCACTACAGGGAGCTGATAAATTTAAAGTTTCGGTTAAATCGTAGTAGCCGCTTCTACTTTAATAAATCGCCTTTATTTTAACAAATATTACATACATATTTGTCCTGGAAAGGCGAAGATTAGCTAACTAGCTATTATTTAACGTTAAAGGTTAACTTTCCCGTTAACAAAAAAAATATATAAATTAAATAACATAAAATAAAATAAAAATAAAATGAAATAAAAATAAAATGAAAATCAAATCAAATACAAAATATATAGACAATTTCGACAATGAAGGAGAGAGAGAAAGAGAGAGAGAGAGAGAGAAAAAATAATTTATACAAAACGACAAAAATTTAAGAAAAGAGTACAGCATCATTACCTTGTTTATTTAACAAAATGTTCTTTATTTTTTGCGAAACGTGTTTAATGAAACAGCAAGGTCCGGTTTAAAAATATTGTAAAGTTTAAAAAAGTATTCCATCATTTTATAGATCTCAAAGAGTAGATTCCAAATCACTTTTTTGTGGATAGTCGAGGAATCGGGGTTTAAAAAACGTCACAAATCATCCCGTCGATTGACCCCAAATGCAACAAAAAATGTTTTTGGTGGTGTAAATTTTAAAAATATATGATGCTGTAAATATATCTTTAATACCTGCATTTTTTACTAACCTTCGGTTTTTCTAAATTGTTTTCATCGTCTTTACTCAACAACCGTTTAAGTTCTTCGTCTGGTTCGGTATTAGTACTTTTTGTATTACCATCTTCAATATCATCTAATTCACTCAGTTTTTCGTCTGTCAATTTTAAAGTCTTTGTATCAACATCCGACTCAACCGTATTAGCAATATTAGATTCTTCCAATTTTCGTTTACTCATTTTAATATCTAGATGAAAACAATCAATTCAGAAAAACCACAATTTCGGCCCAATAATTTATTAAGTGACAAATTAAAATTCCAAAATGAATTACTGAGATTTAGAGCTTAACAAATTACAATTAAATAATATATCTAATTTTAGAATGTAATTTAAAAAATTTAATTGCCCACACCACTGCCTTATCGGTGAATAGAAGCAAACCTAACCTCACTTATTTGTGTCAAAGCGTTGGACTAATTTTTAAGATTTTTTGCAATGTGGTAGTTCTGAAGTGTTATTTTGAAGATAATCTGAACAAAGGCGATTCAACGTTAATACTCCTTGACCTATTTTCCTTATATACGAGTCAGATTTTCTCCTTGGGAATGTTCTGTCTATGAAACAGTAACCATTAATTTTCACTCGCGCAGCTCTTTCGATCGTTGTTAATGCACTAAAATTAAACCTAGGCCACAAATGCACTTTAATAACATTTAGCATAATAGTAAACCGCTTTTATAAACACTAAGTTAAATCTTTGTAATTATTTTTATATTCTACCGCGAGTATAGAATAGAAACAAACATGTGGACTCAACAGCGCTGTTGCCACTCATCGAAAAATTTCCGATGTAGTCTATTTTTAAGTATTTATTTTGGCAAATAAACCATTATAAATATATTTTTACTTAATTGATAACTGATTGACTACAGATTTTTTTAAAAAGGTATTAAAATTAACGAAAACTTTTCTTTCAATTAACTGTAGGAGTGAAATATGGTCTGTAAAATAATTAAATACTTTAAAATTTGATTCTAAAGCTTATTTTGAATCTAAGTAGGCAGGTATGTACTATGTACCTGCCTGAGCCTGTTGTAACTCAGGTTTTTTTCAAAATAACATAGTACGAAAGGATATCAAAAATCTGTTGTTTATTGATGTATAATATTGTATAATCTTCTAATTAACTTTCTTATTTTTGGCCTATTTAATTAATACTTACGAAAACTTATCAACAGTGAAGTCATCTTACTAAACAATATCTTATAAAACAAAAACTACAAAAAACTATATATACAATAAAATTGGGCTACATGGATCTTCAGATTTACTAATGAAATATTTGAAACATCGGCAACAGTGCGGATATTGCCGCTAGTCTCTGGCTATGCTGTCAGCCAGCGATAGATATTTAAATGTGCATAGGCGTCCCGTTGTTTGAAAAGAAGGATTTGCCTTGGTGATATTATTTGCAGGAATATTTTGATTTTTTTCAGGATTCTTCACCAAAAATATATTACTTTTAGAATAATGTATAAATGATTTTCGAAAAACCTGTTTTTCGTATTTTCTATTTTTTAGTCAATATATATATTCTAGGTTTAAACTTTCACGAAAAATCAATTAAAATGATCTCAGAATCTTTTTATTTTTATAAAGGAAGTTGTTGATAATTTTCTCGCTCGAAATTAATCTTTATCGGAGAATAGCTCTAGATACTGAACTTACGCATTTATGGAAATTAATTTAGTATATTAGAAGACACGATTGACGAATCTAAAATACAGAAACTGATTCTTTTCCCATACTTAGACCAGAAATAGTCAAAATATTTGCAAACTCAATTGTAAATAGGAAATTTATGCTTTGTTAAGTCGTCAAACTCGTTTAAAAACTATAATTAATTATAATAAAACAAAGCGATTTAACCTTAATCATTAAATATACATTTATTCTAATATAAACAGAATCTGCACTCCTGTAATCGAAGTGTATTTCAAAACTTTGGTAAAATACCCTTCCAGCAATAATTGTCTACTAGTGGGAACTCAAGTTTCTCCAAATTCGCTTTTTCGGTAGAACTTATTACAGAACCTACGATCCACCTGCCCTAGTTTTATATTAGTTCTCCATTTACTTGTTGAAGTTTTTCCTGAATTTATCCACATGAACGAAACTTCAATGAATTTGATATGGAGCACAGTGGACAAGAAAATCTTAAAACTGGTCGAAGGTAAATTATTAAATATAAATAAATAAAGACTAATGACTATTACTTAATGCCGCTTTAGTTTAGACGCTTTTAGGGTATATTTAAAAACAACTTTTTTCTCTTCAGTTTAGATTATTTCAAAAATATAAAATTTAGTTTTTATAATAGGTATTACGAGTTTTTGATTGTATTCTGAAAGAACTTGCGATTGAGGACAATATTATTTTGAACTAGCACCAGGGTCGGATTTAAGAGTAAAGTCCATTTGTCGCCACCTCTCTAGTTCATATTTGCGATAGATAAATCGTTCTAGAAGTGTTAAAGAAGATTATATCGAAAAATAAAGTCGAATTTTAACTAAGACGTTGTTTTATTAATCATCCTACGAACTTTACATATTTACTCCTGAACTCTTGAGTATAAGTAATTTTTATTGTTTGAATTTTATGTTTTTGTCGTGTGTTTGTTTTTAATGTTTACGTATTTATATCCTTTCTCGCTGAGTTTATCCTTACTCCATCAAATCCCAACTTACTTTGTTTTAGTTGCAAATTCCAGTTTCCCGACTGTGTTTGTTTATAAGACATCCCTTTTTATTTTTATACTATTTTCAAACTTTCGGCCGTTTTATTTTTCGTCCTGACCCACGCCTGCTGAAGCAATTTATATTTTTGAACGAACTTGAGGTGATAAAAAGAAAATCGAGGTACTTTGATGAGTAATTTCTAACAAAAAAAAATGTATGACTTGCGGATATTGCTTTTCAAGAAAATTGAGTTTCTAAGGTCTCATCATGAAAAACGCAACGAGTCAACGAAACGTGAAATATACTAAATGAGGAAATTGAGCTGCGATTTCGATGAGAAGAAGAATTAGTTTTTAAAAAGTTTTATGCTACAAATTAATATATGAATGTATAACATTTGGGTGTTCAATTATTTCTTCAATGTTTAATAAATTCATTGATACATTTGAATTAAAATTGAAAACGTTTTGACATACAATATCTTTTGCTTTTATTTTTATTTCTTAAATAAATAAAGTATTAGAATCAGAGTTATTTCACAAATAATTCAGGGAGTGAAGGGATTCTTCTATTGAACAAAAATTGCTTATAAGCAGCAATTTTTTTATTTCTGATTTAAAAGTGTTTTTTGGCTCCACGGACTTATTTGATAAAACATTAAATAAGATAAATCCTAGATTTCACGTAGCTAGAATAGTTTGGATTTTTTAACCAGAATTTGTTGATGTTTCTTAGCTTTAATGAACATCAGAACTTTTTATATTTACTCAAATTTACTCAAATAACAGAGTAATAGTAATATAATAATAATAATAATATACGCCCTGCAATTCACTCCCTTACGAGTGAACCCCAGAAGCTCTGCAGCTTGTGCGGGGGAGGTACGGCTATTATTATTATTTGCCGTGGCGCTCTGGGGCGACTTACTGATGCTTGATGGTGCATTTGCTTTACAGTTGTGGGAAAACCCAGAAAAACCACACAACACCATCAAGAGTATTTCTATACATTAACTTCATGGTTAGTAAGTTCAATTCAATAGGTAACTTACGATCTAGATTAAATATTTTCACTAGTAATCTCTCTAGAGCTTGAATTACTATCGGAAATATTTCCGAAAGCATGAATTTTTTAAAAGTTATCTCGAGTAGAAGACCATGGAAACTTTTTCGAAAAAATTCATGCTTGAGGAGATATTTCCAGATGGTAATTCAAGATCGTGGGAGATTCGGTAAGAAAATTTCACACCAAAGTAATATAAAAATTTATAACATGACGTTTTCGTAAGAATATGTTCCTAGGATTTTAGTAGTATGAAATAAACATTTGTTGGTCTGAAATAATCCATCTATTAGCTATCAACCAATTTGTATTATTTTACAGTGAACGGAAGGGTGTATTTTTATAATTTGACACTTGACAGAAATACTATGGCTGTGGTACTGGGTACCCAGGAGGAAAATACTATCGCCAAGTTTTGTGGTTACTACAGTAAAGGCCGGTTCAGACGCAGCCAGTGATTTAGTAGAGTAAAGTAATTTAGTCGAGTGTGTGTACTGTCCACACAAGTCGAGTTAATTAGTAGAGTTTGCTTAATCAAGTCGAGTCAAAACAATCGTTTACACGGGGCCAGTGTTTTAGTTGAGTCGATTAGCAGCAAGTCGAGTACCAGTAGTGAATTTTCAAAAAATTTTACCTATTATTATTAAAATGAACCGAAAACGGCAAGTTACAAAACGAAATCTTCTTCCATCAATGTTAAAACTTCTTATTAACGAAACTAGCAGTATATGTTTGGGAGAAATACAAAAGCCTAAACGTCTATGGGTAAGAAAATGGATTAGTAGAAGAAATGAGCTTGGAGCCTCAAGTTGCCTTTTAAAAGAACTGGCTTTAGAAGACCCAAGAGAATATTTTCTTGCCCTCAAGAGTCATTTAATATTTTGCTAGACTAAACTGACTAAATTAATTTGTTTCCTGTCCAGACGTGTTTACTTGCTGCGCTAGTCGGTTGCTTTTTGTGGTGGGGGCTGCTACTCGCTCAGAAAAATAGAATAGACTTCTATTTACTAAACTCGACCGATAACTCGACCATGCCAGTAAACTCGACTAAAATGAAGGTATCCAGATTGGTCAAGTTTGGTATTGAGTTCGACATGGACGATGTGAGGGTAATACCGAGCAAATTTGTGAAATACCTAGGCGTGTGGCTGGACGACAAACTTATTTGGAACAAACACTTCAGGAAGACGTGCGAAAAAGCCAGGAAGTCGACCGCAGCACTCTGCAGAATACTGCCAAATTTGAGAGGACCGGACACGATGTGCAGAAGGATGTTGGCAGGCGTGGTTACGTCGGTGCTTCAATACGCCGCACCCATATGGGGGAAGGTCATCGCAATAAAGAAATACAGACAAATGATTCTTTCAACGCAAAGGAAAGCGCTCCTGAGGGTCGTGCGTGCGTACAGAACGGTGTCACTGGAAGCAGTGGCAGTTATTAGTGGCACTCCACCGATGGACTTACTGGTGGAAGAGAGGATAAGACTGCACAACCTAGGTAGAGTAACGGAAGGAGATCGGACGAGAGAAAGGGAGGAGACGATCCATAGGTGGACAGAGCTGGAGTGCGTCGCTCTATGGACGAAGAGCCTGATTCCAGACCTTAGTGTGTGGCTAGTCTGCAACTTTAAAAACATAGACTACTTTATGACCCAATTCCTGTCGGGACATGGTTGTTTTAGGAGGTATACCTACAAAATACGGAAGGATCCCGACGAAAGTTGCGTTTACTGTGACGCAGAAGTGGATGATCCGGAGCACACAATATTGCGCTGCCATAGGTGGGCAAACAAGAGAGATAATGTCAGCCTAAACCTGGACGGATGCAGCTCCGCGGAATTCATAGCTTGGATGCTCAGGGAGGAAAAAAATTGGAGAGAGGGACATCTCCTCATTTCAGAAATACTGAGGGAAAAGGAAAGCGACGAGAGGGAAGACAGAGGAGGATAGAGACAGAGACCTCCCTCCGAAGTAATGCCGTCAAGGCAATTCCGGGCGAGGAGGCCTGCTTATAGAAGGGGGTTTTTTTAGTGGGTAGTAGAAAAAAAAACCTGTAGTCCCACAGTACCTATGAATAGCTATAGGTCTGCGTAAACGCATTTTTTACCTCCTTCACGCGAAGAAAAAAAAAATTGGTCAAGTACTAAATTACTTGACCACTCGACTAAACTACTAGCTGCGTCTGAACCGGCCTTAACGAGCTGAAACGAAAGCTTCTTATTGGTTAAAAAATGTTGGTGTGAAATTTTCTTAATAATTTTTTTGTTTAATAAAATCTCAATTTTTAATAAAAGAATTGCGAAATGGAATTTAGCGCACATTAAAATCTATATTTTTATGGAGAACTACTCATAGTAATTTAACATGTGGTTTTTACGTAAGTGTCTTTTATTTGAAAATATATTTATGTCTCTTTTTTGGCATAACAAAGCTCTTAATTACCCTACTTACTTTATTTTGTGTCTACATCTTCGAATCTTCTTAAAATAAAACGGAAGTGTCATCCGCATATAAAAAAAAATCTGTGGCGGAATGTTTACGTAAATAAGTAATATAAGAGGTTACACGAAGCTTCCTTGAGGGGTGCCGAGATCATTGTAATAAATATTTGAGGTAAAGAAAGATCCGACCCTTTGCGTTTAGTTTTTCATTTTGAAAGCAGGGTCAAAAATATTTCAAACGTGAACGGCATCTATAAATTTATTGGACAAGCCGAATGGAGACATTCTACCATAGTGTTTGACCCTGAAAGCGTGTTGTTTTTTCCTAGGTACTTCGCAATATTTGTGAAACACATTTTTCAAATGTTTCAAATCGTTATACTCTCCGATAATTATATCGTTTTTGGTCCTTTTTGGTCCTTCATTTCAATTCATGATTTGCTATCTATTTCTTACTGACCCAGCAAAAACTTTAACAAAAACCACACATAGTTTCTTGTACTAATTGACTCTCGTATTTAGGATTTTCAGGTACCTACTAATTATATAAGAAACCCTTCCACTGGTTTGACAATTTGACTTTTCATCTTCTCTCAGAAACTTTAAATTTTAAACTAAAAAAAAATAAATAAAAAACTTAGTTTATACTGTTTTACGAAATTAATGACACTGTGGGACTATTAACTGGATTAATCCATTTGTACCGTTTTAACGGCTATTGTACAAAGTACGTTTAAAATTTCACGTTTACTGTTGGAATAAATCGATGCAATATATTTTAGGACCACCTTAGAATAGAAATGTAACACGTTAACAAATGCTTTTGCCATTAGACCTTTAGGAAACCGGCAATAAAGATAGAACGAAACTATTTCCAGTAAAATCAATCCATTTGTTTGCGCTACTGTTTTGTAAATTACAACCAAACACTTTAAAAACTGATAGTAAAACTCAATAATTTTTTATTAACAAATAATGTCTCAAATATATTGAATCGTATAATACCTGTACATCACGCTCTTTCCGGATTGCGTGTGTGTTACAATATTTTGAAAAAATATTATCAATACGACCTTAAAACAGGTCTTTTATTCCTACGTTTACCTTATTTTTTAAATAAAACCATTTTGAAGTAGATTTTCCTAGCACTCTAAAAGCACAAAAAATTTTGTTCAGTGCACGGAATATGATGTCATGCATTTTATGTATGGATAAGCTGTAGCTCTTTACAAATATAAATAATAACACGCATCTTCATCTACTCCCTTTCTCCTACCTCCAAAATCGAAATTGAAGTGAAAAGGGTCAGGATGTCTACAAAGAAAATTCAATAAAATGGAAGCCATTTTAAGTGGCTAGAAATTAAAATTTAAAAAATGCTGATAAAATAGGATTAATATCGATATAGTGAAGGTTTGAAATTTTCTAATTAGAAATTAGGAATTTTTGGTCTACCAAGTATTGAATTATGAGAGTTCGGTAGTAACGCTGAAAGATTTTTAAATAAAAATTCGATAGTTTCAAATTTAAAACTAAAATCGATTTCTGTACCAGCTAATTTCATCTCTATTTTCAAAGTTCACCTTACCTGAATAAAGCCATTTAAATCCGTACGTCCTCTAACCCCCTTTACCCTTGTTCTTTATTGACTACACTCACCTGTAACAATAAAAGTTTTATGTTAGTTTTATTCTTTTTTGCACATAAATCGGAGGCTAGTACCTTCTTTAGATAGTGTATAGTCGTAAACTCAGTTACTTTACCGACCTATATACTCCGGGATATAGAACAAATGAAAAACTAGGTTACGTTATTTATTTATCTTTGAACTTTAGAGTATAGTTTAAAACAAAAAACACGAAGGGTTGGTGTCTGTATTTAGGAGAAATCAAGTTCTTGTCAGTTACAAAATTAAAAATAATTTTTTCTTCAGTAACAGTTTCAAGCCCGATCGAGCAATTCAATTCTGGCTTATTTCAAAATTTCAGTTATTTATGGTAACTTAAAACTTTAATTTAAATGTTTTTTATTTTCATATTTTTGCCACAATTTTTTTTACTTAAATTTTTATTATAAATTACATCTTTATTTGAATTTCATGGTATATTTATTTTTCTTATGAATAGATACGTTTTAAAAAATCTTTAAGAACTAAAACCTTTAATTTCAATCATATTTCGCGATTAGTTAAGAGTTGAAAAAGTTAATAATAGGAAAAATTACCATTTTGCAAATGTTATATGTTATAGAATTAATTAGAATTAATAATTTAATTCTAATGTTATTAAATGAAGTCGCTTATTGCCTCAAATAGTTATGTCAAGTTTTATCAAAATCAGCCAAATTGTTTTTGTGTTAGGACACATGATTAGGGAATAAAAAATCCTATTTTTTTCCTGATAAACGGATCCTGAACGTTTGGCGGTTTAACCTTGAGTCATCCTGTATAAACGAGATAAGTACCAAGTTTAAAACGATTTTATTTTATCTAACTAAGTACTCGATTAAATCATTTTTATAGGTTTTTTTTTGCAACGAACGAGTTAAACTAACAGAAAATTCGGAATACTCCTATTCAAAGAAACGAAATCGAAATGGATAGAAATAATTTATTTTCTTTGTTAAAACTAAATGTTTCTCTTTTATTCTTGACAACGCAATTAATATCTGAAACGATCTTTTCTATATCTGTCTTTTAAGAGAAATTCGTTTACTTTGCTGTTCCATCTGGTTTTGTGTTGAATTAAAAAAATTAATCTCTTTAATCCGATTAATCATTTGCCAATCCAATATAATTTACGGATCGTTGCTAGAATTCTATATGAGTTTCAAATATATTGAGGTTATGATTCATTCTCAGAAAGCCAACTAAATTCTATCAATCTCAGAAATCGAATTAAAGCAATTTTATTATCAATATACTAGGGAGCATTGGTTTTTACTTCATTAATGATTATTTAAAAATGTTGTTTATTGAATAATTATTTCATTAGGTCAGATATTAAGGGCCGTTTTCATCAACCTCCCCAATCTATGCTCTATCCAAATACAAAAGGCCAAAGTAAACATTGGAGACACGCAGTGATCACGCCAAGCCTCAGAGACGTACTCATAAATTTTATGTGTTGATAAAAAATATCTATGGACACAAGTCTCAGTAATGAATAATTTTTGCTACAGAGTTTTCAATTTAATATTATATATTATTACCCGTTAACTATTTCATTATATCGTTATTGTTGTTAATAATAATATTCTATTTCTGGCTGGAAAAAACGACGTGAAATTTAGGGTAAATTATAAGTAAATTAAGAAAAATCAAGACGACTGAGTAAAAGCAAGGGAGGTGGGGGAAGCGAAATATACGTTTTTTGAGTTTTTGAGGGTTGGATATTGGTTTTTTACGATTTATGGCTAAAATATGCAACCTATAAAAAGTTTATATAAAAGTTGTAGATAATTACAAAATCTAAATCTTTTATAATAATCATTTTTCAACATAACCTCAAAATTATCGAGATAAACATTAAAAACTGTTTTTTTTTCTTTTTAATTTTTATCTCCCGGAAAAACATTTTATATCGTCACGATCCATTAAAAAACTATTACGTTGGCGTTGTCCATATTTAAAATTAAGTTTTTTAAAAATATTGTGGAAGGTACTTTTCTTAAAATTTGGCAACTCCGAGTCTTCGTTTACTACTCTTAGTAATTTCTCATCAAGAATCAGTAAGTCGCCCCAGAGCGCCATGGCAAATAATAATAATAGCCGTCCCTCCCCCGCACAAGCTGCAGAGCTTCTGGGGTTTACTCGTAAGGGAGTGAATTGCAGGGCGTATATTATTATTATTATTATTATTATTAATAGTTGGATGGTTCTCTACAACCATTAGCAAACAACTAACTAAGAAATAACATTAGGGTGTAATTATATTTACAAGAGGTACTTAAAAACAAATTAAATTCCCAAATCTGCTAACACAAAGTGCAATTGTAAGTCAGTTATTGGCACCAATCTACTTAATGCGGTTTGCCGGTCTGCCTTCTGACTCTACTCTATAATACAAACACGGCCTGCCTCCCACTTTGACCAATGGGAAGAATATTTCCAATTTTATCACGCGCTGATAAATAAACAAACAAACGCTGGCCTCTGCGATTTGGATATAGTATAGTAGATAGCGGCTATAAATAAATCTTTTTAAAAACAATAAACATTAATTTCTTTAATTTTTGTTTTACAATTTTTCGCCCTCGTCGTGCACTGTTGGTCAAACGCTTTTAATCCTATGGATGAAGAATAAAATAAAATAAAAATCTACCGTAACAGTTTTCCGCAATCACTATCCTTTTTAAGGACCTAGACGTAAAAACAAAGAAAACGTTTTAGGAACCCTTCCAAGCCAATAGTAATAAACCCAACCATATATTTTTCTCTGTGGATTGTCACCATATTCAACCTATCGATACTTAATACGTCTCCTTCAGTAATTTTTCTGCCAGAGGGTTTATTTTTACGACTCTTTTTCAAAGTTGGCTCTCCTGAATGAACGTCCGTCGTTAGTCGCGAACGTGTTCCAAAGATTTCATCGACTCATGAATATTTGATAAATGTCGATTAAGAATCTCCGATTCACATTGAATACTTTTTGTTCTCTTCTCGACAATTTTCCTTAGATTTGCTAGCGGAGATTAAATAAATCGTGTGTCAATTTTAATTTTATTTTTACTGCGTGTATTTTTTGATCCAGTATGGAAAAAATATGGAAAGATTAGGCTTTCTTTTTATTTAAATTCGTATAAAATCGAAAAATAAATATTTTGCTTTGAAAAAATTACAGCTTATTTAAAACACAAAAAATACCGTTTTTAACAAGTTTTATAAAACAAATATTTTAGCGTTTTCTGTATAATTTTGATGTTATTAGAGTTTTAGATTTTTAATTATTTACAACTTGTATATTAATCTTTTTCCGATAGCATGCATATTCCAGCCATAAATCGTAAAAAACCAATATTGTCGTGAAATACCTCGTGCAACAAAATTCGATACTTTTTTAGGAGAAACTGACAGCAAGCCAACTTATTTATTTGTCAAATTTACATCTGTCAACTTCAAAATAATAATACAAAGTGATTAAAATCTTGCTTTATGCAACATTCTCCCCACCGGTGTTAACTCCCTTGTTAACACAAACTTCCAAACGATGCAGCTTCCTAACAGGACGCTTGAAGATCCCGTTTGTTCGGATGAGTGCTATCCTCACCTGCACCTTTATAGATATTTTCGACTATCCCGTCGGCCAAGCTCCTCGAGGCATATTGCTATCATTGATCACCACCAATTCATCAATTTTCCGACGTTTCCAGAATATATCTGCCAAGTATTGTGATACTCTCCATTGTTTCTTCAAAAGCAAATCTCTCTCAGTAAACAATCTAGGTACAATTACTGTTGAAGAATGTCCTATGAGAACATCATTTGGGGAAATGCTCACTAAATCTTGGGAATCTTCAGAAACATGAGTCAGCGGATGACTATTAAGTATATATTCCATCTCAGCAAACAATGTTTGTAGAACTTCTTTTTTGGGATGCCTTTCTTTCATAATCGCCATAAGAGCCCTTTTGAAACACCCTATAAGTCGTTCCTCATCTGAGGAGCAGAAGGGGGATTGAATTTCCAGTCGATGCCCCTGTTGGCCATATCGTCAACCACAGTTCATCATCATCATCATTGCCGTTTAATCCCGTAGGATTATGGCATCGCTTATAGCGTTTTAAATCCATTTAATAAGGTGGATTTCCCATTATAGATTACAGCTTCTCATGTGTCTTCGCTGCCGTTGTTATTTTTTCCAATCTTTTCTGTTTTTACATGTTATGATTCAATCTTTTATATTCAGTGTTTCAATATCTTCCTTTACTTCTTCGAGCCATTTTTTCCTTGGTCTTCCTCTGTTTCTTGTTCCCAGTGGAGTCCTGTTTGTTATCCTTCTAATCGTGTCTGTGGGTTTCCGTCGCGTTATATGCCCAAGCCATTCCAAACGCAAAGCCTTGATGTGTCTTATTATATTTTCCCCTCCTAGTTCTTTTTCAATTTCTGCATTTCTTTTTCGTCTTCTTTCTCCTTCCTACGTTATATCTGGACCTAGTATTGTCCTCATAATATTTCTTTCCAGTATTTTCAAGTCTTCCTCTTCCTTTTTAGTCATTAACAGTCAACTACAGTTACCATTTCTAATTCGTCTAGAGCTTCTAAAAGTTCTCGATTTGCTCCATGGAAATTCGTTCCATTATCGGACCAAAAAACCTTAACTGCTCCACGTCTTGCAAGAAATCTACGTATAGCCATTATGCACGAATCTGCATCTAAGGAATGGGCAATTTCAACATGTATCGCTCTCATTGTTAAGCAGGATTTTCACTTGAAAGGGGCCAAAACAATCAATTCCGGTTGCTGAAAATGGTTCTTGCGGTAAAAGACCCTTCTTTGGTTGTAAACGAGGTCCAGACTGTCTTCGACAACATACTTTGTTTGACAACTTTTTTCACTGTTGTCCGAGTTCAGGGTATTCAAAATGTCCTTCTCAGTTTATTTATAAGTGCTTCAACACCCTGATGAGCATTTTTTATATGAGAATGCATAATCATTTTTTGTGTGTAAATATGTTCACCAGCTAAAATGATAGGTTCTTTCTGTATGATAGAAACATTTTCTATCTTCATTATTCTGCTAGACATTCTTAATATTCCATCATTGTCCAAAAATAGGGGAAGCCGGGGCATAGTGACTCCCCGGGGTATAGTGGTCATTTCGAATAATTTGGTAGTGGGGCAAATTAGGAAGATAATACGGACGAACGCTAATTGATGTTAGTTGCTACAAATTAGTCTTTGTGTGTCCATATCGATTTCAGATAAATTTTAAAAATAATTTAAGAATACTGTTTTAGGCACGTGTTGTTATAAGGTAAGTGTTGATTCTTTTATTCGTTAACTTTTTAAATACGTAGTTTTATGTTAGTTTTTTATATCAAGCAGTAAATATGAGTGTTGTATATTATATTCTGTAAATTTTAGATCAAACCATTGCATATTAGTGAAAAAAATTGCAAACAAAATGGAGTAAACTTTTCGGGGTAAACTGACCCACTCGGGGACCACATTGCCCCGTAGAATCACATTGCGCCGTATTGACGTTACAATAATTTAAGTGATATTTTTAGTTAATAATAATTCGTTTGTTATTGCAGAAGTCGCTAGCAATGGTGCGCAACCGCAAAAGAATAGCAACCCAACAAAGTTGGGATCCAAGAAATATGTTGCGGGCAATATAGAAGCCGTTGAAAATAGAGAAATGGGCTACAAACGTGAAAGTACAAATTATAATGTTCCACGTAGCACCCTAAAACGAAGAGTCCTGGGAAAAAATAAGGACGCAGTATTAAATAAGAAAATTTTGTGTTTAATTTATATTAATTTTAGGAGGGCCACTTTACCCACATATTTGGGGCAAAGTGGTCCATTTACATTATTTGACTTTTTATTTTTTCAAGAGTGATACTTTCTGTTTAAAAATTTTAAATAAATATATACAAAACGTCAATACTTTACGTATCTACTGCTACAGGAATTTCTCATTTATTTCATTATATACAGCCTGTATCAGGATTTTAATCTTAGGCCCCGGCCTCCCCTATATATTGTATGTATATTTGCTACCCCACCTCCCCTTCCCCATTCAGTCGTCTTGATTTTTCTTAATGTACTTATAATTTACCCTAAATTTTCCTACCATCCACATACTGTTCTTTGTTAGTGGTGTTTTGTATCATCCTGTCCAGCTTACTTCCATTGGATTATCCCAAGTAGTTGGAGATATAAACAATTAAACTTTTTAGACGGCGCGAAAGCTCATTATCCTATACATGAAATAGGTAGACCTATATTTGACACACGTTAAAGCTTACAAGGTTAGGGAGAAGATTTAGTTAGTAGCAACTATTACAGTTGTTGGGGTAATCCTATTAAAATTCAGTTGAAACTGTATAACGGAGTTTGATTAATTTATCTGAAGGTGTATGCAGAGTTTTAATGTTGAATTATTTCATAATACGGTTTTATTTTTTTGGATTATTTCTTTTTTCATATATAAAAACTATACCAATTTGTTAATTTGATAAAAACAGCACCTACAAATAAATAAAATAAATTTTCACTAAAAATATATCTGTAATTAACATTTCCTTTACCAAATTATCAGACGATGTATTTTCATTTCCCAAATAATTTTAGTTGACGTCATTTCTTTCAGTAAAACTATTACGTTCGATTCCTCAGCTGTTTTTGTCAAATTGTCTACTATTTTCTGCCCACTTAACGGCACCGAACCCCTTAACTCCTTTAGAAACATTTTCACTTTTATTTTAGTTCGCCAGGGCCGGACTGCAGCCAGTTAAATGTTTTGGAGTAGGTACCTAAGAAGACTATTTTTTATATACTTGTAAATTTAATTACAAAAAGAGGTTAAAATCGAGTAACTCAGGTAAATCCATGATGTTTAATTGGTTTACAGAGGTTAAAAAGGACAGACAGTTGTTAAGTAAACGAGGAAGCTATTAAAAAAATTATTAAATTGGACTATAGTATAAACGTCCAAAAAATTGAAATGAACATATTCGTCTAAGAAAGCTTATTTTAATCTATCTGGCATATGATTCACCAAATCCACCACCATCTGTGGAGCTTGAGTAACTAGTAGCTTCGAGCCTAAAGTTCTCGACCGGAGCAGACGAAAATGCATCTCATAACATGGAGAATCAGTGACACAGGAGTGGACAGTACAGAGGAAATAAACCCACTTTTAATACAAGAGCTCATAGTGAGAAAAATGACATACCTCTAACCTTCTTCAAACGCAATAAGCCAATAGGCTTCAGCGATATCAGAGATCTTGAATCAGACGGGCCCAGATGAAAAAAAAAACCTCCTTCAAATGAAACTGTCGAATACCTCAGAGGAACCGTCACTTTTGGATGATAGGTATATCTGTAGGGAAATTTCAGAAATGGAATACCAAAATCCGAAATGATAGGGCTGGGATAAATCCAAGAAGGACTGAAACTCATATCATGGCAACTGCCCGGAAAAAAAATAAACTGGTAGAACAAATACCTTCAAAACTTTTCAATAAGGCGAGAAAGTCAAATCGGGTACAACAAGTCCATTTTGAGAATACATAGAAACAATCTCTGATATGGCACGTCTGCCTAAGAACCTAGCCAAGGATCCTGCCAATATGAAACCAAATGAGACATTCACCCTGGATATGTTGCTTCAGGCGCATCTGCCAGATTCAATTGAAATAAAATACGATGAGCCGGTTAGTAGCCCTCATACTACAAGAAACTGGTAAATATTAAAACAATTTGCAACCCATAACGAAATTTATTGAGCCATGGACTCATACGAACCCTTCAAAGCAGCTATAGCAGATGGTTAACAGAACAAAAACCCATCTAATTCCGGTACTTTGTAGCCTACTAAGAGTAAATCCATTTGCATGAAAAAACGCTTAAATTATCGCAAACATGGTAAAGCTCACTGATTAAAGGTACAGTACCGGGATAATCTTCTAAAGGGAAAGCTATCGTATAACAACTAGTAATCAGAAATTATGTTTTATAGTGTTTAATTCATACTAAGCAATGTTAATTACAATATTGGCTATTTTTCTGGGTTTTCGTAAATTTGTTTTTATAGAGTCTATGTAAAATTTATCATCTTTTACGTCTTTATTAATCCTATCCTGGGATCTCAGTAATATTCTTGTATAATATTTAGCATTTTAGATATAACCTCCCATAATACTTAATGTTCAATCTTACCCTTACGATTTTTCTTTAGACTTTTTCTGTAAGTTTAAAAAATATATAGAATTTTATCTTTAATGCCACTCTTAACGCCATGACTCAGGTATAGTTTAAGTAATCCCTATAGTCCAGCCATCTAAAAAATTTCTTTAAAGTCCATGTCGAGTGTTCTACTTTAATATATCGCTCGGGAGCCAGAGAATATTTCTCGAGTTGATAAATTAGAAACATGCATTCACTAAGATGTAATTGAAGCGACTAATCGCTCGGCCACCCGACCAAATCATAGTTTAACTGGTCTTTGCGTCCTGGACAACGTAGCGGCATCCTTTGCGGCAGTCTCAAAGGATGCCGGTAGGTTAGAAATTTTTTTGCTAGCAAACAAAGGCGCCGCTTTAAAGTTGTTAAATTGGGGCTACTATATGTATTACACGAACTATATACCTAATTTCGAAATTGTGAGAGGAGCCTAATTTAAAATGAATCATTTTTGTATCCAATTTTCGTAATAGTAGACAGCGACTGATGAAATTTAGGTAAAGAACATATATTTACAGGATTTACAAGCTGATTCTACGCCCTTTTATCATTTCTCCAACACGAAATTTTGATATCGAATCAAAGCCCGGTCCTTTGTTCAGTCGCTTTTGCTTTTCTTACACTCAATCAAATTTATTTTGTTGCCGATGGAGATTCTAATTCCACTTTAAGAGCATCAGATGTCTTTAATATACAGCAATAAAATATATATCCAATTTCTTATTTTCCTTTCTGGCAAACTCCATTTGCAGCAACGTTGACTCACTCTCGAATTACTTTGAGAATACGCTAAAAAGAGGAAAATTCAATAGTGACGCTTTTTGATACGGCATTGTTAATAATTTCTTTGTCTGCTTAATACTTGTTTATAAGGTTACCAGAAAGTGTGAAAGTGATCTATTTCAGTAAAAACGGCTACACTTAACATTTTTTTAGTAAATGAAGGATTTTCTAAGCATTTTCAATTGAAATATGGTAAAATTCCGGAAAAATAGAAATTAGGAGCAATGCCAAATATTAACATCGTATATAAAAAGGTTAAAAGTATGCAAGGAAAAATTACATGGGAATACCAAAGTCAATTTAGACCGGGAAAATCAACAGTTGATGTACTAAGTGAAACGATAAATAAAGGCATGAAAGCAAGCATTGGATGTCATTCAGAAAATCGTATTTAGAAGAAATACAATATTACTGGTCAGTCCTGAGAAACTAATAAAAGTAATTAATATCACTTTGGAAGGATAAAAAAGAAATAAAACGAGGAGTGAAAAAAGGTATTGTTGAACCATTTTAACTTAGGAGTAGAATAACTAATTCAAAAATGTAAAATGAAGTGGTCGATAATGTCAAAAATATTAAATGTACAACTTTGCTTCCACCGTTTTCCTGTAGATGGCTTTAGTGGACAAAATAAATTTTTCGTGCCATTAACTTCATCTGTCAACGTAACGCCATAGAAATATTAGTCGATTTGTATGTGCATCTTGCATTATAAAATTATTCTCGATTGAAAATGTCAGTTTACGAGCCAAATTCTCGTCATTTGCGTGAGGTTTTAATTTTCTGCTTCAATAAGAAGACATCTGCTGCTGAGGCTCATTGATTGCTCTCAAATACTTACGGTGTGGCCGCTATTTGTAAAAGAACCTTCTATAAGGTTGAAATATTGAAACGAAATGTCAAAGGTTTTTTATAATTTTATTAACTACCAAAAATGAATTGTCGAAATTGTAAATTATAATGACTAATCAACACTTAAACTCATTCACTCATTAAATCTCATATTAAAATATTAAACAATAAAAGCATCCGACAAAAATACTCTATAACTAACACTAAAACTACCTTTTGAACTGTGAATTTAATGTCCTTCCTCTTCTTATTAAATTTTACTTCTTGTCTTCACGCCTTAGCAAACTCTTCACTCAACAAACCTTCCATGTACCATAAGATTAATTTTCAATATAATATACTAAAACATTTTCTTCATCAATACAACTTTCTACAATTTATTCCTTTCCTTCCTCAAACTTTTTATCTTCCAAAAATTAAACCTTTGACATTCCTCTTTACTTTCAATCAATCTCTCAAATCCCCTGTCACTATTTTTTTTGTTTCCTGGTTACCTTCCTTTTCGATATACCAGGTGATTATTTCATTGCAATATGTTGTTCTCTAAATAGAGTGTTAAGAAACAGAAGTATAATATTAGGATTTTCAAAAATCACTATAGATCGCTTCATACCGGATATAAAGTGGACATCTAGAGTCACGTCTATGACCTCAATCTAACAGTCACGTAAAAATTTGCAACGCTTCCTAAAATACTTAACCCAAACTGTGGTTTGATAAAACGTAATCTAATAATGTTGGATTTTCCTCCCCGAGACCCATCTTATCCGGACACTAACTTATACGTCAACCCTCTTCTCTATTAAGAAAACTTCGACCGGATTTTTAAATATAATAGCAACTCGTGAAGGTTTCCTATTGAATTTTCTACTAAATTACCTCTACCTGTCTTTATAAAACAGTGATATACCGATATATTAAACTTTATGACAATTTTACATCTATTAAAGCGATATGCTGAACCGACTACAATATATTTAATAGAGAATTCAACTAAAATCAAGCTGGAAACTTTACAAAGCGCTGCACATACAAGTATACCATATATCTTCGTGAGCTCAACCTCATCATCATAAATTCAAACTTTCAAGCAACTTGCTAACTAAAAAATGCGGTTTCGGTGTTGCAACAGCATTATTTAATGTCTTTGTTTGTATTATTTATTTTTGTCATAAAAAAGTCTAATTATTCTTTGATCTTTTTCAGCTTAGGTAATTTTAGAATCATTGAACTTAAAAATAATTTGAATAGAGAAACAAATTTAAGGTTTTTGGAATAAAATTTGCAACAGAACATAATCTATTAGAAAATAAATAAGTGATTTAAGATTTACTTATCATGTATCTCCTGAAGTAAACGAATAGTTTAAAAGAAAAATATTCTCATGAAATAAAAACACTGTTTCTTCACCAAATATTAAATTATTACTTCGTATAGAAATTAAAAATACCTTGCTAGAAGCGCCACAAAAAAAATAGAACTTAATCCAAATATTTTTAAAACGTTATAAAAATTCTATTACTGCTTCCTTAAGAAAAGAGATTGTCGGGAAGTTTAAGAACTTCCGAATATACGATCCAAGGAGAGAAAAGAAGTCCGTGAGATATTGCTACATTGAATTTCTTTTCTGAAACGTTTATTGTAGAAAAACCCATGAAATTGTGAAAAATGGAGTCTACGGCTACGTAAATCTTTCGAATCGGTGAGCTTTTGTGCATATAAGTACGAAAAAGGAGAAAACTTAAATGCAACAAATGCGAAAATGCGGTGTAGTGTAAATATCAAATATCACATATATATTAAACTTGTTTGATTTTATTGTTTTTCATAAAAAATATTAGTACCTGTTAGAGTTACAAAAACTGAATATGAAATAAAGATTTTATTTCTTCAATGGTTGTACAGTCATAAAATAGAAGCTCTGAAGTAATAATTTCTCTGTAGATGCCAGTTTGTAGAGATAGCCATACTGACCTGTATTGCAGTGAATCGGCATTGTACCACAATAAGAGGTTATCGCGTTCAAGATTTTGGTAGAGGATCTGGTTCGAAAAGTGAGTTACAGTCTCCCTCGATTAGTAGAAGTGACAAGTTGAGGGCTACTGCTACAAACACTCCATAGAAATCCAACACCAACTCTACTCCACAAGCTATTGATGTTTCTAGGGCGTCGCAAGCCAATATTCTTGATATGGAGTTCCGAATTGAACTCAATTCTGCTACAATATTACAAATTAAGATTTAAGAAGTACCCACATTTGTAACACTTAACTGAAAAGATTCACATACCAACGGACAGATATTTAGAAATAATTTGCTATGGTGGCAAATTCGAGAAGTAAGTATTGCTTGAACTATTGGTGATTTAAATAAGATGTTAATTTTTTCGTTTGATGGAATTGTAGAAAAATACTTAGTAAGGGATTGAAAAATTTTTATATGCAAGGTGTGAAATAGTATTTTCTAAATAATAATAATTTCATTTCAAACCATCAAAGTATGGAAATAATTAAAACCAATAAGAAAAATAAAAAATATAAATACTTATAACTATAACTGAAAAAGTTACTTTAGGTATCAAATAATTTCCTCTATTTCGGATAATAGTACAGTCACTGAAGGTTTTCACCTCCGATTTCGTTGAACCTCCATCGGTTTTTTATGAAAATTGGTGAGTAGTTAGAGGATACCTCAAGAAACAAACGTGACATGGTGCCAACTTGCGCTTTTACTACGCAAAATTTGTTATATAAGATCAAAGATTTTGATTTTTTCGTGAAAAATGCATGTTTTAAAGAGGTTTTTCATAAATAACTCAAAAACTATAAGTTTTTACAAAAAAGTTGTTATTACCAAAAGTGAAGCTAATAAAAAATCGAATAAATTCCTTACTTGAAAAACCTTTTAATATTAATTCAAAGTAAGTTATAGGTAATTGAATGTATCAAAATTAAGCACGTTATGATAAAAATAAGAGGACCCTCTCGAATTTATTAGGAAAAAGTGAAAAATAAAACATACGCCATTTCCACAAAAATTAAAATTTATAGTAATCCCTATAAGACTTTCTTTATTATGCTAAAATATAAAAAGTAAGGACCTCAAAAATTTTGACCGGTTGAGAATGCATATTTTTGAAAAAAAAAATATGATTTAAAATTTTTTTCAAATTTTCTTTTGATAATAACTCCTAACAAAGATTTTACTTTTTTTTTATTTTTGTAGAAATAACCGAGATAGAAACGTTTAAAGCCTAAATTTTACTGCTAGAACCATGTAACCGCGACCCTTTAACCTTTTATCTTTTAAAAAAATAAGGGATTTAAAATATTAAATTTAATACGATGTTATAACCCTTGAAATTACCTTTCAAATGGTTTTTGGATGAACCTGATATCATAAAAATTAACGGAGTTATTGTAAAAAAAACCAAAAACATTTTTTTGGAAAAATTTTTGGTGCAGAGATTTTGTATGTAAAAGGAATTCTGTGGGTACATCTGCTCTTTGTGGAAAGAATAATATTAATAAAGTTTATCATAACCAATAAAAAAGATTCTAAATAATTAAAGCTATTAAAGCTGATAAAAAAAATTTCCATTATTTTTATGACAAGGGGTAGTTTTTAAGAGTGGCAAATTTTGCAATAAATAAATAAAGATTTTTTTATATTTTGCATCTATAATATTTTACATTATGATACGCATTTGAGAACTCTAATGTTTCATTAGAGTATGCAACTTTTTGTATTGTACGGTTGGTAATATGAATCAACAAATGACATGAATTGACATTTGTCATGAATTTGACATGAATTGACATTTGAAATTAAATTTCAAATCTGTCAAATTTTAAAAATTTCTACAAGAGTGCTACCAACTCATTTTTTTAAAGCACACTTCTCTATAATATGCAAAGTATAAATTTATTAAAATTTTAATAAAATGGCAAAATATAAAAAGCATTATAAGCAACTTATTTCATATGGCTGTTATGACACTCGTCCTTTGGACTTGGACTCGTGTCATAACAGAATGCCATATGAAATGCGTTGCTTAAATATTTAATAAAGATTTATTGAAAACAAGTTCTTTATTACACCACTTGTTAAAAACCCTTTCAACAAACAATTTTTGCAACATTGCATCCTTTTCTTAGTGTACTACCGGCGCTACCTGCACGTTACAAATTTATTCAGTTTTCTCAGTGTAACTAGAATAGGCAGCGACGTCGACCGTCATCGAAAATTTGACCCCCACAAGATCAAAGATACCGACACAAGCCTTCCCTTATGTGTAGTTAATTATTCTGGGCTATAATACTCAGTAAATGAGATTTCAATTCAGTAATGAATTATTATTCAAATGATCAAAGTTTCTTGAAACCAATTTTTTCAATGATTATGCTTTGAGGGGGTGGTTTTTAAGGATTGAAATTTCACAGTCAACCAAAAATTATATCACAAACATTAAACAAACTGTTTGTGTAATGTTAATATGCGATTTCATATTTCAGAAATATAAAAAATGATTTTTTCATGATTTTCGATTTAAGGGGTGGTTGCTAAAAGGGTTGAAAAATTAATTAAAATCATAAATCATGCATATAAATGTTGAAATTTATTTATTTTAATTAAACGAGATTACTTACGCCAGAATGCTTAAATGTGCATTTTTTACCATTTTTAACAAAAGGGGTGGATTTCACCCCTAAAACGCAAAAAGCGCAAGTCGAACATATGTCATTTTTGAAGTTGAGGGAAAAATATACTCAATCTCAAATTTTCATGCAAATCGACGGACGTTCACCGATAACGGAGGTAATAGTTGATTTTTACCTTTACTGTAGTATGAGGTGATGTAAATTATGTCTCATATGAATGTATTTTATGTTTGTTAGGAAGTATAGTCGTATATCTAGAACACCGCTTTCTTTGTAGAATAAATCAGATGGATACCTTTTGACATTATTTTCAGAAATCTTTTTTGTAAAATCTCCAATGGATTGATGAGGTTTTCTGCAACACTACCCCATGTCACTTAAACATATCTCAAATGAGTTTTCACCAGCGAGAAAGTTATATAATATTGTTTCCATTTGCTGGGATAATATCACAATAAAAAAACGGTGAGGGGCCATAAAAAACTGGATCAGAGAAATGCGATATCGGAGATCTTAGATCAGACGGGCCCAGAAAAAAAAAGGTGAGGTTTTAGAACTACTGTTATATCCTGATTATCCAGCTACAGGAGATATTTTCTTTTCTCAATGTTCATAAATGTTAATTTTTACTATGATAGATTCTTTAGGTGTTAACGAATGTTAATCATTTTCATTTAGGCCATTTTAGCCATATTTTATTTATTTATTTAAGTACTTACTCCTTAAGTAAAGTTTTAAGGTTTTAAATTCAAAACTATAACTGATTTTACCAACGCCAAATATTTAAATCGTGACTGTAATTTAAATAATCTACATTAAAATGACTTCTCTAGCATTGGATGTTTGCATTTGTGTATCATAATGAATAAATTTTCGTTATTAATAGACTGAACATAATTAAACCACCACGTTGGACATTCTTATGAAATATAAATTAGTTTAGGATTTACTAAATTCCCTTATTATTTTTTAGTCGTGTATGCTTTCCAAAGAGAAAACTGATATTCGCGTTGCTCACTATGAAATTTTGCAACAGTTGCATTCTACTTTTTTTCGTTTTAAAATACAATAAATCGCAGCGGAGTTTCATGTCTTTCAGAAGGAAATCGGCAATAACGGACAAAAAAATATGCAGAGAAAACTCTTTCCATTTTTAAAATTCACTTTAGTTCACGTGTCACGATTTTACAAATAAATTTATCTTCGTCACTTTCATGAAAGCTTCACCCATGTTTTCGATTTATTTAACTTTTGCTGAATTTGCCTTACCCCAGGTGGCATTTTCTTGCTAAACGAGTTAACTATAGAATGTTTTCTTGCATGTTATAAATTTAGGAATCTTTTTCTTTACTCGTTTAAAATCCATTCATATTTGACTAGTATTAAACCTTTACACTCGACAATAAAAAAAATTGGAAATCTAAAAACTCTATTTTGATTTTGTAAAACTAAGTAGCAATTAACAAGAATGAAATTAAATGAGTTTTGAAAGTTAGAAGAAACGAAATTATTCTTTTTTGCCTATTTTAATGTATTTATTTTACCATTTTTCTGCGAAAACAGACTATGAAGTAAATATCGATAATCTCAAAAAATATTTGCATTCTAATTTATATTCCAAAGTATTTTCCCTTCATTATCCGAATGGTACCTTAAGCTTTACCAATTTCAATACCGGAGAAGTTCTGGAAAAACGTGTGCAGACTTACTATTCCTCTATTCACAATTCTAACTGTCTTTCAATACTGCTGCTTTACCTAACCTGGATAGTTTCTTCAGTTACAGACCTAAAAGTAACTTGGGGGAAACAACACGATTTTGCTGATGGTAGATCTACCACTACTGATTAATGAGTATGGAAAATCCAAAGAAAACGTGAGAAGGGATAAGGAAGGAAATGGTTGGATCCATTTAAAGATATTGGCGCCAAAGAGGAAAAAACTAGAGAAGAAACGATTGAACTGCATTAAAGAGGACGCGGAAAAACAATCTGCAGATCTTCTTACTAAAAATTTAGTATATTACTTATTAAACACCTTGTATATTCTAGCATATGAAGCGGAAATAAAATATATATCATTTCCTTACCGCAATTTAATTTTCTTGGCGACACATAAGCCATCATATTTTGTTATTATCATGACGTATATTATCCGTTAAGATATAAAAATCATAGTAAGTAATCCTACATTTAAAAAGTAATGAGCCATTTTTATCAGTGTAGGGTTTAGATATAATGGGCCGTAGAACATTTGATGGGCTATTTTGTAGGCACTACTTGGCATAAAATATTCGAGAGGGTTTTATACGTATCATTTCCCAAAATTTGCATTTAAATTGCTTTATCGGGATACGTTTCGACTAACATATTTTTCATAAGTGTTCATAGATATTATTTTCAATTTGTGGGGTGCGAAATAAAGCAATAAAGTGCAAACAGCCAAAATTGAAAAAAAAAATGATAGTAGTTGAATTCAAAGTGATTCAATAAGATAGTAGAGAGGTAGGCAGGTTAACAAAAGCTTGTAAAGGATGCTTTTTAAAAGGGAAATGCAAATTACTACATTGATTCTGAGTAGGTAGATGCTATTAAAACTTTCCAAACACTGAAAATGAAAACACTGCAAATTTAATGTCTTAATATTTTCGCTTTACACTGGCAAGGATTAAAAATATTGTTATTTTATTTATGTGCTGTTGGGAGCTCAAATAATGCATTAGTTTCATTAGTGCTTGTGAATAATTTCAGTTTATAGGTACAATAGTTGTAAGTGCATATTACTATCATAAAATCATATTTGTAGTAAAATATTTGCCAGCACTTTTATAACATTTATTTTATTGTACGAATCGAGGCTGATACATCCGTATGTTAACTGTAGACAAGCCAGGGATTTCTCTCCAATTATTCACAAATATACAGCAAATAATATACCGGGTGTCCCAGAAGTTTCTGACCCATTTTAACTGCAAATATCTCGGAACTCAGAACCGATAGAAAGGTGCGGTTTTCACTGAACAGTTTCTTTTTATATAAAGTTTTTTCAGTATAAATGTTTATTTAGTAAAATCTTATATAGGGTGTTTTAAAAAAACGGTCTTTTCAAATGCAAATAACGTCGATTTTTTTTTTTCGACACACCCTATATAATTTTATTCTATATGAAAGGTGAACTCTTTCCCTTTCCGAAAATGTATAATAAAAAAGTGAGTTACTTGATTTTTAAGGATAGGCAGTTATGTAGATAATTTATATGTTAATTTTTAGTAAAATTTGATATATATTTTTCAAGTGTTTTGTTATTTTCTATAATTATTTAGTTACACAACAAAACAAACTTGAAAAATCTATACCAAATTTTACTAAAAATTAACATAAATTATCTAATGGTAGATGTCTACATAACTGCCTATCCTTAAAAATCAAATAACTCACTTATTTTTCATCTAAACTTCAACATATTATACATCTTCGGAAAGACATTTCAGATATAAAAAAAATATGTAGGGTGTGTCGTTGAAAAAATCGACGTTATTTGCATTTGAAAAAGACCGTTTTTTTACTAAATAAATATTTATACTGAAAAAAACTTTATATAAAAATAAACTGTTCAGTAAAAACCGCACCTCCGTATCGTTTCTGAGTTCCAATATGTTTGCAGTCAAAATGGGTCAGAAACTTCTGGGACACCCGGTATTATATCTAGTACTACGATATCTTGTGCTTTTTAAAATATTTAAAATTTAAGTTTTTCAAATTTAAATGCAATCATGATATAAAATTTTTCAAAGTGAAATTTTAAAAATTCATAGTTTTTTAATTTTCTGAAATATTTTGAAATAGTTGAAATTTTTGAAATATTCCTAATTTAGAGGCAGTCATGATAAATATATAAAATTTTGCAATTTTGAAAATATTTAAATTTTGTAAAATTTTGATATCTTTAGAATTTTTAAGTTTTTTGAAATGATTCATGATAAATATATAAAATTTTGTAATTTTTAAAATATTTGAAATTTGTGAATTTTTTAAAATTTGGATTTTTGGAATTTTTAAAGTTTTTAGATATTCACAGATACTTCTATGTCTGATTCCGCTATAGATTATGGAATTTTCCAACGTATTCAACATCAATGTAGTATCTTTAATCGAGAAATTATTGTACTAGAAGCATTAAAAATGTGCGATAAGTTTCCTTCAAGGACTAAAGCGGCTATACCCGCAAAACCCACTTATAAATTTCTTTTTATGCCAAAACTAGCTAACTGCTTTCTAATTTGTTCTGTTATTTTTCTTTAATCTGCTTTTCTGCATTATTTCAATCCTCTATCTCTGGCATTGGCACCTGCTTAACTAATATGGGACTACTTACTCTACTTCCTGCACACTTTTCGCTTGCGTGCGCTTAAGCCCTCATTAGAGGTTTGGCTTCTATAACCTGGGCTTTACTCATATCTGCCTGCCATTAGCATCTGGATGAACACAAGTAAGAGATTTCCTTATTTTAACCTACCCATCATAGTGACGGCAATAAAACATATACTCCAGCACTTAGTACCTTCAAGATACCACCGAAGTGTTTAACTATATATTATCTAATATATCTAAATATTTATTATGAGATAATAATAGAATATAATGGCTTGTATTGTAGTGTATAGCCTCTGTGAACTCATTGGTACCACTCAGAGATCCTAACTAAATTATTGCTTTTAAACTGATTAAATTTATTAGAGTGAAAATAAGTAATCTGTTTATTCTTCTTCCCTAGCAAATATTTGAACCCCCCTACTCTACGGGAGATTTTATTTTTATAATAATATTCTGAGCTAGCTGAATTCTAAATAAAAGTACCTGCGCCTCATAAGGATTTTATGGTGCTAACAAGTCATAAAAGAAAAAGCTCAAAGTATTTTCATTCATGCATTCTTTTCACATAAAGGCTTAAAAACACTGATACATGCACGCCTAAGCTAATGAGAATCATCAAAGCAATCTTTGGATATCCCAAAATGTTCACTTTGTTATTTTAAAGACCCGAACCTTGGCTGTAATTGCATAACAAAGCCTTCGCTTCCGTATTTGCAGTTCGGCGATACGCGAATCGAGTAAGTAGTGTACTTTAATTCCCGCGAACTTAATTATTTTTGCCTTCCACCCATTTACAACCAGCTACTTAATTCAGTGTGCAAAGCGACTAACAGTGTTTAAAAATGGCTTTATCATATCGCGTGCGACCGCTATTACTACAACAAATCACATCGGAGTTTCCTCTGAACTCTTTTAAATATAAATTATACGAAAGAACCGGTGGTGTATCGTTTTTTGTATGCATCTGAATATTTTTGGATACATTTATCATTTTTGTTAATGAAATATTTATATAGGGCGTTACTGTAAAGTTTAGTTACTGATTTACGATAGATAAATACATGATTTAATATTATTTTTGTTAAAAAAAAATAGATCTATATAGAATATCCAGGAATTTAATAAGATAAACTCGGGAGCGAAGGGAGTGGTTGAAAATAACACCAGTACTTCATAGAATGAAGAAAATCCTCACGGTATATTATTAACAAGACATCAACACAGATTTTGTATTAAAGTGTGAGCACAAGTATTGTCAACATTTTCAACTATGTAAAAAACAAGGATTTAGTATGAAACTCAAAGCATATAAACTGAATATTATTGGCAGAGATCTTTTAAAAACGGAGAGAACTAATTTTAAGGGAATATTCCGGGCATACATAAGTGCTGATAAGGCCGCCAGCCGTCCGAAATATAACAAAATATATCAAATAAAAATATAAAAAAATTGATTAGAATCCTTTTAGTTCACATTGATAACGATTTTAATTTGAAACTTTACAATCTGTAGGAGTAACAGAGTGTTGCCGGAGCGATACTTTATACAATTGGACTAATATATCATATGTTACCTTCCTTTTTTAGAGTTTTGATTTAACCCAAATATTGAGGCGGAATACTGGTCGTTAATAATCGCCATCCATAATTGCGGTATCCGGAACATTAATCCATTTAAAATAAAACCCATTAAAGTATAAAGTGGAAGGTGAAGTGCTCAATTCGCATCATATTTCATCGAAGTTCTGCTCATTAATGACTGCAGATGTAGGAAGAAAACGTGGTGTGGAGATAGAACGCAACATTAAATCATATCGGTATTAAAAGTCTCTTCCTATATTAGCTTAAAATTTTCATAAATTGCCCTAGAACACGCGAACCATCATAATGCAGTATAATTGATAATACGCAGAAAGTTGGGAGGATTTCAAACACTGAAAACTGTAAATCTTTAAATTTTAGTGCTAATTTTCAGCCGTTTAGATTTTATTTAGATAGCGGGATAAAATATGGTCAAGTTATTTTCTCCCTTTTATAGCGGAGGTAAAATCGCATCTAAATATAGCAAACACAGTTTACTTATAGTATAGTTTCAGTAATCCCTATAGTCCAGCCATCTAAAAAATTTCTTTAAAGTCGATGTCGAGTGTTCTACTCTAATATATAACTCGGGAGCCAGAGAATATTTCTCGAGTTGATAAAATAGAAACATGCATACGCTAAGATATAGTCGAAGCGACTAATCGCTCGGCCGCCCGACTAAATCATAGTTTAACTGGTCTTTGCGTCCTCGGCAATGTAGCGGCACCCTTTGCGGCAGTACTTTAGAAGTTTTTTTGGTAGCAACAAAGGCGCCGCTTTAAAGCTGTTAAATTGGGGCTACTATATGCATTACACGAACTATACCAATAGCGCATAAGCCCGTCGACAGGTAGGAGTTTGCGTTGTCTAAGATCGAAGTCAGCAATATATTTTGGCTAGAATTTGTAATTTTCCATAGCTTTTTCAGACTTAATCTAAACGTTTTCATCGCTTTCCCAATAATGTTATTTTCTAAAAAATTACACCTATTGTAGATTTTTATATACGTTAATGTGATTTATATTTTTTTGTGAAAGAAAAATTCTCGAAAAATCTGCTTTTTTGATACTAGATACCTGAATTGTATGAATTCACAAGTTTCTATGTTTTTTTATTTAACACGTTGTTTTGGCACCATCCCTAATTCCCCTACTGTTTGAGCTTAATTATTTAATAATCCATTTTACCGTTAACGATAGAAATACTGAAATTAACCGAAAAAAATTATTTTGTAAATCTATTTAATTTTCTAGACATTTTTCCAATGTTTTCACATTTTATTTTCACAATTTTTTTACATTTTACACGAAATATAAAAATTTTTCATAGCTTAATATGTATCAACAAATCCCAGTCTCCTCTACTGTTTGAGCTTAATTATAAAATAATCAAATCTATTTTACCTTTAACAATAGAAATACCTGAATGTAAAACTGACCGCAGAATATTAGTGGAAACGAAGGAATCCTCGTTAAAATCAAACCCTAAGCTTACTTTTTGATGTTCTATCAAAATATGGAGTCAGAACTTTAAAATTCATAAACACAAAAAACATACACACACACATAACGAATTCAGATACCGAACAAAGGACCCCGCACCATTCTTAAGGAAACGGGAGCACCGTCAAATTGTCTGAATTTTTGATATGTGATAGTACTTGATGTCCTGATCAATAGTGGGCCCAATCCTATGGCTAGATTTCGATATACAGTGCATTCAAGTTAAAGTTCAAGTTCCCGAAATTTTAAAATGTGTACCAAAAAGTCCCTGCAAAATATATTTAAAAGTTTCTTGCGTATATATGTAGTCAAAATACATACGTAATAAATAAAATCAAAATATATTTCCTTACAGGGGGATTCATGTTTCCACAGGCCTTTTTGTTCAAAGCATGTATTTTTAACATGCAGAAATAGCCTGAAATATCGATAAAAAAAGTCACCGTCAAAGTTTCTGAATATTTGAAGTAGATCTTGACGTCCTCGTTCAAAATTGTAATAGGTTAAATATGATCCTATGGCTTGTTTTCGAGAAATTAAACGAATAAACTGTAAAAATATCATTTTTTGCCAATAGCAACTTTTAGTAATAAAAAATAAACGAAATATTGTGAACTAAATATTTTTACACACTGTATTACACCGTATTGCACCGTTATATTAAATGAAGGCAGACTAAAACATCTGCCAAACAATTAATAATTAATTGTTACCTTTTACTTATTTTTTTAATAAGTTAGTCTTACAGTTACAGCAGCCACCAGAATGTAAAAAATGTGATTTTTGAGTAGCTGTAGATCCTTTACTATTTACCTTAGATAGTAAGTGTGATATATCGTTGAAATCATGTCATTGGGGAGATTTTAAAAATGTTAAAATACATAGGGCGTTCCATTAAAAACTTTGATCTGGCAGGGCGATATGAAACACCCTGTAACATTGTAACTAATTTTAAAATGTAAAGCTTAAAGCTGCCTACGATTTTTGTAAATAACATTTTTCCGTATCTTTTATTACAACAGATCTACTGAGCTTTGTCACAATACTGAATCACACTGTAAATATAAAGGGTTGCTCAGTATATTTTTTTTGATACTTTGATAATTAAAAAAAATTAAATAATGGTCTTAGAAACATCTTTAATATCATAATAAAGCTTTAAATTGATATCGCATACAAAGTGGATTGTTTAATTATTTACACTGTATTTTTTTCATTATTTATTGGATTTAGTAAACTATATAGGAAAAATATAATTTTCATGTGAAGAATCTTTCGTAAAAATTAAGAAACGCTATTAAATAAATGTATAGGGTGGTGTAATAGGAGGTATTTCAAAGCTCGATGGAGTAATCGATTTTCCACAATTACATATGATCCTCCAAAAATATCAGTGAAATATTCCGAAAAAGGGATAACAAGTAAACCAAAGCGCTAGGGCTCTAACGCATTGGTGTAGAAACGAGCTTAAAATATGAATTATGGGTTTGATAAAAAAACTCAAATATACACCTATTTTTTTATTTATTGGAACAATAAACCTTTTAATTGTTTGGCTGCTGTTTTAGATTTGTTGATTTTGTCATCTTACAAGCTCAAGTGAGATCACCCTGTAAGTATGAATTTTTAGCCTGCCTCCAATTAATATAATCTAATACAGTGTGTAAAAATATTTAGTTTACAATATTTCGTTTATTTCTTATTACTAAAAGTTGCTATTGGCAAAAATTGATATTTTTACAGTTTAATAGTTTAATTTCTCGAAAACAAGATAGGATCCAATTTAACCTATTACAATTTTGAACGAGACGTCATCTAGATCTACATTATATCCAATATTCAGAAACTTTGACGGTGACGTTTTTTATCGATATTTCAGGCTATTCCTATATGTTAAAAATACATACTTTGAACAAAAAGGCCTGTGGAAACATGAATCGCCCTGTAAGGAAATATATTTTGATTTTATTTATTACGTATGTATTTTGACTACATATATCCGCCAGAAACTTTTAAAAATATTTTGCAGGGGCTTTTTGGTACACGTTTTAAAATTTCGGGATCTTGAACTTTAACGAACTGTATATCGAAATCTAGCCATAGGATAGGATTGGTCCCATGGACACTATTAATCAGGACATCAAGTACTCCCGTTTCCATAAGAATGGTGCGGAGTCCTTTGTTCGGTGATAATAATTTAATATTTATGTAAAGTATAAAATATTTCAAAAGATTTTGGAATATGTAAAGAAACTATATAGACATTTTGTACTGCTAACACAACAAACGCGACGTCATAATAATCCTTTGGTGTTTACATTTATATTAATTAGCCAGAATTAATAAGGTACAAGTTCGGACTTACTCGCCCCAGAAAATCTCTCATCATTAGGCGCATATATTTCCATTACTGAAACAAATTCCCAAATGTTACTTTGAATGTTTGAACGTTAGGAAAGTTGAATATTTCCGCTTTAATAATTATACAAAGAGGGTATAACATTCGTAAAATATTTGGCTTAAAACAAATATTTAACTAAATTATGTTTCATCAGTTCTTAGTGTACCAAAACGAGAATTAATTCTAGAAAGAATTGTTTACTTTTCTTTAATAAATCTATTCAGAAATGTTCTAGGACGAGTATATGATACGGTTTTAAAACTTACTAGGAAAAATGTTGGTTTAGCCACCACAATTTTAATTCAAATTCGATGAATTCGTCCACCAAATTTTAATCTTCATACATGAATTGTGGATCACAGATTGAGTTACATCTTCATTATATATCCAAGGTAGTAACACACATTTTAACAAAATAGAAAAGGTGCGTAAAGAGTTGAAGGAAAAAGTCAATTTTAAATGTCTGTTGTTCATAACCTTTTTACTTCGAATTGGAAGTGGTTTTACTTAGATAAATCTCCTCCAATATTTAAAATGTTATTTATGACATACCTTTAGGATTAAAAATACTTTATCAGAGTGTTTCTCATAAATATCGAAACACCGCCAAAAATAATTATATCCCAAGTAATGGAGGCGGTTTCCCTCAAACCTGTAAATCACAATTTCCCGATTTAACCCAATGTCAAAATCCTTTAACCTTTGCCCCTTCTCTGAAAGCGATACAGATTTAAACTTTTAATATCACACAATTTCCACCAAAATGTCTCGACACGTTTTTTTATCGTTTAAGTTGAAATAAAAATTTGTTAATCTAATTCTAAAAGTCAATATACTCCGACGCTGTGCAAATCTCGTTTAAAGCTCTCAAGATAATTGGGGAAGGTAATTTAAAAGTACAGAAACTCAATTCTTCGTCACCACCTTGTACCAGCCCGATAAAAACCGAATAGTTTACCTTTCAACAAAAATCATTTCCCAGACGGATATTAACCTGTCAAGTGCGAGGGCGGCAACGACTCTTTTGGAAAGAGTAGGCTCCAGATTATTTGAATATGAGTTAAATGTTGATTGTTAAATTGAGTTTGTAATTGGTATTGCATTAAAAATTAGGTACCTCGAAAAAATAAAAATATTTACCTAAAAATTGGCATTTTGTCGTACATACAACGTCTAACAATTTTGTTCAAAAAATAAAAATGTGTCCAAAAAATAAAATTTAATGTTAGAAAAAGTTGGCGGTATAAAAATATAAATTATTTTTGAGAATCTTTCTGATTTTTATACAAGAAAAAACAAAATACCACAACAAAAAACCTTCAAGAATTAAAAATTCATATTATTTAATTTAAAAAAATATTGGTGGGAAAATCTGGAAAAAGTAAGCAAAAATGTGAAAATGGCTGAAAAATTACGAAAATCGTTATATTTTGTTGATAAAAATACATGAAAATTGTGCTTAAATAATAAATGTCCAGTATTACAAATACAGGGTGTTTTATAGTTAAACCGACATACGTTAACTGTAAATAGAGGGTTCTTAGGTGATTCCAAATAACCTTGGTTAATGGGTCTAACGCGTTTAATAACCGAGATACGGGGTGTTTCATCCATTTCGGCCAATATTTTGATAAGCCGTAACTTTAGAACCACCCTGTAGATTTCTCTCATACTTGGTACAGGTATAGTGTGTTAATAGCCCAATCCTATAGTGTAAGAACTACCATTAAAATACAGATCCGTATTATGAAAATGACAATATGTATTGCATTAATTGAATTTACTTTAAAAGTTTAGTAATATGTAGATCGAGATGTGCATTTATAAAAATATGTCAGAATATCTCAGGTTTTTCCATTCGTTTCGAATGTCTGATCCAATTTAAAAAATATCTGATATACAGCGTGTTGCGTTGGGGATTTTCAAATTTTACAAATTTTTCTTAATCCGTATCTGGATTTTAACTGTAGTAAAGTCTTTATATATACGATTGGGCTACTAAAAAATGATACCTGTACCAAATATGAAAGAAATCTATCTGCTATTTCGAAAGTTACTGCTTGTGAAAATGAAAAAAATGCATTTGATGTAATTTGACGTTAAAACTCCAGTAGTAGAATGGGATGTGCACTTAAAAAAAAATTTCACTTTAACTCATTTTTTTCCGTTCTTTTCAAATATCCATCCCAATTTTAAAAAATCTGATATACAGGGTGTTGTTTTGGGGATTTTCAAATTTTGCAAATTCTTCTTAATCCGGATCTGGATTTTAATTATAGTTTTTGCACTATAGGATTGGACTATTAACACACTATACCTGTACCAAGTATGAGAGAAATCTACAGTGTGGTTCTAAAGTTACGGCTTATCAAAATATTGGCCGAAATGGATGAAACACCCCGTATCTCGTTTATTAAAGGCGTTGGACCCATTAACCAAGGTTATTTGGAATCACCTAAGTACCCTCTATTTACAGTTAACGTATGTCGGTTTAACTATGAAACACCCTGTATAAGAAAATGATTTTTTCAAAAGTACCACGAGTCCTCCAAATTTTATCGATTAAATTTTTGGTTTTCATGAAAACGGCTTTATTTGGAAAAACCACGAAAACAAACTGATTGATAAAATCACGAGTCCAGAGGACGAGTGATTTTATCTCAAATCAGTTTGTTTGAGTATGGAGACTAAAAATGTAATCTATAAAATTTGAGAGGACGCGTGGTATTTGGAAGGTTATTTTTTGAATAATTTTGTATTAAAAACAGAGAATATAGTCATTTATGCAAGACACTTTACACACAAATGTTCGTTATTTTCTTTATCAAATTAAATTGAAAATGAAAAAAAATTGAGCTGTTTTAAATACAGGGCCACCAAGGCATACGTGATTGCGTTTGACTTAATTCGGATATAGAGTTTGACATTTGTCAGTTTTAAAGAGATTTATGGATTTTTAAGTATTTGGGTATTCAAAAACTGATGAGTGTGTGAATAAACGAATAAACAGGTTAGTTTACAAATAAATTTTGAAATTTGTATATTAACATAGATTTGCAATACATTTTAGTATAATAATAATTGATAATGCTAAATAAAAGTTGTTAAATGTTTATATTTGACATTTCAAAAAAGATAAAAACCAGTTTAATCAAAAAACAATTACGAAGAAGCGGTTTTATCAGTATAAAACACAATGATTGGTTAGGATCCTGAGATGTTATTGGCTGAAACCACAAAACCTGACTATTGTGACAGAAATGACAAAAAAATAATCAGTAATAAATAAATCAAATATAGCACGAGTATAAAAAGCACATAAGAGCAAATTTATTTAGGAAAACCTTGTAAAACGCGTTTGGCCCCTCCAGGGGGTGGTTTTTGGCCGTTTTGAAGGGGACGCCGAGGGTAAAAACTTTTTTTAACCTCTGATTCCGGAAAATCCGGAAAAAAAGGAAAATCACCTCAAATTCCGTCTCCTTGCCTCCACTACTATGAAAATTCATCCGATTATCGTAGTCTGTAAAAGGATCCGAATCTAATATTAGTGATTCGAATACGAATCCTTTAGGATTTCTTCGGCGAATCCGGATCACGAATCGTTTTTTTTAAAGGATTCGAATCACCGGCCTCGGATCCTCAAAAAGGATTCGAATCCTATGTGATTCGAATCCTCCCCAGCTCTGATACATACACAAAGATCGAATTCAGATACCGAACAATTTGTTCGGTGAAAATACTTAGTTCTACTTATAATTTTATAGTTTGCCAATGTTAATGGAGCTTGTGTTAGAAAGTGTAATACGGGGCTACACAATTTTTAAATTGCATTTGTATAGTGTAAGAAGTACTAAAATAAATAAAATATACACAATACTTTTCGAAGCAAAATAGCTTGTAGAAAAAAGTTCTAGGATAGAAAAGTTCTTCTTCTTGTTATTGTGTACTGTCGAATTTGACGTTTTTTGACATATTGGAATAAAAACATTTTTAAGGACGAAAATATAGAAAATTATAAATTTGATAAACACAGATGTCCAATGGAATAATTAACGAATTTTTTGAGAAAATTTTAAATGAGTTCGGATTTTTTTGTAATATTTTTAACTATCTACTTGGTTATTTTCACAAAAAATAAGCATGAAATTAAACGGGTATTTTTTCAATACAATAGAAATAAAAATTGACTTTTATTGATTATTAGATGATCTCAGAATATCTCTCAGGCTTCCTTTAATGTTATAAAATCATGGCAATCAAGCAAGATGGGCTGAATGGTGTTACTACAATGCAATGAGTGTGGAATTTTCAATTTCTCACGAAAATTTTATCTTTTATTATTGGCCACTGTTTAGAAAAAGGAATGCTAGACTGAATGTCCTGACGTTTTGAGTAAACTTGTCAAGTTTTTAATGTTTATGTTTAATTGTCGTTTTTGGATCGTTTTGGAGTTGGATATTTTCCAATGGTAAATATATCCAATATTGTATGTATTTTTTGAGGCAATACTTAGTGATGTTATTTAGATATTGATAAAACATCATTTATATACTTATGTAATACCTACAATTCACTATGAATAATTTAACAGTCAGAAATATTAACATTTGGTCGTCTCTCGGTTAAAGCCGCTGACTGTTGAAATAACGGCCCTGCAATGCAGAAATCGTGAAGTTTTCGTGCATATTTACAATAGCAGCTTAAATGAAAAAACTTTTCGCTAGTCATTCATTCTTATTATACCTACTTTAGTTGAGTTGTTGAAAATTGGAATTGTGTCAAACTAATTTAACGTTTTTTGAAACGTAGATCAGGCTATAATATCTAATGATATTCTTTATTTATTATAACATGCGATTCTCATGCGAACATTCAAATTAAATTTTACGTTTTCAGAAATTTAGTATGAGGAATAGAAAAAACTACGATAATAACACGCATCAAAGAGAAATACAGGTAAAACTAGTTTAAAAGTAAAATCTTTTAGCAATACTTTAAAGACATACATGTGCGATAGGGTCCAATATCTCCATTATCATTAAATCCTTACCAAATCGTCACCCACAGTCAGACGAGATGGTCATTAAACAAGTGGGGTAGCTTAATTGGTAAGCATGCAATAGGACCTTATCTTTTAGAAGAAACAGTAATCGGAGAACTGCAAGTGTGATACCTACATGAAGAGGACTTCTGCACACCACACCGCACTCATGGTTTTGTGGAAGATAGATTATACGAGGATGGCCAATGTGCTGGCCACCAAGATAACTAGATTTATATAAGCTGAATTTCATAATATGAATGAATTGCAGTGATGGTCTAGAAGCTATGATGAAATTCCTTCTGACTGGAATGCAATAAGTTATTTCAACTAGGAAATTTGATTAAAATTTCACAAATTACGTATACAAACAACTTAGAAAACATAGAGGTTACAGAGATGTGTATATAGTTTTCGTAACCATATAACTAGATATACCATCGGGATTAACGCAATGTTGGCACATAACTGCAGTAATCTCAATAAATATTGTACTAACTTGTCAACTGGCAACTTATATTTCCAAATACTTTTATTTTCAGCATTATCATCAGCTAAAATTTGCGTTCCAAGTATTCCAGTAAATACAGGGTGTCCCGTTGGTAAACGGAAATATTTTAAAGGTAGGTAGAGGTCATAAAGGCGATTCTAAATAACCCATATATTATTGGTATTATTCATTTGGCCAGAACTTCTGAATCACTTAGTATATTTTTTCCATTTTTGGCATTCTCAGGAATAATGTACTGAAATATTGAGAGATATGAAAATCCAGGTTCGGCTTTGAAATTTGAAATATATTAAAAATATCAAAATAACACCCTGTATGTCACAATTTTAATATTTCCATTTTAGATTTGAATAGAGGGAAAAAAACTGAATTGAAACAAGTTGTTGTTTTTATCCCGCCACCAATTCGAATTGGAAAATTTTGAAACTGAAAGTAAAATTTTCATTTAATTTAGAGAAACATATTATGAAACTCATATTTTCTTTAACAATTTTAAAAATTCACTTCGCGTCATTTACCTATTTCTTGTTTATTCGGCTTAAAATAATTTTACACTGTACTGGTGTATCTGCAGGCCCGTCCTTAGGGGAAAATATTCAATTAGGTATTTATTTTTTAATAGTAACTAAGAAATATTTATTAATAATTAACAATATTGCTCAAAATGTCCACCATTTTGTTTTATGCACTTTCTTGCACGTTTAATGATGTCTCTTACTGATTTTCTTATAATAAATGGATTGTTTCTCAGTTCCTCGCAGGCTTCCTCAATTCTTTGAAGCAATTCTTCTCTATTGTTTATTTCTTTAGAATACACCTTAGATTTCAGATATCCCTATACAGCATAATCCACTGTGCTAAAATAAAATTATACGAGGCGATCGAAAAGTAATCAATTTAATATTTTGTTTAAAGTACGGATCTGCAATATCACTTAAAATAGTGTGAAAATGGACAAATAATAAAAATAGGAATAATCTAGGACTGTTTAAATGTCGAAAATAAATCCATTTTGAATATTAAGTAACTGATAAAAAAATAATTTCTTTTTTTTTCTCTAAAATTTTACTGTCAGTTTCAAAAAAAAAAGAGACGTGCAAGAAAGTGCATAAAACAAAATAGTGGACATTTTGAGCAATTTCGTTAATTATTAATAAATGTTTGTTACGTAAATAGTTACTATCAGCGTTTATTGTCCCGCTTTACTTTATACCGGGCGTTTAAAAAATAAATAACTAATTGAATATTTTCCCCTAAGTACGGGCCTGCAGGTACACCAGTACAGTCTAAAATTATTTAAAGCCAAATAAACAAGAAATAAGTAAATGACGCGAAGTGAATTTTTAAAACTGTTAAAGAAAAAATGAGTTTCATAATATGTTTTTTCTAAATTAAATGAAAATTTTACTTTCAGTTTCAAAATTTTCCAATTCGAATTGGTAGCGGGATACAAACAAAAACTGGTTTCAATTCATTTTTTTTCCTCTATTCAAATCTAAAATGGAAATATTAAAATTGTGATATACAGGGTGTTGTTTTGATATTTTTAAATTTTTATCTGGTTTTTTCTTATGATAATATTAATAAGAAAACTTCATTTATGACGAAGTATAAATTCTCTTATAATATGCAAATGCGCTATCCTTTCAAAATTCGTTCGCAGAAACGTCACAAAAATATGATTGAAACAGATTTTGATATCTTCAATCTCAAAATCTATTCTAAGTGTACATGTTGATGTCGTATTTTTGCAAGATTATCAAGTGTTCTGTTTCTATAGTAAATTTATTTATTTTGTTATGTCATTTTGATAACGGCTTTCGATAGGAAAGCCGAAACGTCAATTAAAAACTTTTTTCAACAACTAAGTGGTTTTAATCCAGTGAAGAGAGAGAGAGAAATTTCAATTTTTCCTAAAGCCGAACCTGGATTTTCATATCTCTCAATATTTCAGTACATTATTCGTGAGAAGTGTAAGCTGTATGCTAAAAATAGAAAAGATATACTAAGTGATTCAAAAGTTCTGGCCAAATGAATAATTATACATAATTGATAAAACACCCTGTAACTCGGTTATGGAAGCCAACAGACCCATTATATATAGGTTATTTAGAATCGCCTTTGTGATCTCTACCTACCTTTAAAATATTTTTGTTTACCAACGGGCCACCCTGTATAATGGGCATATACAATTTCAAGTTAAAAATAATAAGTACTTTTTTAAAAATTGGAAATTACGAACCCATGTTTTTCTTAGATTCCGTCACATTATGGCTTGTCTAACGTTAAAATGAATAAATATGATAACTAAAAAACTAGTTTGGAAAGAACTGAATGCCTATTTTTCGAATCGGCATTAAAACACAGTATTTACTCTTTTTTGTCCCCTATAATATTTTTACCGATAAAATTAATTTCGTATATAATTGATTTATCAGTAAAAAAAATCAAACAACTGGCAATTTCACATCAATTCACCCAATTATATGTATCTGTGGGAAAAATATTCACGAGTTTTCTACCTTCTGTAATCTTCATCACAAACAAACAAGTTCAATTTAGCCTCCGGCCACTTGTTTTTTTTGTCTACCTCATCCAGTTGAATCGCTTCCATCATTTCCATAAAAGAACAAAGCACGGCTTGATAAGAAATTTCCCTAGTCCATCAAAAAAAAAAAACAAAGCCCACCCGCAGAACGAAAAGTTCAACGAGTAATCACAGATGCAGTGGCTCTGAATACGGCAGTCGTAAACATAATTCAAATCAGTTTTGTCTCTACGAAAAGTTTGGGAATAGTTTATGGGATACAGTTGGACGAGTTAGGTGTTAGTTTTGTCAAAAGTTGGGCTTTACTGTTTTTTCAATACCTTATCTGTTTTTATGAAAAGCACAAATATCCTAAATAGAGCTTTAGTATTACAAAATTTCTTTAAATTGTTGCCTAGTTGACGTAAAAAAATATTAAATAGGATAAAGAATGTTTTGTTTTTTTATTTAATGTTTTGATTAAAGCAAGTGTTAAAAATGAACACCAAGAACTTTTTGACACATTGCAAGAATATTATAAAATATTTCCTTACTTTTCTAAATATTGATATTTCTATACGCTTCTACAGTTTTTTGCTCCAAATCCTCTAATGAATCGTGTAAGGTAAAAAATAATTTTTAAATAATTTCGCGATAAATCTGGAGAACTTGATGGCCATTCAAATCTCACTCACCGTCCAATTCAACAGGCCAAGTATTGGCAGAAAATAATTCGAAATGTCCTTATTTTCAAGATTTAAGGGATATGTAACAGTTTCCAGCAATTATAAACGTGCATTATTGACTATTGGGTCCGGGCACCATTTTGGTATTCCCTTATAGGTTTTGAAGATATTCCCATATAAATTTAAATCTGTTTCGGTTGTGTGCTATTGACTGTCACAAAAAATGGAGAGTCTCTCCTTTGTATATTTTCCCTGATACAGGTCATATATTATCAATTAAAAATTTATAGGCAAATCTAAGAAGTATTTTCTCTTTGTGGCAAAAAAAACAAGATACTTAAACACTCACCTTTTTGATGTCTTTGTTGGGTTCGCCGTCGTCGGCTTTGCGTTTGTCATTTCCCGCCAATTTACCTTTCTCCCTCTCGTTTCCACCACAGCCGCCTATCTGTAAAAGATAATTAGGAACATTAATTGGTTTGACATGAACTGGAATCGGACCGAGTTTAGAACAAAACAAAACTCAGAAACGTGAAAAGGCTCCTTTAAGGCTCTTTGTGCCGTTCCTCTACCTTATCAAAGCGAACGTTGGGTTTGGTGGAGAGTCGACTTTCTCAATTTTAGAATGTGGGATAAACGTATAGAGAGTTTAAATGATGTATTTATTTAATAGTAAAATGTTTAGGTATTATTAAGAATGATATGTTAATTTAGAAATATTTGACAATATTGTTTTTGTTTGTTTTGGTTAATTTTAACGTCTCCTTTCTGCAACTAAGGCTAATCTGGACGGGACCTACAGCTTATCGTAGGCTCCGAACCACGGTCCTCAATCACCTTAAACCCAAGTGATCTACTGACTAATAAGTGTGTAAATGTGCCACCAACGCCTATCAGTTCCACGATATATCCGATCTCATCCGTCCTGTATACCGGCGTGTATGAAACTGCGTATGACACAAATACCTTTTTGCACTTGCCCAAAGTCTTATCTGACTTTTATTCCACTTGAATGCGGCAGGATTCGAACCTACTCTTCGAACAGTGATCCAGAGATTAAAGGCTGGTGCCCTAACCAACTGAGCCACGGTGTCTGATATATTGACAATATTGGAAACAATAAATGATTGAAGGACGTTTAAATCAGAAAAAGTTGCTTATTTAAAACGTCAAAATTAGGAATCATCTGTACATTATCACTACTATGACTTCCGTGCTCTCCAAAGGTAGCGGGGATTGGGAAACAAGCGTGGCTTTGCCAGCATTTTTAGTCGCATATCAGCACTCATGACGACCACATGTCATAAGCAAAGTCTCCAAGAACTAGCAGGAAGCAGAAAATACAACCTAATTATACAGTCCACTTTTGTCTTGGCTACTTATTGAAAAAGCGTCGGCGAATCAGTATAATACATGAACCATTTGTATCAAAATGTTGCCATTTATATTAACTTTCATATAGTGTCAATCTGTTATCCACTCGAGCACATTTTGAAAGAAAATGTTAAAATGGCTTTTCAAAGTAAATTTGTTCCTCACAAATCACTTGATATTCAAGTACCGAAATCCAAAGTTAGAGACTTCGTGTATAAGTGTAGGAATTAGAAATGGAGGTTATAAGTCACAGGGTCGACGTTGTAATTATTTCTGATTAAGGTTCTATCCAGGAGCAATTTAATTTAACGATGGGTGGGAGGATGTTTCTAAAGATAAGCAATCTGCGTTTATTATAAGGAGCAAGTAAAATCCGGTAGATGGTGGTGAATTCAAAATTTTGTGCGTGCTCCACTGATAACTCTTTGTCAGCATCCCTTAGAATTTCAAGAATATCAAAGGATAGGCACAAAACAGGGGATAACTATGGGAAAATGGAATATTTCAAGCATACTTTTGGTATTAAGGACTTTACTTAAAAATTAATTTATGCTACAGAGTAAATCAATAGTGTATATCATTATGGAAACTGTGCTATTTAATTTTTTTTGTTATCAAGTCAAGTGGGTTTATCTATTGGTTATTGTAGTTTATTTTTATGTATGAGAGAGCCATAAACTCTAATTATTTAGCGGTAATTTTTTAAATATCATTGCATCTTTTAAAAATTTCGTAAATTTACCTGATCTAATAAAAGTTTTCCGTGCCCAATACAATAGAAAAAGGTTTGGGCAGATCTGAAGTAGTATTACAGATTAAATAGACGAATCTTAAGTTTATTTTTATATTTTGTCTTGAAAGTACCTACTTGTAAAATATTAAATAAGTTAGCACGAAGGTGAAATTTTTGGAACCATAAAAATTCCAAAAATGTTACCTTGGTAGTAACAAAACTGCACAAATGATGTGAAATAAAATCACACAAGCTCCCAAAAAAAAAGACATTAAAATTTTTAAGACATTAAACATTTTAATGTCTTTTTTCTTGGGAGCTTGTGTGATTTCATTTCACATCATTTGTGTAACTAAATAAGTTGATAAAACAATTAAAATTTCAGATAAAACGTTTTAAAAAAAAAAAGACCGACAGAAATTGCATGCTTTCTTCTTTAAAAGAGAATTTTTAACATTAGTTCTTGCATCAGTTTGAGACGGTCCAGATTATCACGAAATGAACAGGAATCAGCCGAAGATCTTAATGGAAACTTGTTTAGACAATAATAATGAGTGCTGTGATTTTTCTGATGAAACAAAGCCTGAAGAAAGTTCTAGTGATGACGCGCCAGGCTTTTCTAAACACGGTCAAAAACAGTCTTCCCCTTTACCGAAAATAGTGGAATTTATGATGATTTATTGTCAAAATTTAAAGCTAAACTCTTTATTTTTAGAATAGTTGGAAGTTTATTTAAAAAAATTTGGAACCAGACCAATGAATATACAACGGTGTTAACCTCAAGCACACCCCAGACTGGGTCATATTGTTTTGGTTTAATAAATGTTGTAAATTATAGAAATTTATTTTTTGGAAAAATCCAAGATTCTGGGCCAGTAAATGGTCGTTATAAACATCTACAAACAAATAGTATAAGATCGAGCCAGATTTTTAAAAAATTACAATTATAAAACTCCTACTGATTGTCTCGAATATCAAATTATTGATAAGAAAAAACTTACTCAACATTACAGGATTAATTTTAAAGCAGTCTGGCTCGTTCTAAAACGAAATTTTAAAAATGTATATGTAAAACAAAGCATTAAATGTAAGAACACCTAAAACAATTTCTTACTTTCCTTTAATATAAAAATGTAAATGTAGAGGTTTCCTTCTCCAATAAAAGTTGCTGTGGATATTCTTCTTCTCTCCCTAAAACTCTAAGCTTTCCGCGGCCCTAGTTAGAGATGTACGTCACGTTCTTAATAAATATTGCATTTTTTTCTTGGGACGAGACTTCGATTCATAATAGGATTTCCGAGGATCTACTAATTTGGATTAAAATTTCCCAATTAAGTTTCATCACATTTGTAGATTTTGTTTAATCTAATTTAAAATTATCACGGTTTCACGTCAAATTGGGTATATTATTTTTTAACACCGCTGATTTGTACGGGATATTCATTTTGACGACTTTTGCGGGTTGTATCTTAAATTAAGGGTTGAATATTCGCTTCTCTATTTTTTTATCTATCTATCAGATTTCGAGATCTCAAGGGACTTTGCAAGAAAATATTGACATCCTTTTGTTACTTATACTGGAAATTGGTTTTACAATTCTGATCAAGTTTCAAGTTTTCTTAAAAACAATTTTCGATATTGTCAAAAATAAAGGTACTTTACTCTTGAGCAAAATGTATATATCTTGACGAACCTCGTATATGACTGAAAAAATATTATATCTGATGATTTCATTTTAGGTTTTAGATCATGCAGAACTTTTTATGAAGAACAACTTTTTTTCCTAAAATAAATAATACAAAAGTTTTCGAATATTTGTTTGGATAGAGAATTAATCTTCATCTAAACAAAGGAAAATATATACAGGGTGCTATTGGGGGTGGTAAATCAGAGGTTGATTTTTAAATGTTGCCAACCCGGGCATGAGATCTGTCCGGCACCATTTTTCAATCTGCAAGTATTCATGGGTACATTCACCCCCGAAAATCTCAGCTGTCTGAAATTTGTGGAAGGGCGGGAAAATGGCCCATCGGTCTCAAAAATGTGTTTTTTTTCGCCTATTTACGCAGATATTTCCGAAAATATGACTCTTAGAGAATTTTTGTTTGGATGAAAATGAAGATCAGTTCATTACCTACAAAAATGATCCTCATCATTTTCACCGAATCCTTTTGGATAATGGGGCTTTGCAAGGTGTTAAATATATTCAGAAAGACCTGATTTTTTGGGCGTTTATTTTTGGATTTCCGGAGTTTTCGAAAATGCTCGGGTCTATCGGGAATTAATAGATAGTCAAGGACCATATCGGTTTTCAACGCACATCGTTAGAAAGCTTAGCTTGTCCCCTTGTCGATGGCATTTTTCTTTTTTTTTCATATTTTTTGATTTTCCGGCAAATTGAGAAAATTCTCAACCACTATGAAAAATCGACATTTTTTTTCAGGATTATTTTCTTTTCGTGCTAAAATTTTTTGTGGTTAGGAATTGTACTAAATAAAAGATCACATTCTGACCTTTTCATCAATATATATCAAGTATTTTATTAAGTGCACGAAAAAAACCTCTGCCTCCCTACAAGCTTTCTCAAATTGGATTTTTTTACAATAAATTTATTAATCAAGTTCAAAAAGTGAAAAAAAGTTGGTTATTATTACCTTATCTTTTGTCTTCAGACAAAAACGGGAGGATACTTAAGTTTTGGGAGGATATTCAAATTTTCCGTTTTCACCACAATAATTTTGCGAATTTACAGATTCTCAAAATTGCGAATTTTTGAAACGCCGTTTTTGCAAAAAATATTAGCCATAGAAACAACTTTTGTAGGTAATGAACTGCTCTTCATTTTTTGTCTAAACAAAAATGCTCTAAGGGTCATATTTCGGCAGATATCGTCGAAAAACGGATTTTCGGGAACTCTAGAGCCATTTTCCCACCCTTCCACAAATCCCACGTAGCTGAGATTTTCGGAGGTAAATGTACGTATGAATACCTGCAAATTAAAAAAAAATTTTTTTGACGGACAGACTTGATGTCCAGGTTTGGGGTTTTTGTGGGGTTAATTTACTGGACTATGTGTAATAAAGTATTTTTGAACAAACAAACAAACTTGTTTTTGTCCGACTGAAATATCTCAAACGGTTTCGCAGATATAGCGTGGTCAATTAAGTCTGGGACACCCTGTATATATTTTTTTTCGATGTAATTTTGTCAGAAAAAAGAAGGTTGGGATGTATTTTAGTATTTGACATATTTTTCCACACATTTTTACTGTTTTTTCGACTTTATCCACACACTTTGTTATTCTGTTTTACACTAAACATTTTTTTATGCAATTTGATAACCCCCAATTATTATAAATTTTCTTTTAGATCTAAAACTTTAGATTTTTGGGCAACCTTCGTTTCTATATTTTATTTTATATTAAAGTTCCAAAATAAAACATTTTTAACGGTTTTATTTATTTTATTTTTCTTAATTTTTATATCAGTTAAATATAGTGAATAAATTATTATTTTTAATTATTAGTTTCGCGTTTACATTCTGAAAAACTGCGGTGATCTCCCCCTGGCTACGGTCCTGGAAATTGCCTTTTTATGGGCATTTCGAGTAGCGGTTTCGAAAAATAACAAGAATCGCTTTGGCTCCAGTAAAGCACTATTATTTGACAATACCCTTCATCAAAAATGTACATTTTAGTCGAGAATATGGTTAGCCATTAATTATTTTCTATGGGCTAGCGCAATTGCTGTACAGTCAGATATAAAACTTTATTATTCGGTTATTACAAAACATATAAATCTGTAATTAAATCTTTATATCAGTTTTATAGACTTCAATTCAGAATGCAACATAAGTTTATTGGTTTAAAATGAGGTATATTTATTTAATCGTACTTCAAAACTTCCAAACAGTGGTTATATTTAAGGCCTGAGAGTTCATTAAATACTAAACTGATGTATTATGGAGAGAATAAATTAAAACATTCAAAATATTTAGAAGGAAAAAACAATGTTTTGCATGGAATGGCGCCAAAAGATATTCATCCATAATTTAGTATTATAAATGTAAATAAAAATATTTACGGTAATTATTTATTATCCAACAAGAATAATGTATAGTTTAGGGGCTGTCAGTCATAACTTTGGAAGAAACGCCTCCAAAGTAGGTTTGCCCCCGTTTTCGAGGCCGCTGAACACGATAGCGGGGGTTAAACTTCTTCTCGAATTAGCCCCACCCCCAAACGGCCAAAAACCACCCCCAAAATGGTGAGTTGCAACTGATTCAAGTCGAGTAAAGCTTTTAAGTAAAAAAAGATATAATAAACATCCTCATGCTTCTATTTCAACAACAAAGTCGCATCTCCTCGATAAGGTGCTATGTTTATTTCACTTCCAGCATTCATCGAATTTAGCGTGAAAACAGAATTCTGCAAACCTTCTTGAATAAAGCCAGAGAGGATCCTACTGATCAGTCTTATATAAAAGGAAATAAACTATACGCCAACGATAGATTCTACACAGTGAAAGAATTAGAGGAAATAAACTGCGCAGAAGATCGCAATGCTAACAGTGCCCCACCAACTCCGAATTTACGAAATTCTGAAAAAGAATTCGAATCTCCCGTCTTCATATCACAGGAAGATCGTAAAGAAGCAGAAAACAAGAAAGCTGTAATTGATACCAACACACCTAAAACCATTGGAAACGAGAAGAATATTAAACCGATAGCTGGTGAATCACCCTTGAAGGAAAGAACACGAAGCCAACGTACAAACAATTAAGGACAAACAAAAATTCAATGCCTCACTACTTATGTAAACTAAGAGTTACCAAAGAAAAAATATAGAAAGAAATTATATTTTTTATTCTCATTTCTAATACTTATTTTTTTAAGGTTTAGTTTTAAAACCAATTTTTTTATTTCTCTTACTTTGGAACTAAAATTGGTGATCACGATAAGTCTTGGAAAGTGACAAAAAATAAGAAACAAAACTTTATATAAAAATAAAAAATTCCTAAGTGATAAAGAACGAAGATCTCTTACTTTTCATTATAGTAAACCTCCACATTTTTATGGTTTACCCAAAATTCATAAACAACAAATACCATTAAGACCAATAATAAGTTCTATAAATTCACCTTGTAAAAATTTAGCAAGATTTTTACTTAAAATGATAGATCCGTTATCAGGAAATACTAATTCCTTTATCAAAAATTCAAAACATTTTTTAGAAAAATGATCAAAAATCAAAATTACAAATTCAGATATAATGGTTAGTTTTGATGTTAGTTTATTTCCAAATGTTCCTGTCGATAAAACTCTTAATCTTGTGAGAAAAAAGTTGACAAGTGATAATAAATTAATAAATAGAACTAAATTAAGCGTCTCAGCAATTCTAGAATTGTTGGAATACAACTACATATTTTCAATTAAATAGTGATTTTTATCAGAAAAATTGTGTGGTATTTTCATGGAGGTTTTTGAAATGGAAATTGTAAACAAACAAAATTTAAGACCTACTGTCTGGTTTAGATATGTAGATGATATCTTTGCAATTTGGCAACACGATAGGGAAAATATTGATACATTTTTATATAATATTAATAATTCGGATCCTACTATTAAATTTACAATTGAAATTGAAAAAAAATAAAAAATTACCGTTTCTTGATGTACTAATACACAATAACAACAATTGTATTGAAACATCAGTTTTTTGAAAAGGAACCCATACAAATAGATATCTAAATTTTAATTCAAATCACTCAATTTGTGTTAAACGAGGTATTGTCAAATCTCTTTCCGATAGAGCAAAAACAATTTGTTCGAATGACAATATCTTAAATAATGAATTATCACTTGTTAAGTCTGTCTTGATTAAGAACAACTACCCAAGTAAATTTATAAATCGTGAACTTTACCGTGACATCAAAAATAAATATCAAAATTTAAATCCCCAAATAATTTATTCAAATATAGTAAAAATCCCTTATATTCCAAAATTATTCGAAAAAAAAAATTAGAAGGATTGGCAATAAATTTAATATAAAAAAAAATTCAAACTAATAATACATTAAAATCTTTAATAGTAAATACAAAACCTTTTAATGAAATTCAAATCACAACAAATTGTATTTACAAAATTCCATGCGAATGTAATACATTTTATATAGGAGAAACATCTAGACCTTTTCATATTAGACTTAATGAACAGCAATCATACATTAAAAATAAACAATTCGAAAAATCCAAAATATATGAACATGCATGGGATTTTGGTCATAAAATACAATGAAATTCTTCAACTAGATTATTAAAAGAACCTAATAATTATAACCGCAAAGTTAAAGAAGGAGCATTGATGTGCTTAAATAATAACGAATGTGTTTCTAATTGTTCGGTTGATATTTCAAAAATTTGGATGCCTATTTTACAAAAAGAGTTAATTGCAAAAAGGATACCCTCTATATCGGGATAGTATCATAAGTTTTTACTGGTTTTTTCTTATGATAATATTAATAAGAAAACTTCATTTATGACGAAGTATAAATTCTCTTATAATATGCAAATGCGCTATCCTTTCAAAATTCGTTCCCAGAAACGTCACAAAAATATGATTGAAACAGATTTTGACATCTTCAATCTCAAAATCTTTTTCTACGTGTCCTATGTTGATGGCATATTTTTGTAAGATTATCAATTGTTCTGTTTCGTCAAAAAATTAAAACTTTTTCAAGAAAATAAGTGGTTTTATTCATTTCTCTGTGGGTGTTTGTGTTTACATTGTGCGTGAGTGGTTTTGTGGTTAAGTTGGAATTTTTTTAAATAATTAAATTACCTAATACAAATTTAAAATGAGCGTTCCTATTTTTTAAATGGAATATTTATTAAATAATAATTTTATAATTACTTAGCATTTGTCGAGCATTGGCTATTAAGTTCATAAGACTGAACTACGGCAAATTTTTGTTTTTTTATTCATTTGCCTCCTCTATGAGAAAGTTCACGAGCCGCCGCTGAAAAATACCCCACGATTTTTTTTGTGGACTTTATTTGAGAATGAAAAAGAACGAAAACGAGGAGATTTAAAAAAATATTTCAACAGTTCCTTCATACCCACCATATTGAACGCTTATGTTCTCGTACACTCATAAATTTCTATGCCAAGTTCAGCCATTTTGTAATATATTTCCTAGTGCTAACGCTGACCTTGTTTCTTGTATCGGCTTTAAGATTTGCTGTTCCAATGATATGGAGACAACCAAAAAACCCTTTGTATTTAATTACAGCAAATATCTTTTTTGTTTGTCAGACTTGTTGTTATAAAAAACATACTATTATGTACCACAAACCCATTTTCTGCTCCTATCAGTTTTACATTCAGATTCCTATCCTCATTCGCACCACATCAACAATTTAAAACGACTGGACGAGTTCGCAATAACCACTTCAACAAAATAAACTTTTCCGGTTTAGATTCCCGAATTTTCGACAGGTTTGGAATCGTCGAAACGAGGGCAGACTGAATACGAGGCAATTTCAAAAGGAATGTTAGGCTCGACGCCCGAAAATGTTTCTCGCAGTTTGGCTTAAACAATTAAAAGCGCCGATAGACGGAATTGTACAGGACATAATTTTTGTAAAGTTTCATATCATCATCATCATTGCCGTTCAATCCCGTAGGATTATGGCATCGCTTATAGCGTTTTAAATCCATTTAATAAGGTGGATTATTCCACTCTTTCCCATTATAGATTATAGCTTCTCATGTGTCTTCGCTGCCGTTGTAATTTTTTTCCAATCTTTTCTGTTTTTACATGTTATGGTCCAATCTTTTATATTTAGTGTTTTAATATCTTCCTTTACTTCTTCAAGCCATTTTTTCCTTGGTCTTCCTCTGTTTCTTGTCCCCAGTGGAGTCCAGTTTGTTATCCTTCTAGTCGTGTCTGTGGGTTTCAGTCGCATTATACGTCCAAGCCATTCCAAATGCAAAGCCTTGATGTGTCTTATTATATTTTCCCTTCCTAGTTCTTTTTCAATTTCTGCATTTCTTTTTCGTTTTCTTTCGCCTTCCTCCGTTATATCTGGACATAGTATTGTCCTCATAATCTTTCTTTCCAGTATTTTCAAGTCTTTCTCTTCATTTTTAGTCATTACCACAGTTTCCATAGCGTATATAATCGTTGTTCTTATTAATGTTTTATATATATTTATTTTTGTCGTTTTACAATTTTTTTTGTTTTTCAGTATCTTTCTGTTTATTCCTAGAGCTTGGTTTCCTTTGAGGATTCTTTGCTTGACCTTTTCTCCGTTTACTAATCCTGTCGTCATCCCTAAATAGTTGAAGGTGGTTACCCTTTCGAATTTATGCTTTTGCACTTCTAGGTCTTCTTGTGGTGGTATTTTCTCTCTTCCTATTCGCATGTATTTGCTTTGTTTTCGTTTATTTCTAAGCCGGGTTCTTTCGCTTCTTTGTAAAGTTTTTCTATTGCTTTTATTGTTATTATTGTCAGATCATCGGCATACGCTATAACTTATGTTATGTTATTATGTTTCTATTGTTTAGATTTGCTTTCCTTAATATACTTTCGAGAGCTAAGTAAAATACTGTTGGTGCTTTACCCCTTTATTTACGTTGAACCCTTCTTTGGTGTTTCCCTGAAATCTCACTTTAACTTTGGTATTTTTAAGGGTTATTTCTAGCAAATCTATCAGTTTTTTTTGTATACCCAGTGTTTTTAATTTATTCAACATCTTTAGTCTATTGATGCTATCAAAAGCGGTTTTGAAGTCTATAAAAATTATGTGGATTTCTTTGTTATATTCCCATGTTCTTTGTATTATTTTTTCTAGCGCATGGATTGCATTGATTGCTGACCTTCCTGGTCTGAAGCCGTTTTGGTAGTCCCCAATAATTTTCTCTGCGTGAAGCTTTAGCTTTTGGTTTATTAAGTTTGTAGTGATTTTGTAAGCCAAAGTTTCATATACCTACGCGATCTATTAAGAAACATAGTTGTATACAAAAGTTGTATTCAAAAACAACGAAACAGAAAATATTTTATTATTTCTTTTTTCCCGTATTATTCGTTTTTGATAAATTCGCTCAACTAAATTTTCTAATCTAAAAGATACTAATTTATTAAATAAAATGACAAAAGCAATTTTCTTTATTTTAATACACTTTTACTTTCAACAACCTTTAACAACCCTGGAAAATACGAACTTTGCGAAATTAATAAAACGAATTCATTGAATCGATGTAAATTACAGAAATTGCGTTAAATGACACAATTCATCCAATATATTTCAATTTAATTAACATTCAAAAAGTTTCAATTTGGTTAAAGAAGGGTCCCATTTCGTTGTCTGAGCCAACAGGACTGGTGGCCGTGACAGAGAATACAGCGTGTCCCGTTAGTATGGAGCAAAATAAGAGTATGACCCAAAATAACAAATTTAATTATTTTTTTTCGCAGCTATATCTATAAATTAATTTAGTTCAATTCATATGTAAGACTAAAGGGCGCACTAAAGGATCATAAAGGTCACGATTTCCCAAAATAAAGCCTGTTTAATATAATTGAATCAAAATGTCCGCAGGAGTCTTTAAGGAAGAAATTAATTTATGTGCAATGAAAAAATGAGGGACCCAGAACTGTTCCCTGTGGCACTTACCATAACGATAATTCTTAAGAATTGCTTTCGGTCTTTTTAAATAACTAACAAAGAGCGCTGTACAAATCTTATGGGAATTGGCTCCAGGTCAAATTAGCTGAAATTTGGATATGTTGTTCGTTTCGGCATCCTGAGCAAAATTCTCAATGGGCACAAAGATCAATTTTGCGTATTTCGGCTCCTACGGAGCTCCAAAGCTCTGCGGATTTCACATTATTTACTACTTAAAAAGGTAATCTTTTCAAAAGTTTAGTATTTGCTGCGTTAAAAAAAAGTACCCTCTTATGTTTTCGAGTTCGCTACATTCAAATCTATTGCCAATATAATAATATTGACAGCTGTCAAACTAACTGTCAAACTGCATGTAGCAATCAAAATTGATAAAATTAATATGTAAACATATGTTTTTAAGGTTGCTCAATTCAAATCTGTTGTCAAAAAGACGATATTGACAGTTGGCAGCTGTCAACTAGCTGTCAAACAACAAGCAATAATCAAAATTGATAAGATACACATGTAAATATATGTTTTTGAGGTTGCTGAGTTCAAAACTCATGTTAAAAAATCTATATTGACAGTTGACAGCTGTCAAATAACTGACAAACAGCATGTAACAATCGAAATTGATAACATTGATACGTAAGCTTATGTCTTTAAGGTTGCTTAATTCAAATCTAATGCCAAAAAGACGATATTGACAGTTGAGTACTATCGTTACTTAAATATTTGACTGTGCATAATAATGTGTCGAGATAGAGTAATAATTAGGCGGCAGCAAGCATGCTTCAGTTGTTTTAACAGATTACCTTTTTTAGTAGTAAATAATGTTAAATCCGAGGAGCTTTGGAGCAAAATTGAGTTTTGTGCCCATTGAGACTTTTGCTCAGGAAACGAACAACTCAAATTTTAGCCAATTTGACCGGGAGCCAATTGCCATAAGATTTGTGCGGGGTTCTTTATATGAACTTTTTAACCTTAAGGTCTCTTTAAGGCTTTTAATAATTGATAATGATTATGAACCATAATATCAAAGGGAACTGACAAGATCCAGAAAATGCACAAGTAGGGATATTATCCTGACCGAAAGCCAAATTCTTAGTACCTTTTAGTAACTTTTAAAGAAATTAAAATTAATAAACATAATATTTATAGGTTCAGAAGCTTTAATCCCGAATCCAGGTACTTACGCTTAAATTAAGGTCTAAAAACAATTTTGCAATTTTATCTTTATCGCATAATTCACACATATTAAAAATAAATTCTTTATATCGTGTTTCGTTTTAATTGATTCTACTTTCAAATGCGGAATTTGGTCGTTAACTACGCCAATTTATATTTCCACTACGGATTAGATGAACTAACCACAGTAAAATAAACTTTTAGGGTTAGTCTTCCGGGATTTTCGAGATCAGTGGCGTAGAATACAATTAATCCAAATTCCCCTGTTGACCAGTAAAATGCTGAAAATATTTAGGACAAGATTACATGAAAATAGTCACAAAATAGTACAAAACAGATGGAGATATTTACATTCAAAATGTAAGAGTCCCACTGGTATTTTTATGGTTCAAAAAATTCCACCGTCGTTACAGTTTTCTATAGTTTTGTAAGCTTTGATTTTATTATAAAAGTGAAGATGACGTTGCACCCACCTCCTCTTTCTCGACTTAACCGTTTGTACTAAGAGTTGGTGGGTTCAAAGCGATCTTCAGAATTTCTTTAGAGATAGAAATTCGAGCTAGTCTACTCCTAACTGGCGAGGCACAATAATGCCGAAACCGGTATAAGGATGACAAGCTCCTTTAATAATAAAATCAAAGTTTTTGGTTTAAAGCCCCGACTTGGTCGGGCGCCAAACCACGTCTGGACTTTCGTAATTCAATATCTGGGGGGGCATATAGCCCAAGGAGTAGTTGTTGAAGTCCAGACGCTGGTGCAGTGTAGGACATTTAATGTCTTTGTTCTTGGGAACAAGTGTGATTTATTTCACAACCTTAGGAAGAAAATTTCAGGTGCTTCATTAGAAGATTGTGGTTGAAATTACCTGAACGAAGACAGACAAAAGAGTTCATCGAAGCATCGTTGTCAAGATTATATGAAGCTCTTCAACTGGGCATTGCAAATAATAAAAAGATTAGCAACATGGCTCAAGAGTTTGTATCGTACCGAATTTCCTTCTTTTTGAATCATTCCAATGTCTCTCAAACGAAGGAAACGACTTATTGTGTCACTCCCAATGATTTTGCAAGCTCTTCTTGCGCTTGACTCTGATTTTCTTCAAGACGCCATCTTCAAAGCGCTCTAGCTTCGAAACCAAAGCTATTTACAGGAACATTTCACTCTATTTTTGCATGTCCTAAAAATCTGTAATACGTGTTCATTAACACCCTGTATACTCGTTGCTCAGTACCAAAGAACATTAGAAAAAAGTCCTGGAACAACCTGTATATGGGGAGGAGCAAACTCCATTTCAAATTATTTTTGTATTTAAATTATTTCACAAATTAGCTGGTTTCTTCCAACATATAATCATTTATCTAGCTGAATATTTAATTGGTAATTTCACATCCGTAACTAATTATACATTTTCTAGCGGCAAGTCCCTTAGATGATTTTCCAACTCACTAATTTTGTTTATTTTTAAAATTACAGTAGAAAATATATTGTAGCTGTTAAAATATATAATAATTAAAATACCTACAGCGTAATATAAATGGTGTGCTAAAACTGATATGAATAATGAAAAAAAAAATCTAGGAAATCTTAACCAATGTTTGAGATTCAAATGATTTATTTAATGACTTATTTATAAAATTGCTGATATATTGGCCGGGTCACAAAAACGTCCCTGGCCTGGAGGATGATCTTTACATGCAAAAGCGAATGTTTTTGAGTACTAAATATATTAATACCATCGATTTTGTAATCATACACGATCTTGATAAGGAAAGCTAGTTGATGGGTCATGCATTTATTTTGTCAATGAAAATATTCGTTCTCAACGTTAATCCCACACTGTTGGCAAGATTTAAAGTTAACGAGATTGGCACAAAAATACCCTTTCATCAATAAATCAACGAATGTCATCAAAGTTGATATATTGTCGATTAGCGGTATTAGGTAGACATCAGATGGGTATTTTAATCGCGGCAATGAACGTATTGTTATATAGCACAATGCGAAATTTTCAACATATTGCCGCTATGGGATTTCGATCCACATTTGAATTCAAAAGAGTGAGTCGAAATCAATATTGCATGACCAGAGTTGTTCCTACAATCCCAAGACAGAGTTTCCGCTATGCTTTTATACAACAAATCAACCAGAAAATTATCTACCTAAGGGAATTATCATAGGCGTATGTTGAATAGGGTAAAAACATTTTTTTCTTTATATTCATGTGCATTACCCTACTAAGGGAGTTAGTGATTCCTGTGGATATGATGGAGCCGCATATTTTTAAAGATATACAGATATATAGCAGTTTAAAGCCGAATCCGAACAGCAAAGTAGAGGAGCTTACTAGGCAAATTATTCTCGGCAGTCCTTCCGAGGGACTTAATGGGCTTTTTTGATGTTTGATTGTCACGGCCGGTGATCGAACACGGATTTCCCGAGCGAGAGACTAATACTACCAAGCCGCTATTCACCCGTAGTGAATTGTATCATTACGTACATAAAACCAGAGGTCAGTATGCCGCTGGTTGCTGGTTAATTTATAGATGCATAGTTGATCGATTCCATACAGAATAAGGGACAAAATTCAAATTCGGGGAGTTTGTTTCAAGTTTCGATGTGACTTACTACGTTTTAAGGGGGGTAGTAGTAAATTTTGTAAATTCTTCTCTGTAAAGTATATAATAAAAATGTCAAGTTGGAAAATTAAAATAATATACAATTATATTTTTTGTCAGGTCTTATGTATGATTCCATTTTATTTCTTTAGCATTTATTTCGGTAATTATTTTAAAAATGTAAGTATGAACCTATAAATTTGTTAAGAATGAACTCAATCTCTCTTTTTAAGATATATTTTCAATGCTTTGTTTATTAGTGAGTTTTAGTCAGATGAGAAGTATTCAATTATTTTTTTGTTCATTTGATTATCTTGTACTAAACCTTGAAACTATGAATGTTTCATATTTTTATCCTAACTTTTTCTTGCAGTAATTTTTTATTCTGAAACACAAATGTTTTTTAACGCATATAAATTACCTTTGAATTAAATTCACTTTGATTTATATCCGTAATGCTTTAAAATGTAAGGAGTTGATGTATATTTTTAGATTTTTTAGTGTCTACATAAATTTACTAAGAAGAATTTTCTAAATATTTAATTTGTAACGTTTCGTCCAATTCGTTGTCGTTTAAATACGTGGTGACAACTGGGGAACTTTCAATTTTCACTTGATTGTGGATACGCCAACCGACAGAAGGCTTATCCATTGTCTCCAATTCCCGAGGGTGACAAAACTCGTCCAGAAAATCAGAACGAACACACCCAGGCAATCTATCAAAGTTGAAGATCAAATAAACTAATATTAAGTGATTTGTTTAATAAGTATCGTCTACCCTTTCTTCAAATATTTAGATTCCTAGTGCTATATTTATTTCTAACTAGTGGCTGTTCATCAAACAGTTGCTAGAACTCATCTGCTTATTTTCAATTCACATCCCTTTTAGGTATTGAATATGGATACCAATTCTCAAAGCTATCTTATTTCACAAATTTATTTGATTCAATACACATATATAATTGATTGCGACACAAATTTCCACTAATTGACAGTAAACTGCTCGATTTTCCGTCAAGTTTATTGAGCACTAAAAAACCAAGTGAAATCCAATTAATTCAAAATTGCAACTCGTGAAAAATGGCATCGTATTTTTAAATGAAATGTTGCGAAAGTAATTGGAATACCAGATAACAATAGTACAAGTGGTTCAATCTAATTTTCTTGTGAATGATATATTTTTAAGTTCGAATTATGTATATGACAGGTCAAATGACATACGATATACGTATAAGTGAGTGTTAACAAGTATATTAAAAGCCATTGTTCAGATTTTGTTTAATTTTTACATTTTATTTAAACACTTTAATATGAAAATAGTTATTATGGGAACAGAATATTTAAATAAAGGATATGGAGAGAATAAGTTATATTTTAACAACCTTACAATGACTAACGCGTTCATTGTGATTCTAATCAAGCGCGGATAAGAAAAAGCTTTAAGAGATTAAGCCGATAAGTCGAAAATGTACTTCCTTCTTTCCTGGATTCAACTGATTCGATTTTCAGTGAAGTTTTTTAATTTACGGTGATTTAAAAGTTAATAAAAAAAAGGTTAAAATTCAGGCACCTGTAAAATCATATGACAGCTATATCAACCAGAACGAAACAACTGTTCAAAATTTCGGAATTTTGGATTGAGTTTGAGGAAGGTATTTGTACTCACTTCTTTCTTTGGGAGTAAAGTTGTGGTATATTTTATTTATTTTTGCGTCTTAGTCCCTAAGTCGTATAACCTGGTTCTATCTATCTATGTGATGGGGTGTCGATACACTGCGACCTATAAGATCTATTGTGCCCCTACTGCTGTCCAATCGTTAAGGATGTCTCAACGATTAGAGCAGTTCCTCCAGTCCTATTGCTTTCAAAAAGTTCAGGATGTCGGTAGGCTTCAGGTTAGGTAGATCTTCCTATTCTACTCCTACTACTGAGCTTATTTTTACTTTTACTGACGCAGTCGTCAGATCTCTTCTGGTTATAGTTTCCCAATAGTGTCTTGGCCTGCCTCATTCCTTGTAGTCCTATCCAGTAATGGGATCTTTTGTTATTTACTTCTTTTCCAAGTTCATCAAGTATTGTACTGGTGCTTATTCCGCAGAAGGGTTCAGGTCCCAGAAATGGTGTTTCAGTCCCTTTTTTGCGAGAGCGTCTGCTATTTCATTACTCTCCACTCCAGTGTGTCTCGGAACCCATAGTAGGGTAACAGTGTTGTTCTTGCCTAGTTCGTTTAGATTCTCTAGGCACTCCCAAACCATCTGGGAGTTGATTACATGGGAGTTCAAGGCATTAATGGCTGCTTGGCTGTCTGACATGATGATGATCTCTTGTCTGCGAAAATTTCTTTCTATGTTGAACTGGACATATTTTCCGATGGCGTATATTTCAGCTTGGAAAATGCTCGGAGATTTGCCTAAACTTTCAGAATATTTGGTTCCAGGTCCATATACTTCATATACTCATGTTCCTTCTGTTATTCTAGAACCATATGTGTACCACTTCTCTTGAGTTTTGGGATGGTATCTTTGTCCCATTCGCTTTTGTTACTTAGCTTTGTATTGAATTCTTTCACAAAGCTAAACTTCTTTGTCATCTCATCTTGGGGCATGTCCCAGGTTTTCTTGGGGATGTCCCAGGTTACTTCTTTAAGCATGTCATCCATACAAGTGATGTTTTCTTGTTCTTCTGTCCTGTTTACTCTTAATATTTTTATTTTATCTATATTTATAATTTCTCCTCCTTTTTTTATCTATAGTTCTTTGTCTTTCCTGTAAATCAAACTGCGCCGATCTCTTATTTCTGTTTAGTATTGTTATCTTTCGTGTATATTTCCTGCAACTTTTTATTGTGTTTTCCATATCGTATCTTGTTTTTCTTCCACGCGATGTTAAATATTAATCCTATCCATTATTTCCATTTCTTTTTCCCATTTTTGACAGACAGTATAACCTAATGTTTATCATTCAATAAAGGTTATACATATAGAGTATCCTTTTGGTTTTATTTAGATACATTATTTAGAATTTGCAACAGTTTTTTTACGCCCTGTTAAAAGCAGCAAGAAAGTTCTGTAATCGTTTCAGTAGATTAAAACTTTATAGCTACAATTAAGCATCGAAAACTTCTAACAGATAAATGCTTACACGGTGCTCTATTGTTTTAATTTTCAGACAATTTAAGCCTCTTTTTAGCTCAATCGATATTTTTTCGAATCACTAAGGCTATAATTATTCCAATCCATCTACAACGTAAATATAAGCGTATAATTAAACAAATATCTTCCATTAAAAATTTAATCGCTATTTTACAAAAGGATTTCGATTACGAAAACTAATTACTTCAAAAAATTTACGATTATCTCATTTTAATGCTCACCAATATTTGGAGGCTTCTTTATTTAATAAGTTCGCTCCTGCGCCAAAATTTAAAAGGCTTTTATTGCTGCTACTGAAATAGTGCAGGTATCGTGTATTTGATAACTTACTTTGAAGCATCTATTTTTAAATGAGACAAAAGCATTTTAAACTTTACTTAAACGCTTTCGTTCTCCTACCAAATTCTGCGTATTCAACTTTATATCATTTATTGAATGAATCATATTGAGAAAATAAAAATAACAACTTCAGTTACTTCCACTCTAAAATGTACACAATATTATGGTTTAGATTAATTGTATTTATTTTGTGTACACGCGTAGAAAACCAATTTCATTCAAAACAACAATAAAATTGTCATTGTTGTGTAGAATGTCGCTCGTTTATCCATAAATTTGTTGAATACCATAAAGCTTTTCTATTATCCCAAAAACCCCTAAATCAAAACGAAATCAGTTCGTTTCCAGTGAAATTTCAACGATTACCTTTAGCTCTTTATTGAATTTGACATGTCATCGTATTTTCTTTTGTAGAATATATATAGGCTTGTTTTATTAACGAAATACCAAATGTAGGAAAGTAAGCAAATATTTATTTTTCTTTGAAGAGATTTGAAGTACAAAAAAAATATTCTTCAATGCCAGTTTTGAGACATCGAAGGTTAATGGAGAGGGATGCAAAGATACAACGTAAGTGGTATTTCGATATGTGAGTTATTCAATTTCAAAATACAGGGTAATTCATGGGGTTATTTTAAATCCACCTATTGTTACTTGTTATTGCGTAGACATTTATCAACTTTACTAACTTGTGGCACGTAGATACATACCTCCCAGTATAATACTTTCATGTATTGTTAGTAATAGGTTAAGGTTACGTTATTGTCAATATTAAATGTTACGTGTACATAGAAAGGTTGATCTCTTACTCCGTTTGCTTATTGTTTATACACTATTATTATTATTATTATTGCTTTATTACTTCCAAAACCAAAGTTTACAGCAAGAAGTACATCAGTATATACATCATTTAAACTATTAGAATAATTAATGTAAAAGGAAAACAAAAAACAATTTTTATTTGCAAAGATATACTCACAGATCGTCTTTGCTTCTATAATGGTTATGTTTTGAAGATCAAGATATATTTTGTTTCATTACAGTGTAAATAGGACATTCAAATAGGACATGAAAAAGTGTTTTTTTCTTGTGTATTACATACAGAGCAAATTAGATCTGGATTAATGAAATCATTATCACCGCATAAAGTAAATTTAGTCTTAAATTTGTTAGTCCATTGTGTAATACTTACAAATTAAATTTCTTCTATACGAATTAACCGTAATATTACTAAGGTCGGTCCAACCATCCAGAGAATTGCTTATTGTTTATACACTTCTTGTATACAGGGTGACACAGCAACAATGTAACAGGCTACAGTATCTGTGTTTCTCAAGATAAAATTATATAATTTTAGGGCATTAAATGGGACCTTAGTGGCCTCATTTTAGTCAGTTTGTTTCACTTTTACTACTTCCGGTTTTGCCGGAAGTGATACCAACTTTTGAATTTTAAACGGGACACCCTATAGATTATTACATTTTTGGAATCTACATGACAACCTGATTTCATCTATGTTTCATACTTGGTATCTCAAGTGAATAGTTAAGGAGCTACACACAAAAATACGAAAAATCAAAATTGGCTCAAATAACATACCAAAGAAATAAACAATAAATAATTTATTCTTCATTTGACAATTTTAATAAAAAAATACTAATCCTTAAATACACAAAAAAATATTTACAAACTAAATCGAATTTTTAAAATGTTGTCCATTATTTTCGACACACAGTCTTGCACTAACAGTTGTCTCATAGGCTCGATTTATTTGATCTGCTGTTGTGCTGTTAATAGCATCTCGAACAGAAATTTCTAATTGTTCTTTTGTAGTTTATGTTCTTTTATAAACAATATTTTTTAAATGTCCCCAAATAAAAAAGTCCATTGGCGTAAGATCAGGTGATCTTGCTGGCCATCTGATAGGACCGTTATTTCCGATCCATCTATTTCCAAATCGAAAATGTAAATAATTTTGAACCAGACCAAAATTATTAGAGCCAGCCCCATCTTGTTGAAAGGTAACTCTTTAATTTACTTAATCTGGAAAATCGTCGAAAATATTCTCAATTTCATTTTGTAAAAATTCTAAATATCTTTCTCCTGTTAAAGCTCCATCAAATATAATGGGACCAAAAATTCTTCCCTCTAATATGCCCAACCAGACATTAAATCCAAATCTTACTTGTTGATGTCCTTGTCTTATTAGTAGTGGATTTTCTGTAGCCCAATACCTTGTATTATTTTTATTAAATATTCCTAAATTCGTAAATCTAGACTCGTCAGTAAATAAAATGGAGTGATGAAAGTTATTGTTTAAATTGTAATTATTTCAAAGCCAATTACAAAATGTAATTTTTCTAGCAAAATCATTTTCATACAACTCTTGATGAATTTGATACTTGAATGATTTATATTTATATATTTTTTTTCTAACAGATTCCCTGGTCATAATTTACATATGCAAGTACATTTGTCTCAACTTCTTCACTTATTATAGATTTGTCACTTTCAGCAATCGGTTCCCTTCTTAACTGAGTTTCAAGTCTCCAGAAATAATTGTTGGTTGGATGATTCCTGTTGGGAAATCTATTTCTATACAACTCAGCAGCAGCCTTTGAATTTTTTCGACATTCACCAAATATTAGTCTATTTGTTCATTACGAGTATACATTTTTATCAAAAAGGATTTTAGATCATTTACTTTATTTTGCAGTTTAAATCACCAGCTCTATGATAGCTAACTGTCAAATTCACCGTCACCTAAATAAGTCAAAATAATGTCATAGTCACCGCCGCCTTGATAATATTAAAAAATTCTCTCGTTTGAGAACATTAACTAAGAAATGTACAAAAAATGTAATTTAAAATTATGCAGTTAATTAGAATAGAATGCGTTTATTGTTTTAGGAAGAAGAAAAAACAAGGGTTGCAATTTAAATAAGGTATGAAAACGGGGGAAAATGGGTTAAATTAAAAAAAAATAAAAAATCGTACAATTCAGTTATGTTGTATTAAATTTATATATTTTTTGAATTACATTAAATAATTTAATGTAATATTTAAGTTAGTGCCGTTTTTTCCCGTTATTTATTTCTTTGGTATGTTATTTGAGCCAATTTTGATTTTTCGTATTTTTGTGTGTAGCTCCTTAACTGTTCACTTGAGATACCAAGTATGTAGATTCCAAAAATGTAATAATCTACAGGGTGTCCCGTTTAAAATTCAAAAGTTGGTATCACTTCCGGTAAAACCGGAAGTAGTAAAAGTGAAACAAACTGACTAAAAAGGGGCCACTAAGGTCCCATTTAATGCCCTAAAATTTTATAATTTTATCTTGAGAAACACAGATACATGGTTGCTGTGTCGCCCGGTATATAAGCTGTTAAGATCAACCTTCATCAGTTCATAAATTCATTACTAGATTGTTATTAGATTCATTCGATCGTTCATTATTATTATTTGATGTAATGTTCGAGTACTGTAATTAATTACTATCAGATAATAAACATGCGTTTTGTTTATTTATCTACTCCCGATAGAAGCCGCCCTAAACCAGGATATGACATGGCGATCCTGCCAGTCCCTTAGGACATCACAAACTTCTCTTTTGAGTATGTACTGCATACATCCTATATTTACAAATATGGTTTAATTATATTATACAGGATAATTAAAAACTAATACATACTTGAATTACGAGCTGAGCCTACAAGTTATGTAAAAATTCAGCAAATGACGTTGTAAAATATTATGATTGAGCTTTACAGATAAGATAAGGTAAATTTTGAATTATTAGAAGAGACCCACCTACTGTCGTATTTAGTACTTCGAGATTATAAGCGATGGCACATAAACATAGGACACTACTTAGTTGGATGGGTAAAGGAGGAAACAATAATTATTTTTGCCAAGATACTTGCTGTAAAGTTTTAGCTATGTTATATAGTACTTAAAGCTACAGTTTACGTAATAGTTCGTAAATTTAAACAGTCTAGACGCTAGTGCGTAAAGGAATAGCAAAGGTATATTATTGGATGTAGAAGTTAGGGCAATTTTTAAAAGATGGCTCCGGCAGTTACCCATAGTTCATAGTAACCGCCAATTTTGGTTTCAGAGGGGTTAGACATCTGCCAATAATATTCACTTTATATCGCTTTGAATTTCATACAAAAATCTTCACTTCTCTGGCAGAAATCGAAAATTGGCTCCAAACTTGTAGAGCCCCCAAAGACGAGTCATTTTTTCGAGATGGAATTCGAAAATTGCCTGAAAAATGGGAGAAAGCAGTAGATACTATCGAATGTCTTATATTATTTTTCAAACAATAAAATTTGGCACAACGATTGTTGCCGCCCTGCTAATAGAAGAGAAACACAGAGAGTGTAAGAGAAATTCTAAACTACAATATAATTACACCTTCACATTTAAAAATGTTCTTTAGTCTGTTTGCATAATAATTAAAATTACCGAACATACGGGTTATCGAACAAAGTAATTCACCTTCTAACTAGATCTCTTTAGGGAAATTAAAAGAGGCTTATTAAATTAATTAAATAATTAATTCCCAAGCGCTTGATGCAAATTTAAGCTGTTTGTTCTAATGACGATAAATGTTATTTTAGTTTCTACTTCAAAATTAAGATTTATTAAAAAATATCCAAGTATTTTACATTTTCATTGCAAGATCCAGTCGTTGATCGAATCAGTTATTTCCCCATATGATTAAATATTTCATTTGAAAACCTTTTTACATACCTTGACAATAAAATACTTCTTATTTGGCGAAAAATAAGTAAAATCCACTTATTTTTCCCATTTCTACCCCCTAAGAAGACATTTTAGAGAAATTGCATTTCCTCCAATCTATTTTTAAAGGTGTCTTGAGATTTATTGCCTGGAATTCAGTCAGTCCTTAGCCCTTACTTTCGACAACCCCGAATATGTAGGCGACCGGGGACTCCAACAGGGAAAACTTTATTTTGTTGAAGTGGAAAGTGGTTGGTACGAACTCACACAATCGATTCAAAATGCGGAAATTGCGTTAAATGAAGACAAGATTCGCCATATAAAAGTGAAGTCAATTAAAATTCGGAAAGGATTAGTTTAATCTGCAGTTGAAAATTTATGATATAGCTGGCAAAAATGTAAATTCGGGGATTCGGGATCCTCTTCACCGCACATTATTATTTAAAATTGATATACCGTCACATATAAATCGTTAGGCTTGAGTAATAAAAATAGCGATTAAAAATGTTATTTCATTTATAGATAATTTATCTCAAACCAGTTGAGAATGCTGTTCTAGCATTGCCATAGACCGAACAATAGTGGGGTGAAATTAGAATTTTATATGGATGTAAGGGCCAAGTCAAATTTTTTTTAATTTTTTCGATTTTATACATAAAGAGAAGCTTGTAAAAAAATTTTCAATAAATTTGGGCAGGAGCTTCGCGAGATATGTGCCAAAAACTGCACTTTTGGTATTTTTCGAGTGGATTGCTTCACTATTTTTTAAATATCTCCGGCTCTAAGAGTCGTGGAAAAATAAAAAAATAAATAAAATGACCGTGATGAAGTAGAGTATCGATCCGTATAGAAGGGTTTTTTTGAAAATGCATCCTAACCTAAAAAAAGCGCGCGCACATTTTTTTTTTACTGAATTGGCAATAAATAACCAAAGAATCTTCGAATTTTCTTAAAAAATGGAGAAAATATGTATTTTTATATCGGGAAGACGTGGTAAAAATTAAAAAAAAAAAGTATTTGTCCAGCCAAAATCGGCATTTTTCTAACAAAAATTGAATTTTTGTGTGTACTTTTGTCTAAGAAAATCCAACATTTTATTTCTTTATTTAAAGTGCCCAATTTAGGAAATAATAAAAAAAAATTCGATTTTCATTTTTTTCCAATTTTTTTATCGGGATATTTATGCTTGATTCTCTTAGAAACTATATTTCAGCCCAAAAAATGTTTAAAAAAATAAAAAATATATTTCAAGTTCTAAAGTAAGATTTTTGTGACAACATAGTCTTACATTTAATTATTTTTGTTTTATTACTATATTTATATACATATTGTGAAATTGTGAGATTGGGAGCAATAAAGACATTATTATTATTATAATTAATCTCAAAAATTATTAAGAACGATTTGGCGATCTTTTTAAGATTTAAAACTCAATCGGTAACCCTGACTAAAATGTGAATTTAGTGATGAAGGGAGTCTTAAAAAAAGAAAAACATTACCTTGACTTTTTTATTTTTTAACTAAGAATAACTGTTTGTAGATTTGTAGATTTTAATTTCATTTCATTTCATTAAAGCGTCAATCTTACCTAATAATTATAACTAAACATAAATAGAAGAAAATATAATTAATGTTCATATTTATTATTATTAACATACAAAATTATTTTCAGCATAAAAAAAATGTATTTTTGTCCAGCCAAAATCGGTATTTTTCGAAAAAAAATTGAATTGGCCGCCATTTTTGGAAAAGCAATAGTAGAGAAAAATTTTTTATGTTAAAAAAGGATTTTGTGTGTACTTTTGTCTAACAAAATCCAACATTTTATTTCTGTATTTCAAGTGCCCAATTTAGGGAATGATAAAAAAATAAAAATTCGATTTTCATTTTTTATATTGATTTATCACAAAAATCTTACTTTAGAACCTGAAATACAGTTTTTCTAAGAGAATCAAGCATTAATATCGAGATAAAAAAGTTGTAAAAAAATTAAAATCGAATTTTTATTTTTTATTATTTCCTAAATTGGGCTCTGTAAATAAAGAAATAAAATGTTGGATTTTCTTAGACAAAAGTACACACAAAATCCTTTTTTTAAGATAAAACATTTTTTCTCTACTATTTTTTTTTTCCAAAAATGGCGGCCAATTCAATTTTTTTTCGAAAAATGCCGATTTTGGCTGAACAGATACATTTTTCTTTTTAATTTTTAAGAAAATTCGAGGACTCTTTGGTTATTTTTTGCGAATTCGTTTTTTGAGGTTAGGATGCATTTTTAAAAAAACCCTAGTATACGGATCGATACTCTACTTCATCACGGTCATTTTATTTTTTTTCATTTTGCCACGACTCTTAGAGCCTAAGAGTTTCCCTCGTCTTCGACTCGGGATAACTTTTAAGAAATTCATGCTTTCGTAAATATTTTCAATAGTAATTCAAGCTCCAGGGAGATTACTAGTGAAAGTATTAATAAAATTTTAGATTGACAGTTCTTATTCTAATCAACACAGCCACAGTCTACTCACTTTTACCAAAATGGTCATTCACTATGTGTCTATTTTAAATTCAATGTCACTTTAAACTTCAAAATTTTCTTATGTTGGACCCTTAGATCATATATGCTACGCTAGATACGCTATTCAGGTTATTTGTTGTGGTGTACAGGAGGGAGTTAGAGTACCATCCCACTGATTGGTCGATTTCAAATTTCGACGATACCCGCTCATATCGTAAATTTTGACAGATGTCAGATATTCTGTTTTTTGGGAATTATTGTGCCAATCTTGTGTATTTTTATAGTTTTTTGAAAGTTTTTGCTAGGTACAATTAGTTTAGAGAGCAGTGGTCGCATTTCTCAACAAAATGCCACAGCCTTGTTAAGTGTACAACATCAACTTTGAGAAAGGTGCTGTCATCGGTATGTATTCCATAGGCGTGTTGTTGGATAGGACAGGAAGTGAAAATAAGAACTAAACGTAAATTATGTATACTTTATTTGAATTGTAAATGAATTGTTTAAATATCTATCTATTGTATGTCAATTTATGTTTTATTAAAATAAACCATGTTCATCAGTAAATTTTTCATTTCTTACTCAACCTAATCTATATGAAGGTTCATTTTTGACGTAGGTATCTTTTGTATTAATATACCTACCAACTTTTCATTATGTTTTTTTCTATATTAACGAGTTTATAATCAATGGGATTTTTAATTTGCTATAAAAAAATATTTACAGAAGCGCAAGATGATGGTATTCAACCTCTTAGATTATTCCCATTCCAAACAATTTTCGTATGCATGCTATTTTATTTAATTTCGATTCATATTAATTCCCATTTTACTGTAACCTACACTCACTCAATCCTTAGAAAATGAAATATGTGTTGTATAAATATGACAATATATTACACTGTACCAAAATATTCAGAATGGTACGCCACTGTATCATGGTACGCTATTGCCTCTTCACCCCCTCTCGTCTTTACCCCTCTAGAACCAAACAAACACTATAGGATGCCGTATCTAGCGAAGCATATATGATCTAAGGTTGGACCCCACACACAGATCGAATTCAGATACCGAATAATTTGTTCGGTGAATATGGATTAAGACAGTTACTAAAAAACGTCAGCTAAACAGATGATCCGCATTTTTCAAGTCAACAAACTGACAGAAAGATAAAACATATTTGATGGCCAATCTTTTACTATGTGGCATACAAGTACCAAAAAGCTTCGCATGGGGTTAATTAGTCAATTTGAGATAAAAATACATGTGAAAACAGCAAGTCGAGCAAACTATGTATTTTTAAAACGTGTATATTTTTATTTTAATTAGTTAAGAGATTTCAGTATTTAGAACATCCTAAAATACGAGTTGAAAACTCCAAATGATTTAACAAAAAGACTATTAAAGTCAGAGGAGGTTAAATAATAGAACCAAGGTGTCTACTAATCCTAGAAATCTTAAATATAAAGTTAAAAATGTCAAGCGATTATTCTGTTAACAAGAAATATTTCCTGAATTCAAAATGGCAATCCAGTGTTTAACAAAAATGAAAGAAAATAGGTTGTTAATAAACTATTCAATATTAATTATTAGTATCCATTTCAAAACTCATTTAATTCCGTTCTTATTAAACATTTTTAATTTTGTTTATATAGTATGACGATATTTTTTCTATAGAATGTTTTGGCGGTATTTCAACAGTTTTTGTAAGGGTATAATTTTAATTTATTTGGTTACGTAAGTGAATATGGTACCGTTTTATTTTTGGTGACTCATCTGGTGCTTATATTATGGCAATATTCGATTGTAAAATCCCACGGCCCTGTCTACAATCTCTCAATTCTATTCCGTAACTAGTTAGGACAATCAATTTCCAGCGCCGTTTAGCCAAGTGATATTCATTTGAAAATGTTTTATTTTGTTATTTATTTCATTTTCAAGCGACTTATTGTATTGCAAAACATTTTATTTTATTATACATTTAATAATGTCGGAATCATTGCAACTGGTTCTAGTAAATACGCAGATTTAATTATAATTAATTTTGAAGGAGACCGTCTCCTTGACACAAAAACAAGTATAAACAGTCCTTCAGTAAGGAAATATCCACATTCCACGAAGAGAACAAATCCTTCACTAAATTAATGCTTGGAAAAGACGTTTTACCTTCATTTCGCGACAATACAATCTCAGATAAAAGTTTTCGTTTTATAAAATATTTAATTTCCTAAATAATCTCTCTGAATCTATCCTGATATTGCGCTAAGTAATCTGGTCTTTAAACGAGATTACATAATTAAATACATAGTGAATTAACAGAAACGTTTTTTAATTAAAAAGCGTTTTTAAGATCAGAAAGAGATTAACATCGGATGAATGAGATTCAGTTGTTCTTATTTTTAAATTAAAATATAAATTTGGTTTGCTATCTCCCACGATTTCTTTGTGTTACCAGAACTTTTTAAAGTTTAAATTTACTTGTAAGGGTTATTTTTAAATATTTTTTTGAAAAAAGCTCAAAATAACTTTATCTGTCAAGTAGACCAATCAGCATTTCAGATTTACTTAATGAACCTAATTCTAATCTCAGACAGAATGAAAAAAACACTTTCTTTCATTGACGTCAAAGTTGTAACACAACATTTAGATTCTAGATTCTAGATATTGACAGCGTTAATTCCGAAAATCACTTGACGCGTGGCGCTGCTTCCTTGTCTGACAGACTAAATTTATAAGGTCTAAAATAATTTGTTACGTTCCAAAAATCAGCGGCGCAGCAAAAATTTTAATTGAAAAAAGTTTTATACGTGTACGTATTTTTTAAAGAGAAAATTGTAGAAAGATGCGGAAAATTGTAGAAAAGCGTGGAAAATTGTATAAAGGTGTGGAAAATTGTAGAAAGATGTTGAAAGTTGAAAAAAATTGTGGGAAAATCGTAGAAATGTTATTGTTGAAAAGTTTATTGAAGAAAATAAGTACAAATATGTCTGGTATAAATCCAAAAATATAATAAATATTACAAATAACCCACAGAAGCCTCAACAACTTGTACGGCATAAAAAAGTGTGTAAAATTGTAGAAAAGTGTGTACAATTGTAGAAAGGTGTAGAAAATTGTAGAAAGATGTAGAAAATTGTAGAAAGATGCGGAAAATTGTAGAAAGGTGTGGAAAATTGTAGAAAGATGTGGAAAATTGTAGAAAACTGTGGGAAAATCGTAGAAATGTTATTGTTAAAAAGTTTATTGAAGAAAATAAGTACAAATATGTCTGGTATAATGACAAAAAATATAATAAACATTACAAATAACCCACAGAAGCCTCAACAACTTGTACGGCATAAAAAAGGGTGTAAAATTGTAGAAAAGTGTGTAAAATTGTAGAAAGATGTGGAAAATTGTATAAAGATGCGGAAAATTGTAGAAAAGTGTGGAAAATTGTAGAAAGATGTGGAAAATTGTAGAAAGATGCGGAAAATTGTAGAAAAGTGTGTAAAATTGTAGAAAGATGTGGAAAATTGTAGAAAGATGCGGAAAATTGTAGAAAAATGTGTGAAAATCGTAGAAATGTTATTGTTAAAAAGTTTATTGAAGAAAATAAGTACAACTGTGTCTGGTATAAATACAAACCAGTTGAGAATGCTCTTCTAGCATTGCCATAGACCGAACAAATTGTAATGAAAGTAACCAGATAACTGAAGTGTCAGATTAAAAGTTTCGCCTTTTAACATATTGCTTTATAGTGACTGTCACTTCAGTTTTCTAAATCTTAGAAACTTAATTTATTTACAATTAGACACAATTTGACATAAATGAAAAACGGACCCATTAGCTCCCATTTGTGGTTAAGCCACTGCTAAAAATCTAAAGTCGTACATCTGGCAAAGTATTTTTAGATGGACTGACATGACCACAATGGTTTTAATTAGAATTTTCGGTTATATAACTTTTCTATTACCGCGATAATGAAGCAGCAGCCTCAGCGTTATGCCCACAATATTAACGTTGATTGATTATGTGAACAAGCTCTGAGCATATCATGTCTTGTTTTAGGCTCAATATCTGAAAACGTCTCTCTAATGATTATTACTATAAAAAAGTATGTGATTGATTGTTTCTGCTTCATTTATTTGATATAATCTTGTACATTCGAAATGTTGGTTAAAACTCTCAAAATTTTAAAAAGAAAATCATTTAATTGTGGAAGTAAATTTGACCGCCTGAGATTTCCAGCCCATTTGTAATGGGTTCGTAATTACATTATCATTTTTCGATTTTCAGAGCTAAGTGCAAAACACCTGAATGCAAGTTTTTTTGTATTCGAATTCTTCAAAAAGTTATTAGAACTTTCTTATTTTTGAATATTGTTTTTGTGTGCGTATTATGGAGTTGATAAAACCAATTTAAAAAGGTAGACCTGACATGAATAATTCTTTATTTGATCAACAGGTGCCAAAAAAATAAATTTACGTCGAAATATATACGAGACAGAAATACAGTAACTGCAAAAAATACTTATTTTACCAAGTAAGACAAAATTCACTTGTTAACTATTTTTAAAATTAAGGAGGAACTTAAAAATGAAATGACAGCATACTAAGGCCAAATTTCAAACATTTCTTTAAAAAAATTAGTTATAATTAGTTAGAAATTCTAAAACCAGCTTCTGCTGCACTTGATAGGCTCAAAGAAACCATAATTGAATGTGTTCATCCTAATATTTTCTTAGATATAACCTCTAAGATTTCCTTAAGCAAATATGTTTTTTTAAATTACTAAATGGCCTGTAAATCAAGAGAATACCCCCAAGCGTTCAACCTGTTGAATTTCTGAAAATATCTTTTCCTCCAACACCAAATTTTAATTATCTAAATCTCAAGGTTCAAAGAACATGACTGCTAATTGCTTGTTTCTAAAATGAACAGTCATCTTCTATCAAAGATACGTTGATAAGTTACCAGAGGAGACAGAAAGCTGATTAAATTAAAATAAAGGATTTCGTGTAAAGTTAAGAATTGAATCTTAACATTTACGAAGTATTTTCTTTCATTGAAAAATTAATTTTCACTGTAGGTCCTTTGGAACATTTGATTTGGTTCATTGGAAAGCAAAAAAGCCGCTACATTAGTATTTCTTTACAAAATTACAATTAAAATAAAAATATTTTTGATTTCAAGTGTTTCATAGTGTTTTGCCCTTCATGAAAAATCGATCTGTTTTGTTAAAAATAATATATTAGCATTACACTTTGTTTTTATATTTAACCTTGCTTTTGATATATACACTGCTCGTTGTATTTAAATTTCCTTTGATTTACTACCCTAACCTCATTTTACAGCTGCTAATCTATTTAATTCAGTAGCAACATCAGAGATTGCTGAGATACAAATTCATTCTAATAAAAAAAACAACCTTGTAAACCGACAATGTCCTTTCCGATTCTTGGGATTGAATTTATCTCAGCCTGTCACATTCTAACTCCTGCTAGGTCAGTAATCGTACGTAACTAAAGGCTATTAAGAGTTGGGAGTTTTTGATGCCGGGAGTTAGATTTAGAAACCAGAGGCGTATGGTCCAGTGGGAGTTTGTTTAGGTGGAGTTTTAAATTGCTGGATAACCGGGAAAAAATAATGTCTTCTTCTGGTTGCCAGTTTAATTAGTTAGTTTCGTAACATTTTCGCAAAATATTTTTGTTATTTATATAATAAAAGTTTTGGGGTGACTTCTCTCTCACTTTTAAATACAGTGAGGATCATTCCCCCCTATCTAACTCGTTACTGGACTCTTGTTAGGAAAATCGCCGATACGCGTCGACTTTTGATTTCTACAATGTACATTTTTGTATGAATAGTTTACCCCTAATTTCATCACTTACTGGAGGGGACCAAACCTTTCGAAAAATTTAAATAGCTCATTTGAAAGTGGGTTTTATTCTCTATTCAATCCTCACTGTATATGTAAAAATGGTGTTTTGGTTAATAATGTCATTTTTTTATTTCATCACAAAATGAATTACCGTCAGCTAAGACTTTTTCCCATATTTTTGTGAATAAATGGATTCCGCACCAGAAGAACTTTCCATCTTTTGAAGCCAACCATTCATTAAACCAAATTTTCACTTCATCATAATAAAGGCCGTGCTGCACAAATGGTAGTCTGAAGTGCGGTAGAACGTTCCATGTGATGTTTTTCGAATACTTTCATGGTGGCGAGTTGTCATGTTGAAAAATTCCTTTATCGTGTCTTTGAACATATTCTGGTCATTTTTCTTTCAATCCTCGTTTCAACTTTATCAATTGTTGTCGATTCTCCAGATTTCAGTAGATCGTAATACATAGCTCCTCTACTATCCCAAATACACAGGAAAGGTTTATTTCCATGTATATATTTTACTGGTTGAGATGTTAAAGGCCGGCCTGAGTCTACCAATGATTTTCTGCGCTTTGGATCGTCTAAATAAATCCACTTTTCTTGACCTGTTACAACCTGATGGAAAAAGCTTTTCTTTTTTATCTGGCAAGTAAAATTTCACAACGGGTTTTTCGCGTTTCGATGTCCCTTTCATATAATTCATAGGGAACCTACTTTCCTTTCTAAAATGGTGGACTGTGCAATATTTAATACTGTTTAAACGTCCATCTTCAAACTTTTTTGGCTGTTCAGTACGCTTCTTTTTATATCAAAATCACCACTCTGAAATCCATTAAACATTCATTGACCAGTTTGAGTTGGAGTTGGAGCATGTTTACCTTAAGCTTCAACCAACGGTAACTTTCAGCAGCCGTTTTCTTAAAAGAATATTATTACATTTCCCCGAAAAACGTCTTTTTCTGGTACGAAATTCTACATGTTAAAAGTTATGAAGAACTATGTTTTTCGCAGGTAGAATGAAGTTTTTTGCAGACGTTTATTTTTCATGCCTAATATTTTTAAAACATGTTTTCGTGAATTTAAGTTTCTTATTTTGACAGTTATTTAGCAGAGCTTCAAAGCTACTGTAATTTCCAGTTCTACAAAACCTTATCCAGCTTCTTAAAATTCTGATAGACCAGAGATAAACGATTTTTCTTATTGATACGCCTCTGCTTTCGAAAACCGCAAATTCGAGCTGCATGTAATGAACCTGGAACCTGCTTCTTTTTAATGGTATAATCTACTTAAGGCTCAAAGAAGTAGTAAAGCTTCACTAATTTTCTCCCTCCTTTTGTCTTGCCCGGCCGAAATAATAAAGTTTACCCGTTTCCACCCTGCCGATATTTGAAGTGTTCTGGTCAGAGCCGTTCGAATGAATATAGAGCGAAAATCAATTTTGATTCGATTATACCGAGGAAAAAAGGAAATCACAGTTTTATCCTGATAATGCGGAAATTCGTTACAAATCAGCATGTCTATCGCGTTATATGGCGAACTAATCGGAAAATTGATGAGTCAAAATTACTTCGTAAAGGTTTTTTAGGAAAATAAATCGGGCGTATATGTATTTTTAAAATGTGCAGTTCAATTTTATTTAAATAGTTCATCGAAGTTGGTTTGAGAATAAGTATTGACCTAAGAATGAACGTTTTTCAAATTTTGGCGAAGGCGTTTTTTTTTAAATTGAATTGTATCGATTTTTTATACAGGTTTTGTTTTTTTTTCTCGGATGTTTGTACTATCGACAGCTACACTTCGGCCTCTTGGGCTTTTTATGCCTCTTACAGTTTTTGTTAATTTGTAGTTTTTTTTGTTTTGTTGTTTTTATAGTTTTTGTTAATACGAGGTAGGTGTGAAAAGTTTCCGACCTCAACGTAAATAAAAGCTACTGAATTTCATTGTTCATCTGTTGACAGTTACTCACCAAAGTTTCAGACATTTTGGACGCGCAGTTTTTATGTAACAGTCGTTTGAGTGAGTTGATGTGAATTTTTTGTGAAAATGGACAAAATCATGTCATTAAATATTTGTTTTTGAAAGGTAATACGCCTTCGCAAATCAAAGATAAGTTGGATTCTGTGTATGGGGACTCTGCACCATCATTTACCACAGTGAACTTTTGGGCTGCTGAATTTAAACGTGGCCGTAAGAGCTTGGGAGACGATAAACGTTCGGGACGTCCAAAAACTGCAACTACCGACGAAAACATCGCCAAAGTTCACCAAATGGTGCTAGACGACCGCCGAATTAAAGTGACAGAGATAGCAGAGGGTATGAACATGTCAAAAGAACGTGTTTGTCACATATTAAATCAACATTTAGGTATGAGAAAGCTGTCCGCGCGTTGGGTGCCGCATTTGCTCATGTTAGACCAAAAACGTGTTCGATTTAACATTTCCAACGCATTTTGATGAAGTTTAGGGGAAATAAATCCCAGTTTTGGCGCCGATTAATTACTGTAGATGAAACATGGATACACCATTATATGTCCGAAACAAAAATACAGTCCAAACAGTGGACTCCAAAGGGGGAACGGGCTCCAAAAAAAGTAAAAACTGTTTTTTCGGCTAGGAAAGTGATGGCGACTGTTTTTTGGGATAGTCATGGAGTTATTTTAATTGATTATCTTCAAAAAGGAAAAACCATTACAGGAGCATACTATGCATCATTACTTGACAAGCTGAAGGCAGAACTTGTAGAAAAAGAAAATCGTGTTTCACACCTCAGCGGTTGCCATAACGAAAATCCACGAATTACGGTTTGAACTGCTTGACCATCCGCCTTACTCACCAGATCTAGCTCCAAGCGACTTCTTTTTGTTCCCTCATCTAAAAATTGCGCTCTGAGGACAAAAATTTTCGTCAAATGAAGAGACAATTACCTTCGTGAACAATTATTTTGCAGAGAAAAATGCTGAGTACTATTTGGACAAGTTACAGAGATGGGAGCATTGTAATTCACGAAACGCAAGAATAGTAACAATAATTGCATCATTAAATTTAAATTCATAAGGTGTGCTTTTGGTGATTTTTGTGCGCTATTTATGAACTGGCAAAAATTTAAGTGAAAGTGTATTTTATATATAGACATCCATGAATAGTTCTTCCCTAAAATTAGAATTATTTTGTAATTAGTACAAACTTACCACAATTAGGTAAAACAAAAATGTTCATTGTGAGGTTCTTACCTGAAAAAAAAATTATATTTAATTCCATATCTACGTAAGTTCGTTTTCAAGCAATTTTAAAGTTAATAATGTAATATCAGTTTACGTACTCTGAGACAAATAAAAAGATTTTGAAATTTAAGATGTCATTTATATATATTTAATCTGTACAATTCCGCCTACTAATCCGACAGTCGCAGAAAATTTATCGTTTTTCTTTTATGTAATCTAATTTTCATTAGTCGCTATCTGTCAGAAAATTCAGGTTTTTACTTTGCACCTCCCTTGGGCGGTATTTGAAGAAATGTCTTTCTTATAAGCTGCTTAAAGAGACTGGCAAATTGCCGTATATTTCAAATTTATTTCAAAAGTATTCCTTCCTGAATACATTCGCCCTTGATGAAACGCCACCAAGATGATAAATCGTGATAAAACTAAATGAAAAACCTGAAAAAATTCCCCGATGCATTCTGAAGTATTATGTGACTCATATTTACGAGGTAGTTTAAAAAATACTATATCTTTTACCTCAAATTTGAAAAATCTATAATGGACCTGTTCATGAAAGTATTTCAAAATGTAATTTGACTCTCCCGAAAATATTTGCATATCTCTTTGTCGTCGGAAGCAGAGTCTTCTGTAAGCTATCATGTAGTGTTTTATCCCGTTTGATAAGGTTACCTTTCTTTTGTATGGGGGAAATTATGTGAAAAAGACTTAATAGTGTTGACAGATTAGAAAGTTTGAAGTTGATGTTAATTTGAATTTTGATAATATGTTAAATGTGAATTGATTAAAATAAAGTTTATTAATAAAAAGTATTCAGAGAAGAATTTCACAAGCATAACAATTGCCGCCCAACGTGGGGCTCTTTGAAAACAGGGCCTAAAACATAATTAAAATTAAAATGGGTAAAATTAAAGATTTAAATGAGTTGAAATCTTCGGAAATCAGTGAGTTTCTTGAAAAAAGAGGTATGGATAAAACAGGAACAAAATTATCTAAAATGGCGAGATTAAGGGAAGCTTTAATTAATGAAGGAAGAGATACAGAAACATATGGTTTCGAGTTAGAAGAAGAAACGATTAAGCCAGGGGAATAAGTATTAGTAAGAAATATATTAGAAGAAAGAACTATGGGAGAAATATCAGAAGCAAATCTGGATAACATGGAAAATCCAGACACTTCGAAAGGAGGAGATAGTCAAATACAAGAGGTAAATGTGGAAGACAAAGAACAGATGTTAATGCGATTTTTGAGTGAAAATTTTTCAAAAATATCTGAAGAACAGAAGAAAATGGGGGAAGAACAGAAGAAAATGTGGGAAGAACAGAAGAAAATGGGAGAAGAACAGAAACAAATGAAAGAAGAAATTAAAAATCTAATGGAAGAAAAAATTAGTGATTTAAAGAAATCAATGGAGAAAAAGTTAAAAGAACATGAAATAGAATCGACTAGAAAATATGAAGCGGAAATGATGATACAGAGGGAGAAAATTACCAATTTACAAGAAATTAGAAATCAACAAGAAGAAATAGAAATTTCTTTAATCATGCAAGAAGAGAAAATTATAAATTTGCAAACAAAATATACAAAAAGAAGTGCAAAGAAACACTGAAATAAACATAAGTAGAACAAAGGACGAAATTGAAAAAGAGACGAAAGAAGAAATAGAAAATATTAAAAGAAATTTAATTATAAAAGGTAGAGAAATTACAAGTTTAGAGGAAGAAATGAAGAGAGAACTGCAAGAAAATAGAGATGAAACGGAGAGAGAATTTAATATAATCAGAAGAAAAATGGAAGAAAAAAATAGGATATGCCAGAAGAACATGGAGGTTATTGACAGAAATTTAAATACAGAAATAACAGAAAGCAGAATCAAACAAATGGAAGAAATAATACAAGACAATTGGAAAATTGCAGAAGAAGAGAATTTAAAAACAAGAAAACATACAGAACAGAATTTGAAAACAATGAGACAAGATATTGAAATGAATGGGATTTAAATAAAAATAAAATTAAAAAAAATTATCATAGATGGAAAATTAAATTAAAAAAAAATATATATTTTTTGGATTTTGGAAGAAAATTAAAAAAAAAATGAATTTGGAAATAGCAGAGGAAGAGAATTTAAGTATATGAAAACAAAAGAAGTGTGCTAAGCTTCAATTACCATTTGAAGGACCTTATATTATAGATAATTAAAATGGAATAAATAGTTACCGATTAATAGATCCAGTGACTAATAAAGTCCGAGGAGTATTTCATATTAGTCAATTATATAGATTTTGTTTTTAAAAGTTGTAGTTGAAGATTAAAATGGGGCAAAATTTGTAAAATTCGTTGAACTTTTCTTATTCATTACTTTGCAAAAAAAAGTTCAACGAAATTTTAGGGAATGTTGTTATGATGTTAAAATGGGGCAAAATTTGTAAGTGTATTTTAAAATAAATTATGTCAAAAAGACTTAATAGATAGTAGTGTTGACAGATTAGAAAGTTTGAAGTTGATGTTAATTTGAATTTTGATAATATGTTAAATGTGAATTGATTAAAATAAAGTTTATTAATAAAAAGTATTCAGAGAAGAATTTCACAAGCATAACATTATAGTCCATTTATTACCCCCTTTAACTCAGCTAAGACTGTTTCTATGAGCAAGTTTTCCCAGTATGGACTTTTACATATTTCCCAATAATTTACGTTCGGATTTATATTTCATTCTAAAACACAGACCATTAAGTATAATGTTATTTCCAGAATTAAATTTACAGAAAACTCCCTTTAACAAAGCGTTGAAATACAAGCTGCATAAAAAATAATTCCAATACCAATTAAATTCAGAAATATGTGACAACATTCCCTTGACTGCAAATTTGTGAAACCAAATAGGTAATGAATTGATTCACTGCGCTCTGGCTAGCATAATTGATATATTACCTTTGTCAAAGAAAAAACCATTTAATCATGTCCACGAATGATCTGGATTGTTTATTGGAAACAGGATAACAATTTCTGCACCGCCACTAATAGGTTTGTGAATATGTATGAGGTTAAAGGGATTATGGACAATACGATGATGTTCAGATAAAGAAATATATTTTTTTTATTAATGTGGAGAGGGCAATAACTTTGGAATGCGGAAGTAATAAAATAGTAATGAAAGTTTGCTTTTATTTGAATTCAATAATTTAAATCGTCTAGAAAATTTCAATAATAATAATTTTATACAGAATGCTTGAATTTCGTAAAATTGATCACATGATAATATAACTTTAACATTAAGAACCTGAGAGAACCTACACCTACAATTATTATCAAAATATTTAGTTTACTTTTCAGAAACTTTGTAATGTCGTTGAGAAACACTCACGCGACCAAAAGTGATATCGGTCGACAAAAAATACAAAAGTATTAAAATATATGTCAAAATTAATAATGTTAATTTTGGTTTAACAGTGTTATCCCCAGTTCCCATATTTTTATCTGAAAAAATAATGCATTGAATTATATTTTAATATTATTTAGAGTTTTCTAAAATGCATATATGAAAAATTTTAAAAATGAATAAAATAGTACTGTGCATAATAAAATCAATTAATTAAATAATTTTATGGGCTATTAGCAATTGACTTTTGTATTTAGCGGTAACTTCAAGAGAATGTTTATATAAGACCTTAATAAATGCTCAAAATTTGCTAAAACTTGGCTTGTTTTCGGCATTTGATGCTGCGGTCTAGCATTATTTGCTTCTAGTCGAATATGTGTTACTTGAGATTGAGTAGACAAAATTTACAAAAAAGTACTTTAATATCCCGATTTAAAATTAAATTTAAATTTTTACTTTTATAGTTCATTCATTTTTTTATTTTTTTTACCCAGAATCTAAAGTATTTAAAATTTTAATCATTATTTTCCGAAGCAATAAAACTTCTTGATCATTTGCCAAAGTTTGATTACAAACTAATTGAAAGTTAATTATGTGTATCCTTAACATATTCGAGGAACATAAACATATACATTGTACATACATTACGGTTCGTAAAATTTTGCAAATTAATCAAGAAAAGTATATTACTAAAATAACGATTACGTAAGAAAATTTATTTCATAATGTCTTGTAATATCCTATATTTCGTCAATAATTTGACTAGAAATACTTCTGCCTCTTCAAAAAAATTCATATTTATTAATTCAAAACGCTACAAAAGAGCAATCACAATAGTTAACCTAAAAAAATTCTCATTGTAAACTTAAACAAGGATTTTTATCACTTTTATAAGTTAAAGAATGTTGTTGTTTGTAAAAAACAACACTGCCAACATGATACAATTATTATTTTGTCACATCAAATTTCCGTTTGCATTATAAACATTAAAAGCAAAATGGTCAATAAACGGCTTCTTAATAGAGGACAAAATAGCGGCATAACATCCTCTTATAGACCAAATCACGCGCACCCTTTTGGCAATGGTTGCGTAATGGTTAAAAGCTTTTTGTAGGGAGGTTTAAATACTTATTAACTTTGGTATTAGCACAACAATCCTCTATCGGGCTTTTTAATGGCTTCTTGTGTTTTTCGACAAAAAATACAAAAGTATTATTTATTTATTACAAAGTAGGGATACAAACAGACAGACTCCAACGAGTATCCTCATTTTGAGTAAACAAATAGTGAGCTAATATAACATACATAGAAAACATTTAAAGTGATACATTATGAACAACATATGAACGATGAAATTATAGTAAACGCAAGTGAATCATTTCCCTGTTAACGAAAGCAGAACAAGGATTTCACGTTATTCTTGAATCTTAGAAATGAAAGCCTGAAGAGTGCAATTTCATTACAACAGCTATTAAAAGTTTTGACCATGGCAGAGTTTAATCCTGAGTTTGTTTTTCTGAAAGGCGTATTAAAAGTTTCATGGCTTCTTAAATCTGTGCTAGGTATACTTAAGGATATTTTGGACGACATTCCGGAACAATCAATGCGGTTATTGAATATTTTATAAATCATTAGAAGATCTGACATCCTTCTCCTATCGGTGAGGGACAACATGGAATACTTTTTGAGAATTAGACTGTAATTGCTGTTTAATATTGGGATATCTGATTTACGAGCTAGTTGTTTCAAAAATTTGTTCTGAATACTTTCTTCTCTGCTGATAAGTGACATATTGGGGATTCCAAACGATTGATGCAAAATTCAATCTACTATATATGAATGCGTAATATAGGTTCAAGAGAGTTTTGGCATTCCTGAAGTGTCTAGTGTTCCTCAATATGAATCTCAATAAGCGATTACAGCTATTGACCATTTTCTCTATATGAGTCTTGAAAGTCATTTTAGAATCCATAATGACTCCAAGATCACTGTTTTCATTATATGACCTTCTATTCTGTACTTATGGTTAACTATATTTCTATATCTCGTAAAGGTTATTGTGAGACATTTGTCGTAGTTCAAAAACAGACAGGAATTCTTGCATATTTCAACAAGTGAATCGAGATCATCTTGTAGTTTGTTACAGTCTTCGGAATCTTTTATGGTACGATAAACTTTCAGATCGTCGGCATACAATAGAAAGTTAGAGTTTTTGAAGCTTTTGAAGGGTCCCAAATGACTCCCTTGTGGCACTCCTGAGGTTACCACAAAGGGGTCTGATTTATAACCATTAACCTCCATGATCTGAGATCTTTCTGTAATATAGGACCATAACCACTTTCGAAGATACGAACCTACACCGACTTCAGTAAGTCTTTCGATGAGCAATGTATGACTGATTTTATCGAAAGCCTTGCTGAAATCGGTCATCCATTTGTTCTATGATGTGATCTGTGAATTCGATTAAATTTGTGTCTATAGATCTTCCGGGGAAAAAGCCATGTTGTTGAGGGATAATCTTATTTTTCGTGATATTTAGGATTCTTTCATAAACAATTTTCTCGAACATTTTTCCAAAGATACAGAGTTTGCTGATGGGTCTATAATTCTTGATGTTGCTCCTGTTGCCCCCTTTAAGAAGCGGCATAATGGTGGAAATTTTCTATTTAGTTGGGAATACCCCAGTGTGAATCGACAAATTGAAAATGTGAAGAAGGGGTGTTATTAGATTATACTTACAATTTTTTATGAATTTACAAGGTATATTATCAGGACCGGGACCTTTGTGAATGTTTAAATTATCGATCACATCAGAAACTTGTTGCTCTGGAATATCTACTATGTTGACTTCAGCAAACTGTGGATAGTCATTGGCAAGTGGATCTAGAGTGTATACAAATAAGTAGAAAATAGATCGCAAATATCTTGACCATTGTCAGCTGACTTATCTTGGAAAAAAACAGAATTGGGTATAGTCGTGTGGTTGTGTTTTTTGTTTTGATGTATCTCCAAAAGCTTCTAGAGTCAGTGAGGATTTCGTTTTCAATGTTATCTATGTAATTTTTGTAATCCCTCTGAATCAATTGTTTGTAGCTCATACGTAATTGAGAAAAAAGTTGATAGAGATGAAGCCCTCCATAGACTTTATATTTTTTATGCATTTTATTTCTTCTTTTCTTTCTTTCTTCTTTTTTTTCTCTTGAAGCTAATAGTTAATATTTTGAACATTGTTTATAACCATTTAAATAATGTTTAGTGATTTTGTTGTAACTAAATGTATTATATTTACCTTATACATTCCGAATAATCCCTTTTTCATGATTTTAATTAGTTTTGTGTGCACCAAACAAAAATTAAACCAGTCGCCATCCACCATCAACTTTTATATAGCCATTATAAATTAATATCTTATGAAAATTTAAACTTGCTCTTCCCAAAAACGCTTCCGCAACCTTTACGCATAAACTAAAGTCTTCTTGTATTACTTGGCAAATTGTCAACGAGCAAAGTTTTAAACGAGTTTGCGTTATTCTCCCGACCCCCAAAGAAAACTCTCCCATCGTTCTATTTTGTTTAATATAACAAGCTAAACCACAAGACAATACCGTAATCTACGGTTAAACCCATATTTTACACTCAACTAAATTATGCACAACACCACACTGTGCCATAAATACAGAATCATTTTCAGCCACCTCATAACCTCATTTCTAATTCCATCATTCAGAAAACGTACTGCATATTAACAGCAGCGGCAGTCGTGCAGGGATTGCTACCTATTTTCATTTACCTTTTGTCCATGCGGCAATTTTAGTTCAGAATATGCGGAAAATCGAACAAATAATGAAAATTATTAACCGACCATTCTATTTCAACTAACTTTAGAGGAGTAAGCGTAAATACACTTGGTGCATGACGGTTATTGACTTGAAACGAAAAATGCAAAACAAAATTAAGCACTAACGAAGATTGATGAATGAGGAAATAAATAATTGAAAATGACAGCTGGTGAAGCGTAAGTTCTTTTAAAAGACTTAATTGGACGACATAAGGAATAAAACTGTAAGACAGAGGCTGAATTCGACAGAATAGGTTACAGATAAAAGTCAGATAAGATGGAAAAAATTAGGGAAAAAAGAAATTAAAAAGCGGAGATCAAAAAAGTACAGGGTGGCCAAATAAGAATGAGAAGTACTGTATATGAGAAACTATCCATCGTAGAGGCTTGCGGAAAAAAAAGTTATTACTAAAACGGCCAAGAGAAAAACCTGGAAAAGTTTCTGAAATGGCCGCTAGGGGGCGTAACTGCAATCTTGAATCTAAGAAAGTGATGTTTCTGTAAATTCCGCTATATTAACCTAACAAAAAAATACCTGATCTTTAAATAATGGAGAATTTTAATTTCAAATTCTTTGGACCGATGAAGCCATCTTTAAAATCTGCACAATATGCATTATGGGTTTGCAGAAAATCCGCATTGGTTGCGTGAAGTTCAGCATCAAGGACGTTGGAGTTTAAATGTGTGGTGTGGCATAATGGGAGGCCGAATTTCGAGCAATCCCTAACCAGCAATGTCTTTCTTGACTTTTTGGCCAATAAATTACCGTTGTTATTGGAAGATGTGCCACTGGAAAAAGGTCAAAACTTGTTTTTGCAGTTGGATGGTTGCCCAGCACATTAAGCTATTATTGTGCGAGAGCATATTAATGCAGTATTACAACAGCGATGGATTGGAAGAGAAAGTCTGTTTCCATGGCCTGAGCGATCACCAGACTTAAGTTGTCTTGATTTTCAGACTCAACTTACGACCAGGGAGATATGAAAAACCGGATTCGTAATGCATTACGTAACATACCGAGAGCCGAAATTGAAGCTGCAGTTTTGTCTACCCATGAGAGGCTTCAGCAATGCATAGAGCGTGATGGTCAGCATTTAGAGCATTTAATGGGGCATTAAAAACCTTTCTTTTTTAAATCTGTCCTTTTTAGGGCCACAACTTACATAATAAAAGGAATTAATTAGTTTAAAAAATAAAAAGTTAAGGGATTTCCGTATAAAATTTTCTTTGGCCTAAATTTCAGGTTAGGAACAAGATATTGAGATGCGGTTTTCGCGAGCTTGTTTAGGCAACATTTAGCTACTTTTTCATATCATGAAAAAGAAATCATACCAATGCATTTAATTTTTTTGAGAAAATTAACCATTTCTGTCGAAATGTCGAAAAAAGCCCTCTAGCGGCGACATCTGAAACTAACAAAACTTCAAATATTATAACATTTGTAGCCCAAGAATAGCTCTTTTCAACTAGCCCTAGTCTGTTAAAATCGGCTCAGCCGTTTCGAATATACAGGGTGTTTTCTACTGAAACCTTTGAATACCCCCCACCACTCTATTTCTAGAGATACAGCAAAAATTGTCAAACAAAAAAGATTCAGATTATCCTCTACTTTAAAGATAACATATTTTTTGTTAGGTTAATATAGCGGAATTCACAGAAACATCACTTTCTTAGATTCAAGATTGCAGTTACGCCCCCTAGCGGCCATTTCAGAAACTTGAAAATATTTTCCAGGTTTTTCTCTTGGCAGTTTTAGTCATAACTTTTTTTCCGAAAGCCTCTACGATGGATAGTTTTCCAGATACAGTACCTCGCATTCTTATTTGGCCATCCTGTACAGAAGACAGCAAAACATGAAAACTCAAAACTCATGTCTACATATCCGTTTAAGTCCCCATCTACGATTACCCTTAACTCTTTCGGCATAGATAAGTTGCTGATCTCTCTATTCCCATACCCTAATTTTTTCATCTCTTCTTCGTAGCCAATTTGCGGAGGGTACACACAACATTCATCTTTTCATTGATAGGTAGTTTACTCCTTCTGTCAATATGATTTTTCAGGTGGTCGGCAAATACTATTCCCACTCTATTTCTTCCTTGTTGGTAAATTATCTTGTATCCTCGTTCTAGCTTCTTTTCCATCTTATTTCTTGTACTTATTATAATTTATCATATCTTCATCAAATCCACATCTTCTTCTTCCGGTCTTTGATCCTACGTTAAGACTTTGGATTCTGATAGTTCTTGTGGCTAGCTTAATTATAGTCTAAGAGCCAGTAAACAGCAGAAGACACTTTAGGAAAGTCTAAAATTTTATCAGTGAGTCACTTATACCTACCGTACATAAGATAGGGGTTAGTTAAGCCCAGTTACGTAACGTCAGCGTCGCTCAGGTAAGGAGAAGTATTTTAGGACTGCTGCCGTTTTGGTATGTCAAAATACATTATTATACGTAGGTACTCAAAAACAAAATGGCAGATGGATCTGCCGGTTGCTTTGACTTGGCAGACAACAAAATACTTTCTCCCGCGCGAATGTTAGTGCATTTTGTGAGTCGGAAAAGTATACAAATATTTTAAGCAGCAACCAAACCAAAAATTCGTTTGGAGGTGACCTAACCCGCCAAACGGCCAAAAACCACCCTTTAGGCTTAGGACAGGCACTGAGTTAGATTAACCAAGTAAGCAGGTACTGCATTTTTACATCTTTGCGCTTGCACTTAAAATACATAAGAGACAAGTGTTTCAGAATTTTCTTTCAATCTCAAGAGCGAGAATGCTTATTTTCTGTTATTATAAGTGGTTTTTCCATAAATAGTTTTAAATTCACTCTTTTGTTCTGTTGACAGGGTTATTAGTCAAAACCAAGCATTTAGAATAACTTGTATTCGACACCTAATATACGATTCAATGTCCAACAAAAGAGGTTTATCCTTTTTTATGAAAAATCTAAATGGGAAAAGTAAAACGAGTTTTTCGGGTACATAATCTCAAGAGAATCGTCGTTAGAACGCAACACCTATTTTTGTAAGATGCTTAACATCTTTCTCTGCTACGCTTTATTCAGGAGTTTATCATCCCTTAGTTTTCTATTCATGAAGCGCGGTAGCCAGATCATCTGGTGGACATTAACTATTGAAATGTTCGTAATAACTTGACAAGGATATTTCCCAGATTAGCGAAATCCGAGACAAGGCCTGAGGAGTTGCCATTTTAACTAACTTGAGAGACATCAAATGGCTTATACATATTGAAGCTAGTGATATATAAGGCTCAATTTGCGTGCTGCTCAGCGGAGGATTAATTTTATGAGAATTTATGTGCAATGTGTTCCTTCAAGGATGGAATTAAGATTAGTACACTGGCGTACTAAAAGGATAACAAATACGAGTTGACCTGACGCATAGGTAGCGGTTGTTGTTTGAAAAGAACCAACCTTATAATACTTAAGTTCGAAATTCGATGATGAAATTTGTAAACATGGAAAAAATGCTCATAATTGTATGATGCGGCATTTTGAAAGATCGCAGTCTAACCAATATCAAAGTGAAGATAGAGTTTACTCTGGGGGAGTCTGCTTCTTCGTTGACAATAGTAAAATATTGCAGTGGTCGACCAAATGAGGTGAGCACGTCCGAAATGGCGAAAAAATCTACCAAATAGTATTGAATAACCTTTGACTGAAAGTGTGTGAGCTAGCAGACATGGTGGGCATTTCAAAAAGTTTTTTACATCACATATTGACTAAAAATTTGGACATGAGAAAGCTATACGCAAGATGGACAAAAAAAACAGAATGGTAAGGTTGTTTCAATCGAGTGTTTGGCGAAGGTTAAAGGCAACACGTAAAAAACAATATCAGAATATAATTGAAACATCTGATAATCCTACAAAAAGCGCCTGGAAATAAATGATTTTACAAAAATTAAAATATTGATAATCAAAATATATCACTACTATCAAATGAAAATGCCCTACTTGAGAATCCCGTAGATGTTACTAATTCTTTTAATTTGTTTTTTAAAAATTCCTCACTTGATATAATTAATAATATACCATGTGCTTCTGCTTTGGATACTGCTAACGATCCCGTAAACTGTTTGCAGACAATGTTAGGGTCGTCCCAATTTTGAAAAGAGGTGACCCAAAGCAGGTTAGCAATTATCGTCCCATTACTAGTCCATCCATATTTTAAAAAATATTTAAGTAATCCTATTTAGAGAGACTGAATTTTCACTTGAAGCATAATCATATAATAAAATCGATAACAACATGAATTTCAAGCAAACAAATCGACAAACAGTGCTGCCCACTCTTTTCATGAAAACCTGACTAATTTGGTTGATGCGGACGAGTGCCCTGTTGGGATCTTTTGTGATTTCAGCAGAGCGTTTGACTGCGTGCACTCACATCTGAAACGAATGAACAGTCAAAATACTGCTCTGGATGGGATTATCTTTAGAAAGGCAAACCAATTAATTGCGAGTATTATGCGACCTTGCGGCGTTTGACTGATAAAATCAAGAAAAAATGGCCGCATTTTGCGAAAAAGAAAGTGCAAAATAAAAATATGTTCACCAATGAAAGTACATTTCATAGAAATTAGTTTGAAAACACAATTTTTACTTCTGCATTGCCGAAAATCTTTGCATAACTATCATCAGGATAAATGGAACCTTAATGTATGGGGTGGAATATCACATAATTATGTTATTGGACCACATTTTTTGAAAGAAGATTACATGGATAGGAATTTCTTCGATTTCTCAAAGAAGATTTTCACATTTCAAATGAAGTATGGGAGCAATATGTACCTATTGTTACTTACCGTCTATTTATCAAATCGTTCTCGTGTGAAGCAAAATGTGAAATACTTTTATTCAATATATTAATTTAACTTTAATTCATCCGAAATTTTAATTTTATCCCTGTAACTTATTAAAAATTATTAATTTTATTATAGGATTTAATAAATAAATTCTAGACTCTAATTTGTAAATTTTTTTTCAAATTTTTTGTTTGTTACCTTCTGACGTAATCTTAGTCAGAACGTAATTAACTTCTGTTGGGCGCCACCTACTCGGTCAGTAGAGAAATGAGAGTCTCAGTCGTGCTTCAGAAATTGGCCGCAAAATTATAAAAATCGATAATAACGACTCAATAAAATATGGAAGTATTTATTAACAACAAAAATAACGGTTGAACTTGTAGTTGTAGTGAGATGATTATTGAGCAGAAGAAGGTAAGCGTAATGTTCTTATTTATTTGTGAATTTAACAATTACCACTGATTTAACAAATCACCCTCTTACCTTATTCTATTAAAATGTATTATCTACTAAAATGTAAGCTAACCTAATTAATTAAGTACTTTGGCCTTGTTTTGTTTGAAATAGTTTGAAATATCGATATTCAAAAATGCATAGGTACCTTTAATACTATTTAAATCTTTTAGTTATCTCTGGTTACTTTCTTTCCTAATTAACGATGTGACGAAAATAAATCTTCTAGGATTCTAATCAGGAATATGGGATAAAAATGCTACGGGATGTGGTTGGATCTGGATAATAGATGAAGAAAAAACAGGAGCTGGATTTTCTTTCAGGAACAAACGATGGAATGTTAATTGGAATTCTTTGATTGATTTAATTCCAAGATTTTCTTGTAAACATCGATTCTAACCTCACTTAAAATTTGACAGGTAAAATTTACTTACAATTTTTTTCTTCGATCAAGTGGCTTTGATTTTGGTTTTCTTTTGTTTTCACGATAAGAATTGATGTGTACTGTTTGAAAGATTTTTAGCAAAAGCCTCGCTTGACAGCAAGTTTTGGTTTTTATAAACCATCACGTCAAAGCCGTCTAGATCGGGATTTGACATAATTTTCAATTAAATTATTATAAAATTCACAAAAATTTTAATTTTAATGTACTTTTTGACTATTACCAAATCATTCCTGAGATAAAAAGGATGATTTTGGTATAATTTATTTCCTATTCTAACTTATATTACATGTACATGAAGAATTTTTTTACTTTCCGTCATTATCGATTTTATAAATTGTATTAAACTTTATTATGCCCTTCTTTACAATAATACTTTAATTTTGGAAATCCCCACACTTTATTTTCTTGATTTATTATATTTCCCCTGAATTTACATTGATCATATTGTTAAATTAAGATACTGTACTTTGAGGTTAAGTTTAAAATTTATTTCTATTCTAATATTTAAAATAACAATGTTTTCATTGTTGTAAAGATTACAGACTTATCTAAGACTATTTTGTCTGAACTTCTACTATTTAGTTATTTGCTAAATTGTTTGTAACTATTCTAAAATCGTCGATGAAAATTCCTTATGGAATTACCATGTTAAAATTTGTTATCAGAAATTTAATATTTTGTCATATGATTACTGCTCTAAAATTAGTTTCAAACTTTATTTTGTTAATTACGTTCTACCTAGTGATTATTTAAATTAAAATAAATAGTTATTTAATGGTTTTAATTAATTCATTTTGTTTGATAATTTCTCTATTATCGAATAAAAGTTTTTTATTCTCTTTATTTGGCTTTTCACATTATTTAACCGTTACAGTATGTATGGATTTTTACCTGTACATGAAAATTCAACTTGAAGCAGCTTTTACAGCACAAACGGCGGCTGAATATCTCCAAGACACAGATTTCAAGATGCCGAAGACATTTTAAATATTGTAATTATAAAATTTTCTACAGCTTTTCCAATTTTTTTACATATCCATCCAGGATAATTTACTGGTTACGGTCCTAGGAGGCAGGACATACTTCAAAACTAATAAACATATTCATTTATTCGTAACGTTATCAAATTAATATTCCATAAACATTCATTATTAATCATCATCCATTAAGTAAAACAATGTAGATCTTCATTGTCGTAGACCGCCTTATACGTTAGTAAACGTATAACAAATTTTTATATTTATTTGCCAGATCTTATAAAGAATTTAAAAAGACTTCCATTAAATCACCTCGCAACGATATAGTTGTCAGAACTTGTGGGCGGCATTCTCGTCGCCAAAGTAATTTGTAATCCTTAGAAGAGAGAGACAAGAAAAAGCTGACGAAGTTACAGGTTTCTTTATGAGCTGTCGATAACTTTTCCTAGAGATGATTTATTCTGCGAGCTACCTTTTCGATTTCACCCAGCGAAAGTAAAGTCGACTCCATTAATATTGAGCCAGCAAGTATGGAATGATTTAGGGTTTTTTTCGTTAATGCTCGAGTGGAATATACGAATTACGAAGTTTGCTCCACATATAAATAAAATATTAAGCTATGTCGTTCTTTTAGAACTAATTTTTGGCCATGATAAACTTTAACGTACACGGCCACTAACACAAAATAAAATTAGGGTATAAAACTTGAAAATCCAAGTGTGGTAAAATAAAACAGAAAAGGTAGGCCAATTCAAAGCCGACTTGTAAGGAAAACACAATACATGTAAAGGAATGAGTTTAAAGAATGTTGACTCTTATTTGTTTTCCATTTCAAATGGAAAATATAGCCGTTTTTATTTTCAAAGTACAGAATTTAAAACATTTTTTTAAATGAATTATTATTGACTAGGTAGGAAACGAAAAATATGTATAATAAATATTCTACGGAATATACGTGCAATTTCATGAAATATGTAACGTTATCATCGGATACTAGGAATAATGTTCATTTTTGAATATTGAAAACTAAATTATTTAATATCAGCGTTACCTCGATAACGTTTTTGGCAAATTGGATTAAGGAATTTTGTATGAAATTTCGAATTGACGTTAGCGCCCTCTTTCCTGTATAGATTGATAGATTTTGAACGAGTCTTTAAAGACATCAATCAGTCTTGTGTGATTTTCAACAGGGTAAGTGTGTTTATAATTTTGAAAACGTTTTAAAAATCTCATGCATTGATAATTCGTTATAATTAATCTTAGAATATTTTTCAATCGATTCACGTTTGATAGATTTTATAACGAATTATTGTTAAACAATATTTATATCGTTGATAATGACATAATTCTTTTCTTAAGTAAAGCTCATTTTCTCTTCATATTTTAATAATTTTGTTTCTAAATCATTTTCGTTCTTATCAAGAACTGTTAAGAAACGTATTCACAATATATTTTTTCGCTCTCGAGTACTCGAATATATCATTTGTACAAGACAGATATAACCGCTTGTTAATCTCGTATTTTCATGAGTTCCGGAGGAAAAAACCAATCCAGAGGTTAAACGACTAGATATCCTGTAGCCAGAAAACAGTTTAGAACACTCGAAATCAGTGTTATGGTCTGTCCAGCTGACCCCAGTCTCCGTGGAGCCAAAGTAGTTGTGGTCCGTGGTCATAGACAAAGTTTTGAACCATCTGAAAATTCAACCTCCCATCAGGATAAACGGTGAGATCCATCCAACTTACAGACAACAAGCTCAGTTATTATTGTCATGAATTTTGTAAAGATAGTCGTAAAACATATTATTTCATCATATTAATTTTTTTAAATATAGTCATAATAATTCTAGCCTTCAGCTATATTATTGTTTATTTAATTAAAAGCCTTCAGCCATTGTAATTTTTGTTTTATTATTAATAAATTCCTTTAAATTTTTATCGTGTTTGATTTCCTCAAGGTTCTCAGATAAATTGACAAATATCAATTATTATTATATTTAATTTAAAATTAATTATTTTTAAAGGCATAGATAATTTTTTTCTTTGTTTTCACATATGTTTATATTTATAAATAAAAGAAAATTTCAAATGTGATTGGGCCCTGGGAAATTAACTCAAAGTATAGCCGATTCTCTCTTAAGCACGTTTATCGTCACAAATATAACTTAGAACTTAGAATATACGATTATGTGAAAATGAACAATCAACCTTCTGATATAATTAAAATTAATTTTCAAAATTTGATTTTCAAAAAATTCAACATAATTAATTCGAGCCTTTTCATCATCGCAGTTTAAAGGTTTTGTGGTTAATGATGTACCCTTCTCTTTTAGAGGTTTAAATCTCACAAAAGGTTATTCTCTTTATAAACAAGATCAAAAGGTCTTTATGAGATTTGAATTGAAAAGAAACTCAAACAAATTTTTATTGGAAGAGTTCGGCGTTGTAATAAACCTAAAAGCATGCCACAAGCATTCTGCGAAATATTGCAATTTATAAAGTGTTTTTTTTTGTATTGAATGAAAAAACTTAATATTGTCTACTGTATGTGTCAATATGAGAAAATTGTAACCATAATTTTTCATGAAAACTACTCCATAGAACAGTATATTCATTGGCTCTTGATGATACTGACAGTTTTAAAGTAAAATGTAATTAACGTAATTTTTATGTGACGTATACGCTAAACTTTTAAGAAATACCTAGAAGTCCATAAGATTTATCTCTGGTGAACGCGCTGGCCGACCTTCCCTTCCAATAAATCTATTAGGAAAAAATATGTATAAATAGTTGCGAACAGCCCCTACGAGATTTTAGTAATATATCATCTAAAATTGTCGGGAATTATATTTGTAAAAAATTCAGATACTTGTTGACGGTAAATTATTCCCCATTACTCCTGATCGGATCTGCGGTTTATCGTTTGGACAATGCCATGTGGAATCTTCTTATCTCATAAATGCAAATATGTTTATCCCATCTCTTGTAAAACAGGATTCACCAGTATATAGAACTTGAAGAAGTCAGTGGACATGGTCCAGTCGTGCGGGGATTATCATTTGCTGTAATAGCATGTACTTTTTGTAAGTGAAAGGGATACAGAAGTTTTTTTTTCACAATGCCATGAGACATTACGTGTTAACAATTTTTTGTACCCTAGTTAACAAAAAGAAGAAATAGATATTTCGGAAATTTGGAACTCTATAACTCGAAAACAAACGGCCTGTATTAGAAACCTTTATATTATTTACCTCCCACTCTGTAAATGAACTCTACTGTAGACTGGTAGGTATATAAATAAATATATAAAACAAGGACCTTACTTTCTTACTTACTCTATGTCTCTGCTTTTACAGCAATTTCTTATCATTTAATTTATCACTTCTTTCTTTAAGACAGCATAGAGTTTCTATTGTGATTTTTGTCCATATGCATTTTTTAACGACTTTTTGATTTTCTTGTACTTACGACCTAATTACGGATCGTTGTGACGTATTACAATGTTATTTAAATATCCTCTTGGTTTATTTCTCAGCACTCCAAGTTGCGTGATCTCAAACGGTCACAACAAATTTATTTAGTCATGAACTACTACAGAAATACTTGATAATCTAAGATCCTGATAATAAATTACTTTTATAATTATAACAGCTGTATTGTAATGACCTCTAGCTATAAACAGAACGGTGAGATTAGCAGTAAAATAATTATTCCACAATGGAAGCTATATAGCGCAAAACATCCGATTTAATTAGAAGCCCATACAATCTCTATACTTTCATAAACAATGCGTTTTATTCCGTGGAGATCGATGGTATTAAATTTGATGTCCTTTGTCGATTTATTGTCAGCGTGCGGTACATTGTCGTCCCACTGAGACAGTACAATCTATTTATCCCAATTTCAGTTAAAGCTTTTACTGGAATAAATCATAATACATTGTTAGGCAAATTAAGTGAAAACAGTCGAGATTTCGTTCACGGGTCATGGGCGTTACCAGACCATCTCGATAAATTTGGATTAAATAAACGGAAATACATGTAAATCAGAAAACACTCTAGTCAACGTCTTAAAAATGGCACATCGATTTTAAAATCATCATCATCAAATCATTAAAGTAAAATCCTGATTCAAAAACTGTAAAAGTTAGGAGAACATTCTTAAAATGATACAGATCAATCAAGGCTGCAAATAAATAAATCATCAAAGAATTAAACTGTTCATCAGACCACAAAAGCCAAGAGAAAGGCCAAGAAAAAAATTGCAAATCTAAGAAATTAAAAAATAAATAAAAAAAATAGCAAATTTGAATACAGGATGTCATTGTTATGACTATTTTCTTGCAAATATGATCAACGTGAATCATTGTAATATTGTAATCATTGTAAAACAGTCGTCAGGGCAATATAACGAGTGTAATATTAATTGTAATCGCATATTAGCGTGATTATAAGGAAGGACTCAGAACACTGCCTTGCGGAACACCATATTTGATAGGTTATTGATGTGAGGTCCCATATTTGCAAGAGAGGAGAAGGCGCAAATAACTTTTCTAGAAAATTCTATAAAACGAAACAAAAATCGACCTGTTGAAATAATATATTTTTAAGGAATACTGTAAGGAGATATCGCGCACCCAATGGACGCTCCTGATCTCTGTTGATGAAACCTCCCAAATCAAGGGTGTAATACAAAGTGCTTTCGAATTATTGAAATGAACCATCTGGAGAAGTGTCCGAAAATCCAAATTAGTATTATTGGTACATCTTGGTTGTGTTGTGTTTCCATTTGTAAGCATCCCAGTAGATTAATTTCTGAATTAATTTCTATTATGGTAATTTGTTGAGACCAATTTTAGTATACGAATCATAGATTAAGGGTTTGTTATAGTAAATGTTTGGAAAACTACTTGTATAATTTGGCCCATACCGATTTTGAATCAATAGTTAACTCTAATTAAGTACCTATACGTTGGGACAAGAAGGTTTGTTTTGCAAAAATATAATTTTAAACACTTTATATGTTTTAAGGCCATTTTGTCAAAATTACAGAAAAATCGTTTCTACCTATCAAAATGTAATAGTAGAAAAATAGAAAAGCGGAAATGATGAAAACTGCGAAAAAAAAAGAGGAAATTACATCAGATCATAAAAATATATTCAAACAGTTTCGTCTAATCAAACAAACAAATATAATGTGATTCTAAGTCTAGGATTCGAAACATTTGTACGAAAAATTAAATAAATCCAGAAAAAAAATGCATGACAACCTTAATATCATTCGAAATATGAGCAAATTTTCCATCAGAACTTTTTATAATTTGAGAGTTTTGGAAATAAAGGAACTCGATCAAATTTTTTACAACAAAAAATAGTAACCTTAGGCAGAAACTGTGCTTTGTACGGAATGTCAAGAAATGGAGAAAATTGTAAGTTCAAAATATACAGATATCCAATAGAAAAAAGTTTTAAATCCAAGAAAAAACGAGGATTTATCTTGAGGATGCAGTCAAAAAACTGGGGTAGGTTAAATAATACTCTTTGTTATATGCTCGAGCTTTCGGAAATGTTTATTTCCTTTATCAAGACATCTACAAAAGATTACAAAAGGAACAACAAAAACAAAACATTAATAAAATATGTAATGATTGCAGATTAACAATTAAATTCAATATCATGTTCTTATTTCAACGTGCACAAACAATTGAGACAAAAAACCGACAAGGTAAAATTTTGAAAATTGACATACATCAAAACTGGAGAAAAACAGTGTTACCAACTGTAATGTCAACCTACAATAGGTGGGAGTTTTGAATTAATTTTCAACAAAACTTTCATTACTCATTGAACTTTTTAAAATTCAAAATTTGATTATTAATATTATTAAAATTAAGTGGGAAAAAAGGTTTATAGACTTTATTAAACCTGGCATGTGTCACAACTTGACAGTTATGAAAAAAGAGAAAATTGAACAAACAAATTATTATGGAAAAAAACTTACACATAGGTAAAATTGAAAAAGAATTTAAACAAAATGACATTAATTTTGTGCAATATGTGATGTAGAGCGATACTGTTTTTTAAGTGTTAAAATGTAATTATAAGTGATACTCAGATTATTCACATCAGTATTTTTGTTCATACTGTTTTCATCCATTTTAAAAAGTCTTTTATGATAATTAGCTTCAGTGCACAGCACTTTAACATTACTAAAATCCATACTATGTTTATATTTAAAGACATGTTCAGAAAGAGCACAAGAAAGTTTTTTTGTTTTACAGTCACTTTTGTGGGAAGTGATACGTCCAGACAAATTCCTCGACGTCTGTCCAATATATATTTCATTACAGTCCTGACAAGTGATGTTATATACGACATTCGATCTTTCAGGTGTTTTAATCTTAGTTTTGGTTTTAGTGAAAATACTGTAATTAGTTAAAATGATGCGCTGGGAAATCTTAATGTTATTATCTTTAAAAATGTTCATAAGTTTAGGGGTCAAAGAATTAATGTAAGGTAAAGAACAAAAAAAGGAGGGCGGAGTGTCAGCAATTGAATTATCCGAAATATTATTATTAACTGGTAAATTTTGATTATTATTGTTAACTGAAGGTGAGTTTACTGGGGTAAGAATTTTCAATACCCTTCAGTTCATTCAAATAATTATTAGCAAAAGACTAACTTGATAACCCTGTTTTTCATTGCGAGAATGAGGTTTAATTTCATTCTGGTTGGATGGTAGGAATGGAAATTCAAAAATCTATTGCTCGAACAAGCTTTTATGTACCAACTCGTCTGTAAAATGTTATTGACATTACGATGAATTCTCATATCGAGGAAAGGAATTGAGTTATTATGGTCCTCTTTTTCGACTGTAAATTGTAGGTTGGTATTATACTCATAGAAAATATTAAGAGTCTCATCTATGCTTTCTCTTGGAACAGATAAAATCAAGTCATCAACATATCTCTTGATGAAAGGTATGTTGAACGGTATTCTATTTTTACATTCTTTAATTAAATCATCTAAAACAAAATTTACTAAAATGGGTGAAATCTTAGATCATATATGCTACGCTAGATACGATAATCAGGTTATTTGTTGTGGTGTACAGGAGGGAGTTAGAGTACCATCCCACTGATTGGTCGATTTCAAATTTCGACGATACCCGCTCATATAGTAAATGTTGACAGATGTCAGATATTCTGTGTTTTGGGAATTATTGGGCCAATCTTGTGTATTTTTATAGTTTTTTGAAAGTTTTTCTAGGTACAATTAGTTTAGAGAACAGTGGTCGCATTTCTCAACGCCTTGTTAAGTGTACAACATCAAATTTGAGAAAGGTGCTGTCATCGGTATGTATTCCATAGGCGTGTTGTTGGATAGGACAGGAAGTGAAAATAAGAACTAAACGTAAATTATCTATCTATTGTATGTCAATTTATGTTTTATTAAAATAAACCATGTTCATCAGCAAATTTTTCATTTATTACTCAACCTAATCTATATGAAGGTTCATTTTTGACGTATGTATCTTTTGTATTAATATACCTACCAACTTTTCATTTTGTTTTTTCTATATTAACGAGTTTATAATATCAATGGGATTTTTAATTTGCTATAAAAAAATATTTACAGAAGCGCAAGATGATGGTATTCAACCTCTCAGATTATTCCCATTCCAAACAATTTTCGTATGCATGCTATTTTATTTCTTTTCGATTCACATTAATTCCCATCTTACTGTAACCTACAGTCACTCAATCCTTAGAAAAAGAAATATGTGTTGTATAAATATGACAATATATTACATTGTACCAAAATATTCCGAATGGTACGCCACTGTATCATGGTACGCTATTGCCCCTTCACCCCCTCTCGTCTTTACCCCTCTAGAACCAAACAAACACTATAGGATGCCGTATCTAGCGAAGCATATATGATCTAAGGGTGAAATGGTCGAACCTATTGGTGTGCCAAAAATTTGTTTATAGTAAGTGTCATTAAAAACTAGTACATTTGAATCAAAAATAAAGTCTAAAATTATTTTAAAATTTTGAAAATCTAACATACAATGTTGTGAAATAACAGTCCAGTGTTTCTTAAACTGTCTGTAACTACTGAAAAGGGTAAGTTTGTAAATAAAGATACAACATCAAAAGTTACCAACACATAATTGTCTGGTAACTGGTAATTATTAATGAACTCGCTGAAAGAAAACGAATCTTTAACATAAAAATCATTGTCAGTGTCATAAGCCATAGTAAGGATATTGGCTAACAATTTTGACAGCTTGCTATTCGGATATCCAATAGTTTGGATAAATAACTTTTAGAAAAATTTTCAATTTTAGGTAGGCCATAAATAAAATATCTATCTTCTTCTAATAAATTGCAAGACATCCTGTAGAAAAAAAAACGTAGTTTTCTATTCGCTATATTTGATAGGAGAGGTCATAGAAGCCTGGTTATAACCGTTCGAATTATAGCTCCTTGGGAAATGGATCGTAACTTTGAATAAAAAAAGTAATAACAAAATTGTCCTGGCGTTCCAGAAAATGTAAGGTTATAAGTTTTTTATGTTCGTTTTTTCCTTCATGTGAATATGGTTCTGAATTTTTAGTATGAGGTAACTTCACACGTCTTGTAGGACATTTGCTGAGAATATAATGTATGATACAAATATCTGTGTTAATATGCAATAAAATATATTTTTTTAATTAACATTCTATTATATTTTGACCAAAATATTATTTAAAACAAGAAATAACATAAATGACACGAAATACATAGCAAGAATTCAGAAATTTGCAGGAAAAACAACTACAAATAAGCAGCCAGGAAACTTAAAGATAATTTCTGAAGGTATGGAAGAAAATAAAGTCCTTTTTATCTCACAAGTTATTTATTTGAAGAAGCGACCGGTTTCGGCGATCAAGATATCGCCATCATCAGGCCCTGCGTGGAAAAATTATGGAGTTAAAAGGCAAATTTGTTAAGTTACATGATTTAAAGAATTTATTTTAATTTAATTTTAATTTTATTTCAATTGAAGCAAAAAAACTCACCATAACTTTTCCACGTAGGAATTACAACAGGAACACACCAAAAACATGTCAACACAAAAATAAATTACAATTCTATTTTGTAGAAAGCAAGAACGAATTTTACAGGTCCTAATTTATATATTATAAATTTAATTTATATATTAATTTAAAGTATAGTTTTAAAATTTAAAACTTTTTAAATAAAACCAGTCAAAAGGACATTTACAAACAAATTAAAACATTAAAACTAACAAAAGAGACAAATTTTAAAAAAATAGCTGGTTTAAACAAAGGAATAAATTTTTATCAACAAGCGTTTTTTATATAGATGTGACGTCAAAAAATTTTTAACCAATAGAAGTGTTTGATTTAATATGGGTAAAACAGAAAATTAATTAATAAAATGATAAACTTATCTGTAATAAGAACTATCTAAAACCATGTATGGTTTGTTGAATATGAGGTAGGTGGCGTTAACATACATAATATAATTGTTTAAATATTAGATTTATTTCAAATTAAATAAGAAAATATAGTGTAACAATTTAAACTGAAAACATTTAATAAGAAAATTTTTTAATATTAGAAGTTTTTGTATTTGGTCAAGGGTTAGACAATAAAAAGAAAAATAATTGTAGGAAAGAAAAGGACAAAAGATAATGAAAGAAGAGAACAAAAACGTCTCAATCTGAAAAATAATTGGAAATATGAAACAAGTGGGGGTTCACTGATAAATAGCATGAAAAGGAGAAATGATGTTCTTTTTAATGTGCTATACAATGGAAGACTGAAGTTATTTAACGTAAGAAAAGTCAGTTATGAAATTGGAAGATATTTGTACAGGGTAAGTAAAATGTGATTGAAAAGATTTTAAGGAAATTAAATTACTAAATGAGAAAATATTAAATTAATGCTGAAAATGTTCGAGTACTATTGAAGTTAATTTGAGCGTTTAGTGAACACATGGGATTGAATTTGACGTTTTTTGCAATTTCTAGATTTTCAAAATTATCAAGAAGAAATCTATTACTCACTGTATGTAGGACTCTGAAACCAGAAATAGAGTCGAAATCATGTCCAGTGTCTAAAAGGTGGTTAGCGAAATGGGAGAAGCCCGTGGTGTTGGTATTAAGGCATCTTGTATGTTCCCTCAAACGCACTTTAAAATTGCGGAAAGTCCTTCCAATATAGGAACAAGGGCAAGTGGAACATGTTAATTTATAAATTCTGGATTGGTCCATAATGTCAACTTTATCTTTGTTTCTAATAAAAAGTTTACTAACGGAATTGGAAGATTTGAAAGAAACTTTAAAAGAATCTTTGAACAAGTTTGCTATTCCATAAGAGAAGCTACCTATAAAGGTAAGTGACAAATACTTACGATTGTCTAGCTCGACCATTGGGGGGTTAGTTATATAAACATTATTCTGATTGATTTTATTTTTCTTTTTATTAAGCATTTTATCTATTAAATTGCAATCATAGTTGTGGAAACTAGCTATTTGTTTGATAGTATCAAGCTCATTGTTGAAGTTTTTTAAGGAAAGTGGGACTTTTAATAGACGTTCTAAGTAACAATTAAATGATGCTAATTTATGTGAAATTGGGTGGTTAGATAAGTTGTCTATAACAACACCTGTATGTGTTGGTTTTCTAAAAATATTAAATTCGTTCTTGCTTTCTACAAAATAGAATTGTAATTTATTTTTGTGTTGACATGTTTTTAGTGTGTTCCTGTTTCCTACGTGGAAAAGTTATGGTGAGTTTTTTTTGCTTTAATTGAAATAAAATTAAAATTAAATTAAAATAAATTCTTTAAATCATGTAACTTAACAAATTTGCTCCATAATTTTTCCACGCAGGGCCTGATGATGGCGATATCTTGATCGCCGAAACCGGTCGCATCTTCAAATAAATAACTTGTGAGATAAAAAGGACTTTATTTTCTTCCATACCTTCAGTAATTACTACTCACATATGGCTAACCCTACTTTAAATAAAGATAATTTGTTTAAAGAATAATACTAGGAAACTCGGCCAACAAAACAATTGCACCACATATATGAATATATTCAATCAATAATAACAATAATTATAAAATGAGCCGATGAAGCGAAAAGGCTGAAGGATTCTAGCGTCCTAGAGATGATGTTTCAACCACTCAAACCCGTGAACGAGAATCAAAATGATGAAATACACACAGTAGATTTGCGAACACAAGAAAACATAATTACGACAACATCTGCTGATGCTACTGCTGTGATTGTTGTACATCAAAATACAATAAAATAACTTAAACTTGATAGAGTAGTGAATGCAAGAGGCAGCAACTCGGCTACTTTCCGCGTGGCTCATTCAATAGCGAAACATGGAAAACTATTTACTGACGGCGAATTATTCAAGAATTGCATGTTTGCAGCAGCAGAAGAAATGTGTCCAAAAAAAGGTAATTTGTTTGAAAACATTAGTTTGTTAGCAATCCGTCTGGATCTAAGAGTAGATGATAGATTGGTTCTCGTTGGCCCTAGATGTTTCAGATACTGCTAAGGTGTTCATTTTTATTCTTCGAGGGCTAAATAAAAATTATGAAGTGTATGACGTCCATAGCATTCACAGTACGACCACTGAAAAATATATTTTTAAACTGTTCAAAAAAACCATCTTCAATGGAAAAAATTTGAAGTGATGAGTGGCAAAACGTGTGTGGAAACAATAAAAATGCCGTTGCTCTCGTATGGCCGTAGAAAATGACGGTATTGTACATTGCATCCATTCATCAAGAATGTTTGTGCAGAAAATGGATCAATATGTCAGACGTTTTAAAATCAGTCATGTCAGCTGTTAATTATATCATATCATATTTGCAGAAACATCGTCAATTCCGAGATTGAAGAAAATTACCTGTCATATTATACTGCAATACGTTGGCTTAGCTGCGGAAGATATTTGTCAGTTAATATGTTTCTTAGTATGATTTACTTACATTGTAAAATTTATCAAAATAAACAGCCGCGTAGTTTGGAGACGAGTACCAATAGTTATTTTTTTCAATGTTGACTAGTGGCTATCCGAAATTGTAAGACGTAAATTTAACAATCAACTTTTTGCGCTTTATGTAAGTATAAATATTAACGATAGATACTATTCTTGATGCCGTTATCTTTATTACTTGTTTGTCAACTCTCGTAGACCACGGACGTTCATAGAAAGACGTCCTATTTCGAGAAGTTATCTTATCTGATCAACTACAGCTTTCATGTCTCCTTTATAGTTGTTCCGAAATATGTATTAACAAACTCTTGCAGTTAAAGTGAAATTCGGAGAACGATATCTCAAGTTAACCCATCAAGTTTATATGAAGATACTCCGTAAGAGAAACAATATATCCGTATGTAGTTTTAGTGCATGAAGATAGATTTGAAGAAGGAAAACTTCGGTATAATGACAATGTAGTAGCCGGAAATTTAAAAGGTGCTACAAGGCTTACGATTATCCGCTAAATGCAAGGGTATTTGACTATGCTGCCATCTGCCAGTAAACTAATAAAAGAGGCGTTAAGAAAAAGTCATATAATGGACCTTGGTTTTGACTGACATTAAAAGTGTCATTTGGCAAAGGAAAATTGATAGTAGTCGTTGAATATGCAACGTTAACATTTTGTCTAATTAAAAATGATAAGTAGTAGTGATTTCACTACATATTTAAGAAACTCCAAATAACGTAACATTAAATTTACTTCCAGCAAAATAATGAAATATTCTGTTTTTGAACTTGTAAGTAGATAGAAGAAGGCAAAAAACCAATCGGCTGTCCCTAAGATAGGCTAATCCAACATTTGTTTTCTTTATAAAAAAGTGGAAGCCAAAGTTCACTCGTGAGGCTAAATAAATAATAATCAAATTGCTAAAGAAAAATATCCATTCTGTGTTGCGTATCAAAAGTGTATTGCTTATGTTTATTATGTCATAACTTATGGACACTCTTAAAACTCTTCTTGAGATAGAGAGATATTTTTCTATAAACCCTTAGCTTAGTTGCAATACCGAATAAGTAAGAAGATAAATAACAATGAGAAAAATAAAGGGAAAGGGATCCAAAGTAATCCAATTATACGAGAAAAAATATGTTTGACGTTTTCAGCTAACCTTTTTACTTTTTGTGCGAGATAAATTAGACATCAGAGAGAGTAGAATAATCGAAATGACAAAAAAAATACAGTCTGTCTACCTGATTTATGTTTCAACCCAAATTGATTTAGAATAAAGGTGAACAGTATTGTAAATTTTGCAATAAAATATTGCCCGCTATGAAGGAGGTTATTCTCAAAAAATTATGAAATGGTAAGGTGTCCCACATTAGTTTTCGAAACACTTGTAAGTGAAATTAAATATAATAATCCTGATGATTTTTTAATATCGTTTTAATTGTGTTAAGAGTTCCTGGGTTGCTACAGTTACATTTGTGTAACAGTGATATTTCTGTGGTGAAAACTTATCTTAAGGGAAGCAACAAATAAAGAAAATTCACAGAAGCCGTCGATACCAAGCCTCGACACTCTAAGAGGTCTAAGATTTAATAGTTAAGTAGAATATCCTTTTAATGTTGTACCTAATTGGTAGATGTTTGAGAACTATGCGATTAATTTGTCAGTTTTTGCATTGCTCAGAAGGATGGCGGATGAACGTAAAAGAAAATTATCGCGTTATCGGTTATTGGTATATCGTTATGATAAATAAATACGCTTATGTTCTGAGGACACACTTGAACTATAGTTACGAGCCAGGACCATTGTCATTATAAATTACCGTAATAAAAAAAAAGGCAAAAAGGAAAAGAATAAACTATTTCGCTTAATATTCTTTAATAAATTATCAAAATTAACTGCTTATAAAAAATATGGCAAATAAATAACCACTCTACAGCTAAAATTTATCTTATTATCTGGTATTTTACTAAGCTTCTTGTTTGGACTAAAATATATTTCCTGCATCTAGAAGAGATCTTTAAAAGTTTCCATGAATTATGACGGTCGTTTAAAAAATGAATAAACATAGCCACTAAATTTTTTTCTATTTTCTTTAAGGAAAGAATATTTATTACTTGGAGGGCATCCCCAGGTCTCGCCTCGGTGAAAGCAGGTCGACCGGCCTCGGATAAAGATACGTACTAGGGGGAAACGGTTTTAGGTAATTTATGTAGCACCGAAGAAAAAATAGGAAGATAAATTATTATTAGTCTTTCGCTCAGTTCTATTTTTGGGACATTTTTTATTCCCAGCAACAAGTTTACTTTAATGTTTCTTGTGTAAGCAGCTGGAATGTTCTTTATCGGGGCGTGAGGGTATTGGAAGGTATATCGAGTTAACTTCGCACTTCCATTATTGAATTTAATACGCAACTCGTTTCCAAAGTCTACATTTCCTTAAGTCAATTGAGGAAAACTAAGTTAGTTGCAGATGTCAACTTTTTTTTTCGTAGCAAAATACTCTGTGGGAATGTTTTCTATAATTACAATCTGATCATGAAGTTCAATAAGCAATTTTGTTCTAACCTAACTTAACTAACTAAGGTCCTACTCACTAGTGTACCTTAGGGTCTGATAATTTTAGTAACACTACCGGTAACGTGTAACACAAAATCCGCACAATACTCTGTTTGTAACTAGCACAGTCACTGAACCAATTCAAAAGGCTTGGTCCTCTTAACTCTTGAGTCTTCTTACTAAATTGGTATTATCGAGGAGGTGGATGACCTCAACGTTCCCATGTTGGAGCAGCCGTTGTTCATGGCTGCTGGCAGATTTAGATATAGATTGGTCAACAGTTTCTATATCAAGGTCCCTATGAAGATCACAGTTGCGACAGTACCAGGGTGCACCGACGATGTTCCTTAATACTTTATTTTGAAAACGTTGAATAACTTGAATGTTACTTTTACTGGCGCAGCCCCAAAGCTAAGCTACCGTACGTCCAGACGGGTTTCAATAACTGCTTGGAGTTTCTTCCTAATAACCATTACATCTTTTTATATTTTATACCAAGCTCTTCACGTTTCTTTTTAATGTAGACTTTCCAGCGAAGTCTAGCGTCGATTGCCATTCCAAGATATTTTGCTGTATTAGCATAGGGAATCTGAGCGTTATTTATTCTTATGGGAATGTGTTGGTTTCGTTTATTAGTAAAGTTAACATGAACAGATTTATTTTCATTTAACTTAATACGCCATATTTTAGTCCAGGTGTTAATCTGGTCTACAGATGTTTGTAATTTTCGGTTAGCTTCTTCGTGGTCTTCTTCCAACAGACAGAATGGCAGTATCATCAGCAAATGTTGCAATAGTATCGTGCTCAGGGTTAGGAATATCACTGGTATACAGTAAGTAGAGTATTGGACCTAGTACGCTACCTTGGGGTACTCCTGCCTTAATTTCTCTTAGATCAGAATATACATCTTCCTGTTTTATTCTGAAATATCTGGTTGATAAATACAATTTTAAGAGTTCTGAATACTGACGTGGTAGTAACAAATTTAACTCGTGGTTAAGGCCCTCATGCCAAACTGTATCAAAAGCCTTGGCCACGTCTAGGAAGACGGTGGAACAGACTTTCTTTTCCTCTAAAGACTTTTCAATTATGTCTATGATTCTCTAAAACCAAATTGACGGTAGGGAATCAGGTCCTTTTCTTCTATTATAGGTTTTAATCTCTTAAGAAGTAATTTTTCGTAGAGTTACGAAATAACAGACAACAAAGAGATGGGTCGGTATGATGTTACTCCTTGGGGAGGGTTACCTGGCTTAGGTATCATTATAACCTCTGCTACTGTCCATAGCTGAGGTACGTATCTCATCCTAAATTGAGAAGGTTGGTCAGTTTGACAACAGCTTTACGTCGGAGTTGTTTCAAGATTTTCCCGGTAATGAGATCAAATCCAGGGGCTTTTTTAGGATTTATATTTGTTTCGATTTCTTCAGAAACTTCTTTTGGAGAAGTAGGTTTAACGACTGAATCTTCCTGTTCTGGTTCATTCCAGTCTTGGGTCTCTTCACCATCGTTGGTCTGGAAAGTAATTTCTAAGTGTTCTGCGAATCTAGTTGCCTTTTGTATATTATTTCGTGCCGAACTTCCGTCTTCCTTTCTAATTGGTGGGTTATGTATAATAGGCCTTTTTAATCGTTTGGTTGCTTTCCAGAGTGAATAATCTGTACTGCTGTCATTAGTTAATTCGCTGAAGTACTCACCAATCTATTCATTTTTAATACGCTGAATTTCGCGTTTTAACTGTTGTATTACATTATTTAAAGCTGTTTTGTATTTAAGATCAGGGCTGTTCTCCTAAGCTGCTTGTTGAATATCTTTGACAAAACGTTCGACTTCCTGATCTAGTTGTTCTTCTGTTGATGTCAACTTAGGATTATTGTTTTACATCTATAGTTTGTCCATCGTAATGTTATGTTTTATTTTAAAATAACTTACCACACGAATCCATCAATTACAAAATCAAATTGTTCCAATGATATGTACACGCTTAAAAAATAAATCTACTATACTAACCAATTCGTATAAAAAAAATCCTATTTAAAAGTGAAGCCTTGAAGCTTTTGGCCGTAATCAAGCGCTGTACAGATGTTTTCGCTGTGTTTCTTTAAGTTGGACATATTATATCTAGTATATTCCATCTATTCTAGATTACATCTGCATATTCTATGGATCCGCAAATATTAATAGAAGTTTTTCAGAACTCTGCCATTCATCATGTCCACGATTTATGTAGTATGTATTGGACAAATGAAAGTTCCATTGTGTGAAGGTTTTTTTTATTACAATAACTATTACTCAACCGAAATATGTTGATTGGTTTTACTATTGTATACACCATCGCTTCCGAATCGTTAGTTTTTAAGGGTTGTGCATGTTTTATTATAGAAATCCGGGTAAAAAAACTTTTTAAATTACCAATAATTTTCTTGTTTTTTTTTCTGTCATCCGAGACGCATTGTGTTTTATCTGCCTGTCTCATTTCAAATCTGCAGAGATTGTCTCAGATTCTCTTTCTGTTTTAAAATCCCTAGAGATTGGAAACGCCCTTTAATGATCTAAATTGAATTATTTTTAAATTCAGAAAAGAGGAAATTGAAGTGCTCACTAAGAAAGTGGATATTTGCCTTATTTGAATCAAATATAACGATCATATCCGTGACTTAGCAAAACCTTAATAAGTGATAACACTCTAAGTAAAATACAAGTAGAAGGATTTTCAGTTCGCAAAGGAAATGAGGAGGTAGCAAATCTGCTATTTAGTTGTTAAACCTGTAGTAAAAATCAAAATGATTACAATACCACGTTAAACGTTTAATGCTGAATAATAGAAGTACCCGACTTTACGTATAGATGGCGTTGTTCTTGAAACGACAGTACCAACCTTATAAAGCTTAAGTCTGCATTTTAATTAAAATGGCTGGTTGCTTTTTTGTTATATTTTAGTTTTTTTAGTGCAATATATCACATTTTCGTTTGTGTTTCCTTAGCCAGATTTGAAATTTTCAATTTGAAATTTAACTCAAAAACATACTGGAGAATTTACCTTACCTGATACGTTTTTTTTTTAATTTACAATTTATTATGAGGATAAATTAGGGTAAATTGCACTCTTGCGTTTAGAAATGTCGGTTTATCCATCATTTAAAGGTATTTATCTTTCTTTTTGTAAATAAATTATGAAATATAACCTAAATTTACCGCAGAAAACAAATTCAAATTTCCCTTTGAAATGAATACTTTACAGTTTTAAAAGATTGCTCTGAGCGATAAACTAATGTCAAAGAGAAAAAATTCAAAAGTTTTCTAACTTATTTAATAAAGTTAGGTGTATACTTAAAGCATCTCTCTTTATCTGGTTCTATGGGGATAAAAGTCAAAGAAAAAACTGAATGTTTATAGTCGTATATAAGGTAATGAAGAAGATTTAAAAATTAGACACGTTAAAAAAAGTAATAAGGTTGTTCACACACAAAAAAAACACTTTAATTATTAAGACTAAAACACCTGTTTGCACATTAATATGTCGAGGTTTCGATTTTAATTATAATCTTCCGGACTAATGAGCCAAATTAATTACACCAAGATACATCACCTGTTATAATTATTTAATGTCTAGAAGAAAGTTTTGAGAACAATATGATGTATCTTGACACGAAGGATTTGGCTAGTTGTTCCAGAAGCATTTTTTGTTCTAAAACCAACGATATATCTTTGCAATAAAAATAATCAATATTTAATTGGTCTGTCGATATTCTATCGAAAAAAGCTTAATATAAAAGTTGTAGCTAATTAAAAAATTTAAAACTTTTGTATTTATCATTTTCCAAGGTAAGCTCAAAATTATCGAGAAAATCGATAAAAATCGTTTTTTTTTATAAAACTTGCTGACAGCGTTCTTTTTTGTATTTTAAATAAGCTGTAATTTTTTTCAAAGCAAAATATTTATTTTTCGATTTTCAATCTAAAAAGTTTATTTTCAAATTTTCAATTTTTTAACATTATCAGTGCTCATTTTCTTCGTTGAAGTCTTGACGACATTGTATGAAAAATTTTATTGTTCGTATGGAAAAATATGGAAAAATTTAAATTAAATTAATTATATGCTTTTAAACATGTCAAAAATCGTTTTCCGCTGTCGTCCTATTTTTCTATTTCAACTTTAAATTTACCAAACATTTTTAAAAATAGCAGTCAAGTGTTTCTAAAATATTGATATCCATAACTAAAAAAAATGTATGTGGGTATAAACAGTTAAATAATTTGAGCATAATCTATTTACCTATCTAAAATCGTTCTTGGAATTTAGATTAGATGTCATATTTTAAAGAAAATCGAGGAAAACTCATTTTATTTAAAAGTATAATGTTCATTTAATTCAATAATAAATATACATATTAGGATTAAACTAGAAGCGTATATAGGGCGACAATTTTAGAATATACAGGGTCACCCAAACTTATTTTATTTTAGGTTTATAGCTTTGATATCAAACAATGTTTTTCCATTTTTAATTTAACCTACTTTGGACTAAAATTGTTAGTTTATTAAAATATTTTATTATGTATTTAATAATAATTGTAACAAACTTTTTTTATTGTACGTTATAGTTTCTTAATTAAAATTTTGGCATAATTATATTTTATTTTATTTAGTTAGGCATGTAAATATTAATAAATATATAAAAACTTTGTTTCGCAAAAAATAACAAGAAAAACAAATAAGTTATTAATTAGTTCAGAATGAAAACTTAACATGACACAGTAATGTTGTTACAGTTTCTATCAGTTTCCATATTATCATAAAAATGGATTTTTCTCGAGAAGAATTGATTGATATGAATTTGTGCTGGTAGAAAGTAATAAAAATGTTAATTTATCATAAGCGATTCCATGATAGAGAACAACCAAGAACAGAAGCTTTATTGGAATGGTTTCAACGGAATGTAAATTTAGATTATGAACAAAAAAACGAACAAAAACTGTTTTAACAAAAGAATATGAATTAGTGTTACGAAAAATCCGCATAACAGAGATTTTAAGTCATTTTCATAGCACAATTGCCTCAAAAGTAGCATGATGAATGTTTTGTTAGTGAGCATAGAAAAAAAATTAGAGAGTTTCATCTTTCTTTGGTACTTTAAACAGGGATAATTTCCAGTACTATTAAACTTCTAATCCGTACTATATTCTCACCCTAAACAAGATGGTTATTGAACGTTTCGAGGACATTCCTGAAAATTATGTTTGAACTCACTTGGACATTGACTTAGGCCTATTGAGCGCGTGGGTGTGCGTAATAGCATTTTCTCCTCCTCCAAGCAAAAGGTGCCTGTATTTTGTTTTAGTTTTCTCATATCTTGTATCCCAAAATATTTTAAAAATTTATTTATATGTTAATATATATTCACGGCAGTTTCTATTCTTTTGTGGTGATCTATGTTCCGTTAAAATTTTGCCACATCTGTATAATTTTAAAATTTCTTTTTTGGCAACTTTTACTCCAGACGCGGCAAAATAAACATAACAATTTGTTACCGCAGCCCTATTGTCATACTTTTTGGCAAGACTATTAAAGAATTTGATCAAAAGATGATTATTTAAAAATACTTAGCCTAAATTCAATAAGAACAATAGCACTAGACAAAACCCAAATAATCGTTATAATTAAAATCTAAATATAAGCGATTTCACACTCGGAATTTGGCCGTGCGTATTGACCGTAAGCCAAGAAAAAGTAAAGTTGATAAATTAAAATTAAAAGTTTTTGTCTAGGATAAAAATAAATATGTAAGCGACGGTTAAAGTAGTCGTCTTCATTCGCCTGGATAGTAGCTGGCACATGTTAATGTTTAAAAGCGATCACGTTTTGTCGATATGAGGCCGCTACCCAACCTTTTCGAATATTTATTCTGACTAGCACTCAATGTGCAGTCAATATTTGTGTCGAACTTTGGATACATTTTTAAGTTCAATTTGTAATGCATCGTGTTTGTTTTTTTCATTTCTTTCTGTCTCTATTTATAGACAAAAGCACGATTTCATTTTAACTGAAAAAATACAATCTTTGTATAAGTAAATTCAATCAACAAAAAATATTAGTTGATAATTATGGTTATCTACGATTAAACCCCAAAAGTATCAGAAATTGCACACAGGCTGAGACTAGTCTAAAAATCCTTACAAGCAATTAGGTGTTTAACTCCAAATCTAACCTCATTTGTTTTGTATTTCTAATTACTCATACTTAATTACTTTCTACATAATTGCATGTTTTTTTATGTTTTTTTGCTTAAAATAGATAAAAACTAATAAGAAAAGATTTGAGATTTTATGCAACTTTTAATACAGATACGTCACTGGTACGGTACTGATTTGCTTTACGGTAAACGATTAAAAAAGAAGAAACATAACAGATCAAGACCATCACTAGTTTCGAAAAACGAAGACGAAGAAGAAGAAGAATATAGAATAATGATTTTAAAGTCGGGAAAACACAAATACACTAACTTAGAAACAAAGAAAATACTATATACTAACTAAAAAATATTAATAAATCAACAATAAATGCAAAATCAAAAACCCACGCTTCAACAAAAATCAAAGAAATGACATTATTGACAGTGACATTTAACAATTTTAACTTTGATGTCGAGTGAATTCGTTGAATTTTCGATTCGGCTTATATCTAACTTCAGTTACGCAACCAGTGACGTAATTTCAACAATTGCGCAATATTCAAAAGGCACATTATAAAAATTAACAAATTGCTGGTAAAAATTTTGTATGCAACTAAAATTAAAAAAACATATTGTGTTGTTAATTATTCATATAGTACTTGTTATTTATAAGGTTTTAAATAGAATCTGAAAATTAGTTAAACACCCAATTGCGAAACTTTCGCTTAAGTTCTATGAATACAACATCATTCTGTTGTCAACAAAGAAATCATTCTGAGCCACAATAATCAGAGCCATAATTTAGAGAGAGGGTATTTTATGTAAGTATTATCAGCTACTGTCGAACAGGTTGAAAAATACTGATAAAGAAATTAGTTTAATGTTAATTGTATCAAAAAAAGTGTATAATATAAGCCAGTTGGTATAACAATATTGTAAAAAAGGAAAGTGAAAACAAAGAATCCCTCATGATTAAGATAAAGATGTAATTTATCCGCTTTAAATGTATTGTTTCTGTATGTATGTTCATCAATGACACCTAGTCCTTTATTACAAATCAAAGCAACGAAAATGGTAACCAGGTATTATATGCTTCAAGGTATTTGAGAAGACCTCGAATAGTTCTTATCATGGTTGTTAAAGATTTTTATAAATTATTATTAGGTAGTTTCCAAAACCGCAGGGTTGTACTAAAAAATTTTGAGCATTTAATTATTTAGTTCCGATTTGTGGCGTATATTTCTACTTTCGCATGTAAATATTTAGGATTTTTCACTTTCAAAAAGAATATAAAACTTGCCTTCACACTTTTCCCAGACTTAGGACTGCTTGTTTACTATTACAACTGATAAGTTAAATGGATTACATAAAATTCTCAAGTAAAAGGCCAGCAGTCAGACTGTGTTTAATTAACATCAAAAAAATTTGAAATTTTATACAACAGAAAAGTTACAAATTGAATGGATAAACGGATAATTTTTTTAGTGGTGAAAGTTTCTCTTTATCCTGTTTCACGTAAATTCAAGGATTTTGCAGGAACAAACGAATTAAATAGGGTAATAATTACCTCAATAACCAACTAGTTAAGTTCGATTGTGACCAACTAATGCTATTCTGTTTTTTTCAATTATTTCATTTTTACTTATTACGTTTATCAGTTCTTTGTTTAAAATATTTTTCATAATCCATCCTTTTTCTTCCCTCAACATATTTCACTCAAAACTTTTTCACAGGTCTCTAATTCATCTCATCTCATGTTTAATCTCTCTCCAGTAAGACACAATGAGTTCTAATACCGTGTTATAAATTCACGTGCATTGAGATGGAATAAAAAAATAAATTTCCTTTAAAATATCATGAAAACGTTCCTTTAATGTGATTTTATTCCAATTTCAATATCCCACGAAATCAATTTCCAATCTTTCCCTACTAAAATGTCACAGCGGTTCCTAACAGGTGGTTGAATAAACGACCAACGAAAACTAAAAATACTTGTTGCCAAAAAAGCCACATTAAATCCGGTTCTCGGAAAGATCGTCCCTACCAGATTCAACCACTCCGATTACTGAAGTTGGGAGAGGAGTTTAATTTATTTGATCGATAACTATCCGACCCATTCGCTATTAGTGTCGTAAGGACGTTTAAAACGAGCTGAAAATATGGTACAAAAACTAGGTCCGCATATTTTAATCTACCATTTCAAGTTTAATAAAATGATGTAATATCCGATAAAATTGATGTAGGTATACACCATAGATATAGGAGAATAAGATCAATGTTGTCAAAGTTATTATAATTTTTTCCGTCATTACCAAAATCCTAAATCTATGTAAAAATTATCTTGGAAAATGAGATATTTTGTTTCGCCGCAAAAATAATTGTATATCTACGTTAACACTAATTTTCGTAACTAATAACACAACAAATAATATTGATAGATAAATATTGACAAACATACTTTACCACGATTTAACTTTAAACTATTTCTACGGAAATTTGTTAGAAGCGGCAACTAAGCGCTATCAAACGTTCTATCTTTATCAATGAAACCAGCAGATTAGAATGTTTCGTAGTGAAGTAGTGGCTGCCATTTTCACACAAATATGTATGTTTATTATTGTGTTTCATAGGTTATACCATTATAATTTTCTTTTTCACATTGAATTTATTGGTTTTAAGTTGATTTATTAGATAAATATGGTTCATCAGTGTGTTGTGTCCAGCAAAATGGATTATTTAAATCCCGATTTATCATTTCATCGGTAAGTTATATGTAAGATAATAAACAAAGCTCAGCGTAGAATTAGTATTTTAACGACTGTATAAACTCTTTAATAATGCCTAAAAGATTGTTTTAACTTATTGCAACGACTTATAGTTACGTAGGTTTCATATATTTTGTTAAAAATTAAATCACATTTTGTTTTTCTGCCAAACAAAGTATTTAGGTAATATTAATTTTTCATTTAAACAGTTATACGAAGACATGCCTTTTAGGTTTCCTGCAAATGTTGAAAGGAGAAATATTTGGTACTCGTTGTTAGGATTTGAGGAAGTGAAGGTCCTTCCTAGAAATGCTTTTATTTGTTCAAGTGATTTCCGTGACAATGACTTTGAATGTAAACCAAGTGGAAGGAAATATTTAAAAAAAGATGCAAAACCAATATCGAGGTAATATACCTTCCAGTAATATTGTTTAAACATTATGGCTTAAATTTAGGTAATATAAAAGGTCAAACCAATCTTTTGAGAATATGTTGAATATTTTAAGCAACCAAAAACATTTCCAGAATACCGACTGCCTAAACTCTAATAATTTCCCATTAATCTTGTAACTTTTATTGAAATTTTAATTTTGTATTTTTGTGTTCTGTAATTGTAGTTTTAGCTAATTACTTATTTTATGTACGATTGACCAATAAAACGCTGTTTATAGAACAGTTTTGCGTCAATAAAGTAGCACTTTATTTTACTAGTAAAATAAAGTAATTGCCAACGTCACTGACAGGTTGCAAGACAACCCATTTGACATGTTTAAAAAATAAACATCTACTTGTCATCGCAACTGCCGTATCAAATTTTAATTTTTTCAATTTATTATTATTTTTTAATTGCAATCGAACATAAAATCATGTATATAACGCGTACATAAACAGGCTTTATGGACTCATCATTTTATAGCCTCTCTCGCAAGCTCGCTCGGCTATAAAATTATTCGTTCAATAAAGCCCTTGTTTATGTACTTGTAATATAAATAGCTATTATTCGACTTGTATGTCGTTTCACTGTCAATGCCTTCTCGCCTGCTTCATAGATTATGAATGTATATAATTTTAATGTAGCGTAGTGTAGAAAAAATTTAAAACGAGGCTTGCCTCACAAAAAAATAGTAGATGTAAAAATTTGTTACTGCTGCCAACGTTTTCGTTAGTTGATATTTACTAACAATTTTTTCTGTTGTAGGTTCGATAAGATTAAAACGGTTTATATATTTTTCAGGATTTATCTACACGTAGATGGTTCCTACTACACCAACATTATTTTTTTTATTTCAGGATGATACAACTAATAATTTATGCAACCTCAATCCCGAATATACTTCTCACAGACCAGCCTGATAAAAACAACATAGACACATTTGCAAGGAAATGATTAATTTTCCCTTGATCCTGCATTGACGAACACTAGGTGTTCTGAGCGGACTAGCGAAATAACTGATCGACAATTTTTTTACGATTACTCATTTGATTAAATAAATATATTTTCATTAGTATTTTAAATTTGCATATAACCGACGTGGTAAAATTAAAATCGTTAAAAAAATAAATGTATTGTGTCACATCCCATTTCCCTCTGCATCGCATCATAAATTGGACGGCATTTTCACACATTATATATATTAATCTCACTTCATCCTTGGGGATGGAATATTTGAAACTTATGAATGACTTGTTGAGGATGTGGTATACACTCTGAATCCTTCATGCCTTTGTGATTCGCTAACTAACGAACTTACAAAGATCTAAGCCGGTTGCAAATAATTAACCCCTAACGTAAGGCATCAATTCAGAACGGCATCCAGCGCCAAAAAAGCAATTTCGAGAAAAACGCATTTGAACTAACTAATGGTACGCAGCATCCTAACAGAGCTCCGACACCAACTGTACTCCAAACCCTATAACTTCGTCAATTCTACAATTTTTTATCAGATTATTCTGAAGGCATTGGCAAATAAGATTCCGTAAAATAGACTAGGGATTTTTGTATCCCAAAAAAATACTTTTAAGTGAGTCACGTACATTAAAACACATTGAAAAAGAGTCTTACCTTTCTCGTTTGAGGTTGTTGCGCCGGCTGAGTCATAAACGTCCTTAACGTCGCCAAAGGGGTCGGGAGACCCCCCAGCATGGCCTGCAAATGCACTGTTGGAGTTTGCATGTGCAACGGCCCGGCCGCTGCGGGTATCGGCACAGCGACCATTTTTTGGAGGGGAACACCCCAAGGAAGGTACCATGACCCTGGATGGTGCTGCATTTCTGTTCGCTGTTTGATCGATACACTTTATTCACTTTTCAACGGGTTGCAACCTAGTTTTCGTTAGTTGGGGAACATTTGGCGTGTTTTATTATTGTCACTTTCACGTTAGGCTGCACGAATATCTGTAAAATAAAATAATTAGAATTAGTTATAATGACAATTTTCGACTAAATTTATGGGTTTCGGTGGCACGATTAATTTTATAATGGAGTGATGCCTGAAATTAACTAAAATCTTTGCTTCAAATAATATACAGGATGGCTCAATTATCGCGTGGTCATATTGCTAACTTGTTATAAATGAATATTGTGTTTTTTTTATCTTTTAGATTATATTAATTATTCTAATGGTTTAAATGATATATCTACTCATGCACATCTTACTGTAAACTTTGGTTTTATAAGCAATAAAGCAATAATAATAATAAATATAATAATAGATGCAAAATATTTGTCGTTGTTTTTGAAAATATGAAAAATTGGTTGGTTTACAACTTGTTTTTCGATTAAGAACTGTCGTTTGGTTTCTATTAGTGGTTTTTCAGAAAAAATTTGCGTCTAAGTTGCCCATTCATCTAAATATTAAAGTTTCTGGTGTACTGATCAATGAAAGAAACAAGAAGAAATGGAAATGAAAATATGTGGAGTGACAAGGAATATTAAAATCAGAAATGAAAAGAGGAACAACTAAGGTGGTGAAAATATCTAAGAATATCCAATACTGGCAGTTAATGAGATGAAAGACGGACTGGAGAATTGTGACAGAAATTTAGAGGAAGACCAAAACGAAGATGGATAAAAGAGATAAAAGCGACACGATAGAAAATAATTTTTTACCGTAAGAACTATCAAAACCGACTGTTGCCTATAGAAAAGATTCACCAAAAAGGCTGACCCCCACAGGTGGGGAAAGATATAGAGGAAGAATAAATAAGATGAATATATTTTTGCTTAAAACTATCGACCAAATAATGTACTTTATTATTATCATTGTTAATGTAGAATAATCTTTCTTCTAATGATTATTAATCATTTTATAAATCAGATAGGTCGCATAGCACTGTAAATTAGAAAAAGAAAATGCAGTTGGCGGATTTTGAAAATAAACTTGAAAAATGGCGGATTTTGAAAATAAACTTGAAAAATGGCGGATTTTCCAATCACAATTAAGTGTTTTAAAAACTTGATAAAGGGATTTTAATTTTAAAAAGGTTGAAACGTACCCATTTAAAAAATTTTATTAAAAAAATTATAAACAAAAGTAACTTAACACAACTTAACACAAGGTATTTAAACAAATCTTGTGTCACCTTCGGGGTTTTCATCGCAGATGAATTCTTCCATAATTGTGGAAGAGCTTGGACAATCTTGTTCATTAATCTCCATTGCATTCTTATAAAATTCTAAATTTTGCAAAGATTTCCAATCAGTTTCAAAATGCTTGGATAATAAATTTACGATGGATTTCTTTTTTTCGTTATTAACTGGACGACCTGATACTAGCTCTTTTGGATTTAAGGACAATATTCTTTTGCTCTTTTTGCAATTGCTTTTAGGCATTCCCAAATTGGTGGGATAGTTTGCTTCTCCTTGAATTAACACTTGATTATTGTTTCTTACCAAGAATATTCGTTTCGATGGATTAAATTGAACGTGCCAACTTTCTGGTAGTTTGATAATGGCCTTACTAGCCGCTTTTTAATCACAGACATGCCGTGATAGTCACGCGACAAAAAAATGGCTTTTCTATTGGTTTTTTGCAAATAAATAAGTCTCCACTTGGCGATATTTTGAAAGTAAACTGATTTTTAGATTGGGAATATTAATTGAAATAGTTAGTTTTGAAAAATAATTTAACAGAGTAGAAATGTTAGCATTCTTTATAAAATGGCAGTGCTATGTCATTTTTTTTATTTTTGGACTTGGCTGGGTTTGGCTCATTTACCCTCTTCTAATAATATAATTTATTTATTTATTTATTTACGGGCAAGCCCATTTAAGATAAATATTACAGTTTAAAATATAATTAAAGTACAGAAACAAAGAACATATAAAAGTGGCATAAAAGTGGCATAATCATACATAGTATAAATAAGCAAGGAGTATAAAGGACAAGACAAAAAAGGGTTCATTAAAACATTAAACGTTAAAGCTCAGTATTCAATAATTGAGTTTTAAAATGATGAAGGGAGGTATTAAACATCTCAAGATTAATGTGAGTATTGGCTAATCTTAACATTCTCGGGATACAGCTATTAAACGCTTGGTTTAAACGATAGAAAGGTACATGAAAAGTTTGTTGCTGTCGAGTTGTGCGGGACAAGAACAAGAAGATTTATTTTTTGTAGAAGTTCACTACAGCTGCATCTGCCATTGATAATATTAAAAAGCAATGTGAGGTCTCTCTGTTTCCTCCTAGTTTCTAAGGAGGGGATGTTAAGAAAAAGCTCCATCGATTCTTAATCACCAGGGGCACCCAGTTTATAAGGTATGTATCTCAGAAAATTATGTTGCACTTTTTCGATGTTCCTGCTATATGTTATGTAATGTGGAGACCAGATAGAGGAACAATAATCTAAGTGGGGTCTGACTAGTGAACAATATAGGACTTTAATTGCATTAGTGTTAGTGAAATCGTGGGTTAGCCTTTTGATAAAACCTAACATTTTTATTGATTTATGGATAGCCATAGGTATGTGTTGGTTAAAGCTTAAAGTGGGACTCCAAGTGTAACTCCAAGGTCTTTGATTTGATTAACAGACTCCAAGTTCTGACCATTTAAGGTATAATGGAAAGTAGTAGGTACTTGAGATCGATAAAAACGCATGACGTGGCACTTTATAGCATTCAAGTCCATGCCATTTAGGGAACACCAGTTGGACAGGTTGTCAAGATCAGACTGAAGGCTGAGGGCATCGTAAATGGTTTTAGCAGTTAGGAAAACTTTTATATCATCAGCAAATAATAGTGCTTTGCCATGCCGGAAACAATGAATGATGTCATTAATAAATAAATTGAATAGTAAGGGACCGAGGTGTGACCCTTGAGGAACACCTGATGTTACCTGAATTAAGTTAGAATAATGATGATTTACTCTAACCATTTGAGTCCTGTTCGTTAGATAGCTACTAATCCATTGCAGTAAAACCCGACTTACACCATATTTATCAAGCTTTTGAAGTAAGACATTATGGTTGACTCTGTCAAAAGCCTTGGAAAAATCAGTATACACAGAATCAATCTGGCAACCCTTCTCCAAAGCTTCTGACAGGAAGTCTATATAGGTAACTAAATTTAATTCAGTCGATTTCCCAGCACAAAAACCGTATTGTTGTTCAGTTATAATGCCAGAGCAGTCATAGGTAAGGAAATCTGTAATAATGTTCTCAAATACCTTAGGTATAGTACTGAGAATAGATATGGGTCGGTAATTTTTGACGTCTGACTTGCTACCCGATTTGTATATTGGGGTGACATAAGAAAGTTTCCAATAATCAGGAAACTCACCTGTGTCGATAGATTTATTAAAAATATAGAAGAGAGGGTGAGACAATACAAAGCTGCAATTTCTAAGTAGGATGGAAGGGATAATATCAGGACCTGGACCTTTCTTTACATCAAGATTTGATAATTTGTCATAAATCTTCGAATTAGGAATGTGGTAAGAGGAGACATTAAGTTTTGACTCGATTTCAATATCGTTTAAGTTTAGATTTAGATTTTGAGAAGTGTAAACTGATGAAAAATGCTTGGCAAATAGATTTGATACTTCACCGCCGGAAGAAGCAGAAGAGTTTTCAAGGTTCATATTTAGGTAATTTAGGTAAATATATTTCCCTTCTGCTATACCTTAAAGAAATTGAAATCGAGAAACTCTTTTTTTCTTTTAATTTTGTCTTATTTATCGAATGGTTTTCTAAACATGACCAAATGGTGCCGGTGGTTAGAATGTCCCTAAACAAAAAAATAAACTATCTACCCTTTTTTAAATTTAAAACAGCATATAAAATTCCATTTTAGCTATTGACATATATCTAAACAGCGCAATCCGATCGGTATGTATGAGACTATGATTCTAAATAGGTCGAGAATCATGATTGAATAAAGAAGTTACACTGGAACTATCGCTTCACTGAGGAATTTTCTAATGATGTGGATTCAGCTGTCTGTTTGCATTCAGTAATATATACTGAATGTACAATTAGCTGTTGTTATTTGTCTGTTTTATTGCCTCATTCGCTGCCATTGTATAAATGTTTAAATTACTATATATTGTAGAAAAGTGAAGAATTGTCGGACCTCTACTACAAATAATTATGTGCAAATCTTTAAAGAGAAAAAATAGTATTAGAGTAACAGCAGGAGGAAAATGATTTGAAAGTATTCAAAATACAATTCTAGAAAAAATGAGATACCAAACTGGTCGCCATTAATAGTAATTTATGTATCAAGGGAATTATGAGAGCCTTAATTCCCGAAGTCAAAGTCTGCATCCCGAGAGCCTCTAGCCCGAGGGACTGCAATTGCCTGAGGTAATTAAGGCTCATTAATTCCCGAGGTACATAGATTATTCTATTTCTGATTGATTTTAATAAAATAAGCAACAAACGTCAAAATATCCTGACAACGGGAATTAAGCCTGACAACAGGAAATTAAGGCACCTCTAATATCCCAAGGGAGTTATGGCCCTGTTTATTGTTAGCGTAACTATGATGATATAAGCTTATAATAGCCCTGTCAGGAATACAATACTTAAAACCTTTTTATACAGTATAGATTTTGTATTTTTCTTTTTTACTCTTATTGTTATGTTTCTATTGATATCCCTTATATAATTTTGGAGATACTTAGTGATTTCTGTTTATTTTAAAGGTCTGCAAACGTTTATGGAAACAATATTTTATTTATTACTGTTTAAACTTCATCTTAGCACTAATTTTCCGATGTAGTGGAATCCATTTCTGAAATATACTATTTAGTTTCGTACGCTGGTCATAAAAGTCGATTTCACATCTACAAATTTATACCTCCATTTGATGTGACTATTTATTTCCACGGTTTATGATTATTTTGAATTATTTGAAAAGTCTAGGAAGTCGTAAATGAATTAGAAAAATAATTTATGGATTGTTAGATAAATTAAAAAGCATTATTAACACTTTGTTAGTTACAATCTTGGAAAAATATATTTTATAGGTTTTGGTGCACGTCCAAATTTTTTTGGCAGATTAGTAACTTTTGAGAATAACTAATTGTTTCTATAGTTGGAACTCGTAAATTTTTATAAACATAACTCAATTATCGGAATTTGAAATCGCAATATAAAAAAACTTTCTATTTCTCGAATTGCAAACGAAGAGGTGAAATATATAAGCAAACATGAGGTGGGAAAGGACTGAAAACACTAAAATAAAATAACAGGGTATATACTTCTAAATCCGTAAAATCTCTGTAGGCGTTAATTAGGATTTTTAAATAAAACATCCAATCGTGAAAAATATGCAAATGCTATTCCATTTAGATTGTTATGCGGAAATAAACTGAAAAACAACAGAATTTAAAATGCCAGGTGCTCTGCATATGCCTTCTAAAACTTTATATACAAATGAGCAAAGAACTGATGTTCATGTACAATTCAGTACATTTCTCCAAAGGCCATTTAGCATTCTGCGGATTTCTTTTCTATTATTATTCCTATTTTTAAAAATCCTTGGAAACTAAAGCCATCGGGCACTCTGCAGATCCATTTAACATATACCTTAAAATATAACGATGTTAAAGACTCATCACGAACACGGCACACGACAAAAAATGCAAAAATCCTTATGCCAACCTTCTTTCTGGTACACTGAACGAAAAAAGTACTTGTAATTAATAAAAAAGTACATCAAATCAATGGACGTCAACATTAATTTTCAGCCGATGACAGATATAATCAATACAATCACCGTTCGTACGTAAATTTTCTTAATCCTTAAGTTACGATTTTTGTACGTAAAATCAATAAAATATGAGCATAGATTTATGATCGCAATGATAGGCCTATGATAGCCGGTTATCAATGTTACGAATGATGGATATTAATCTATGGTTAATGTTTTTAAAAACAATGAAAAGTAAGTTTACATCTATGATCTCTGTACATTAAAACCATAATTAAAAAGCATGGGTCTACGATCATCGGATATTAACGTTAGGGATGATTGACATTAATCTATAACACCAGTACATTAAAACAATAAATAGTGAGCATAGATTCGTAATCACCAGTTATTAATATTTATCAGACCTCGCTTAATTAGGTATACTGGTAATTACTTTATGAAAAATGTTAAAACAAAACGATATTTCTAAAAAAATAATAATTTCATGTGTCGCGTTTTCCCAAAACCTATATTTTCGAATTTCCCATATGAAAAATCAACATTCAACCAACTGGAAGAGGATTATACAAAAAAATCTATTAGGTAGTTATTTTTTTATTGTTCTAATGTTATTGATTCACAAATAATGTGTACCCTAAGGCTTTCATAGGGAACAGCATGTTTATAAAACACTTTTCCAAAAGGTCCCAAAACATATTGCTCTCTTGTGGAAAATCTAAATTGAACAAGTAAATAATTTTAAAACATATATCAACTGCCTTAAGTATATGAAAAAATTTAAAAAGAATTTCGTCAAAGTAGGCGCAAATACTTGAAATTTTTGAGATGTTTGAAAGGTTTGAATTGCTGATTTTCTCAATTTCCAGGTCTTGTTGGGTTTTAGCACAAAACAAAAATGATTCCTTTATTGTAAATTTCGAAATGAATTTTTGGTACAAAATTTGGTCGATGGCCAAATATAAAAGTGAAACATATTTTCCATCTAAAAAAATACAAAACTAACATGCTACTTTATGGCATTGTATAATTTGATCTTACTTTCGTCGCACGTTTCCTTAAAGGCGTTATCTAATAGGGCCCTAGCAGCTTTATCCTTTCTGCAAAAATGCCAGTATTTGCGGAAAACATCTTTCCCAATTTTTTAAAAAGAATTCCTTACTTTCGAACGCGACATTATAATCCATATCAACCTAAAATAAATATTTAAGTTAAAAATACAGCAATTTTTTATTTTAACATCTTAGACATATAATTTTAATATAGGTATAATGTGTGCCAAAATAATATTTACCAAGCGGTATCCCCACTGTTTTTTGTAACTATCAGAATGTACCTTCCTTTCTTTGTCGATCTCCAGTCCAGAATTAACTAATTTGGCACAATATTTATTATTTTACTGTCCAAAAAACACAAACTGTATCGGAACACCTAACCTCTTATATGGGCTATGAGCGCGGCGCGAAGAGTTAAATATCTACGCTAGTTGTTCGTAATATTAATGTTCGTAGAGATTTATTTTCTATTAGGTAGCACTATTTTGGCGTGTTTTTAAGCAGTCAATGTTGGCATTCATAGATTTAACGTTTAGTGTTCATCAAAACAGTGAAAATCGTTAATTAATTTTCAAAGTTTGTAGGTCTTGGATTTATAAAAAGTTTTTATGGTTTTAATGGTAAAGTACATTTTATAATCGCAAAACATTGATTTGATTAATATTTGTATTATATTAAGGATATAGTTAATTAGTTTTTGATGTTTTGCGTTTATTGCTTAACTATTTTTCGGTTATTGTTTTAATGCACTAGTTAATTGTTTTATGACGTGAAACTATTCTCCCAATCACCGAATCAAAGCATTAATGTCCAAAAAATTGACGACGATACTTTATTGATTTTACGTACAAATATTTTTTCAGTGTATATTACTCTAAAAGTATTTAACTCAATCCCTGACAACAATAAAAATTTAAATGGCAGAAACATTTACAGGTAGGTAGGTATTTTAAATCAAGACATTATTTTAAAGAAACAATTGAATTCTATTATTTCTAACTCTAACAAAGATTTGTTTACTCAGTCTAGCCCTCCTGATGAAGCCTCATAAGTAGCATTAGTGCTGTATCGGGATTTTGAATGTATAAATAACGACCTAACTTTACTACGAAGTATTCGGCCCATGCTTACGGTGCTACAATCTTTTTTTTCGACAATTTTTTTAACGATATTTATTTTGGACAATTTTTTTGTAGGTACTGCTATTTTTCAGTTTTATTTTAATCGAGGTGGAAAAAGATAAGCTTTAATGTTTGAAACAATATATAATTATTTATTAAATCAAAAAAGTTATCCATATAACAATTTTTGAATTGCCAAAAACAATTATTAAAATCCACGCGAGTTTGGAATTTATTAACTCGATTTGAAAGCCCAACTGACCAACCCAAAAGGCAGAATCGGGTAATGGAATGTCAAATCAAGTGAATTAAATTCCAAAATCGATATTTTGTCACCCTTGCTTTGCCTGTACCTATTGTGTGTTGCATTTTATTGTAAATAAATAAATTTTATTCAATTTTGTTAATTTTATTATAAATTATTTATCCTCCAGCTGGCTATTACCTTTATTTATTTACTAATATAAATATTACTAGTTTTTGTAAGGGTGGTTCTGCCTAAAGTTTAATTTATCAAAATTATAACCTTCAATTTAAATTTTCCATAACATTTAAGTCTTGTTTATACTTTATTTATATTAAAATAAAATTCCATTTATTTGAGTTGATTTCCGAAACAAAAAAGTATCACGTTGCCTAATAAAATTGGTTTAATTACTAGTGACCCTTAATAATTTGGGAAACATGGTTAAATTTAGTCTAAACATTTTTTCAAACTTAATTCTATGCAATGTGAATTTTTTTGTAGATTTTTCTATTTATTTTTCCCCAAATTTCAATATTATATATTTGTAGATTTGACTTCAATTTTCCGCACAATAAATTACTCTTTCTAACCGAAACCCATTAATTTTTCCCTACTTAATTTTTGACTTGTCCCAAAATTTTCATTTTCCCAGATTTTTTTTGAAGATTCGACTTTAATTTTTCGCAAAATAACTTTTTCTTACCAAAATATATTATTTGATCGTATATAATTTTAACTTATAAAACAATTTGAGTATACTCAAGAATAATTTCGGACATGTTCTCAATACTGAAAGTTCAAAAGAAAAAAACGGCGGCTATAAATTCTCTCGAACAGGATAATACCAGTCCTAGCTCCAGCATACAAATCTAACACAAAAACGTATTGGCTTTATAACGATGAAAGCCAGACCACTCCGACTCCAGTGAAACACATAGTAGATAACATAATAGCCGATATTGGTTCCTTTAGTAGAAGGATCAACGTTATCTCTATTCAAAATAATCCAATATCGTCCTTTGTACACGCGATTAAAATGGATATTGCGATTTCTGATGTGTAAAAAAGAGTCGAAAACCTTCCAAAACCCAGCGGCATATCGAAGAGGTTAGTGCCAAAAGGTTCATTAATTTAGTTAATTAATTTTACGAACTAAGTTGAAAACTATCCTCGACCACTCAACCAAAACACAATTTTAACACGCTCTACGCGTTTCGCCAACTATGTTGGCATCATCAGGAGTTGATGATAGACTAAACAATTAACTATTTCTAACAGCTATTTATACTAAATGACTAACACCCCCTCCCCCCGGCGGTGCTGGGCACCGTCATCCCCGGTAAACTAGTTTTACATTTACCTATTTCTATACTTTCAAATGCGTCCAACAATATATTATTGGATACATTTTTAAGTAATTTTACATTGTCTATACTTATTCTATGATTTTGATTAAAAGCGTGTTAGGCTATACTAGATTTTTCCGTACGCCCATATTTTAAGTGAGCCATGTACTCTTTAAATCTGACCTGTACAGAGCGTCTAGTCTGCCCAACATACTTTCTATCGCAATCCCCACAACTAATTTCGTAAATACCACTTTTTTCAAAATTACTGTTTTTATCCTTGGGATTACCTAATAACTGTTTTAAAGTGTTGTTAGACTGAAAAACTAAACTTAAACCCACTTAAACCCTAAATATGTTAAATAGATACTGGGTTGAATCTTCGGGAAATGCTTTTTTACATCATAAATTGAAATATTTTCAAATATTAGTCTGGTTAATGTGACAATCAAGCAATTTTATTTATAGTTCAAGTTTTACTCCTTGTGTTTTCATCTCAAATCGTTTATCCCCACCGATAGCAATAAGTTGGAATAGTTGATTAACCCTCTTCTTCTATTTATGGACCATGAATAGGTACATAGTTACTGCTTTATACAGTGTGTTTCTACATAACCGAAGATCCACTCGTAAAATTGGACAAATTGATTTGAAATTTGGCTTAAAACATAGTTTCCTACTGGAATATATTGTTACGTACTATCTTTTGTGTAAAAGAGAAAAATTACTTTTGTTCAATATTTAATTTCGTTATTTTATTTATTTTGAATTTTAGTTTTAGTACATAACCTATTAAATTACTGTTGATTTTTTTATTGCCTTCTGTCGAAATCTCAGACAGAATGTAATTATTTGTTGTTGATAATTTTGGGCGCCATCTACTTTCCAGTAGAAAAATTGGGAGTCTTAATCCCAGGTAGTGCTTCAGCTATTGGCCGCGTGATTGTAAAAATCGATAATAACGACTCAGTAAATATGAAAACATTTATTAATAATCATAAAAATAACGGTTAACCTTTTAGTTTATGTGAGAATAAGAGTTGTTTGCCAGAATAAGGTAGCGTAACAAATTTCTTATTTTTAAAATCAACAAATAATACAAATCTTATAATTACTCTCTTACCTTATTCTCATCTAATTTAGTTATTAATTAAAATATAATCTAACCTAATTAAATAAAATACTTTTTTATTTTGAAACGTTTTTAAACATCGATATTTAATATTGTAAATTGGTTATTTTCCTAGTCAATTCAAAATGGGATCGATGCAATATCTTCCAGGAATCAAAATCAGGAACAGGATAAATCAATACAGGATACAATTGGATCTGTATAACAGGAACAAAGATGAAACAAATATCGGGCTTCTTCTCTTGATTTCACTTTAAGTTTCTTGATTTACAAAAATATAACCTCACTTAATTTGACAGGTAAATTTGTTTCAATTTTTATCTTCAATCAGTATTGCTTTGATTTTAAATTTCTTTTGTTTTTATTACGAGCACTGATTTGAACAGTTCAAGAGTTTTTGATCAAAAGCCTCGCTTGACAGCGAAAAGTAGTTTTTATAAACCGTCATATCACGGCTCCCTAGATTAAAATTTGACAGTTTTTTAATTAAAATTTTTTATAAAATTCAAAAATTATCATTTTTTATACAATTTTTTCTTATTACCAAATCATTCTCGAGGCAAAAAGAATGATTTTTGATATAATTTATTTACAATTCCTACTTATATTAAATTTACACACAGACTTTTTAAGTTCGTCATTATCGATTTCTAAAATTCTATACAACTTTATTATTACTGCCTTTTTTACAGTAATTCTTTGATGTTAGAAGTCCCAACACTTTATTTTCCCAATTTATTGTATTTCCCCTAAATTTAAATTAATCATATTGGTACATCATGATTGAAATTTGAGGTTAAGTTTAAAATTTCTTTTTATTCAAACATCTAAAATAATAATTTTCTCATTGTTATTGTGATCGCAGACTTATCTGAGATTATATTACTTTAAATTTTGCTATTGAAATCTTTGCTAAATTGTTTGTAAATATCCTAAAATTGTTAGTGAAAATCTCTTATGGGATTAACGTGTTAAAATCTGACGTCTGGAATTTTATATTTTCTTTTGCAATTACTAGGTACGTTAAAATTAGTTTCAAACATTATTTTCGAAATTCTCTTTAATTAGTTAGTCAACTTAGCCAACCGTTACAATATATTGGGCATAATCCAATTTTTTTTAATTCATACTTTTGTACCATATCTTATTGTAGGCCTTTAGCCGACACTATTCGCCATATTTAAATTAATAAACGTGTGTGGGATTGATTTGGAGTTTTTCTATTCATAGTGAATTATCCACATTTGTAAAATGGATATAATCTGCGCTCCTTTTATATACAGAAAAAAATGTTTATTTCTTTTTAATTTCCTATTTATTTTAAATTAAACTCTACTCGCTGTCAAAAAAACATTACGTTAAGCGCCAATTACTACTATTTACTACATAGTTCGATCCTAAAAATATCGCACGTATGCCACTGCCCCATCCAATTGTTCGGCAAAACAAAATTAAACTTTTGAATCCTGGCGGCGTACGATGAGAGTAGAGGATCGTCCGCGTAATAAATAAAACCGCTCGAAAAAGCTGTTCCGCATGCAGGACACAACCAGGAATTTATTCCTTCAATTTTAACAGTGGTCTATTTATATAATATCGTTCACAAAAAACCATCGCCAGTTACTCGGCATTGATACGAAACAAACAGCGGATAGTGACACGTGACAATTAAATACTCGATTTAGCTCTTTCATCTTTAGGAATATGGATGTGCAGGTAGTGCGCCAACTGCCTTATTGACGTTTTATTGAGAAATATGTTTTCGGATGCTGTGGGAAAAAATAAACATGTGATCCACTAAGTATGGGAAAAATTTGGTTTTTTCAATTGCTGGTTCTAAGAGCGTATCCAAAAGGGACTATAGTTCAGTTATATGAGTTAAAAAAAGCCTTGATTCGGAAAAAATAGTTCAAGAACAAGTGATTGGCATGTGTTCTTTGGCTGATATGAAACGAGAGGCAAAAAACTTGACTGTAACACGCCGGAAAATCATTAAGGGGCTAAAAACCATTTTTTCGGAAAAAAGTTCTATCGGCTTTATTTACATCACTAGTATCTTCGCGTATGACGTTCAAACAAGGTGTCATTGGCATTTCCACGTTCAAAACCTTCATAATAATGTTGTACGTACTTTTAGTGACTCCAAACGTCGATACATATATTGTTCTAGCAACCCCTTTTGACACTGTTAGCTTTATGACAGCCTGATTAGTGCAGGCAAATTAGATTTAGAGTCAATAATAATTTTCAGCAGGATTTTTACGATTGGAAGTGTTAAAGGGGCTTACAATGAACGCAAAGAAAATTCTTCCAACAAGAGGGGTGCTAAAGGGTTAATTTTAGGGGTGAAAAAGGGTGCAAAATGGTATTTTGCGATTTTCCGAGAAACTTGACGTCTTATCAAAATATATCCAATTGCAAAGTTGTAGATCTGGAAAAAATGTGAGTCATTTTTACCATAACTTCAAAATTTTTAAAAAGTTTTTTAGTTTTTTATTTTTAATTTCCGCAAAAATAATTTAATTTTGATAAATTATAAAGTGGAAGTATACCTTTTTAGGTCTTGAATAACCACAAATTTTTTCAGATTAAAAAATCTAACGGTTTTCAAGATATTAAAGTTTTTAGGTTAAAAACTTTTTTTTTCAAAAATAAAGTTGGTTGGCAAAACATCAGCGTACAGGGTTCTTTAGGTGCTCATTTTTTTTTGTTTTTACGTGAACTTTTTGCAACATACTCAAGAATTGAAAAAACTCAAAAAATGATTTAGATATAAAATATGAGGTAGAAAAAATTAAAATCTGTATTTGTGAGCATTTTGTTGCATTTTAGAAAAATTACTATTAAGTAAAACTGGTTAGTTCAAAGAAAAAAAAAAGAATTATTTTTAAATAAATTTATAATTTTTTTGAAGTAGAATATTAAAAAAAATATTTCTGAGAATACGCGCGATGACAAAATAGAAATTATTCACATACCGAAGTATATAAATAATAAAAGCAAAACATTTAAATAATGTTGTCATTAGTCTAAGTTGACAGGTCTAATCTGAAACCAGAATAGTTTGCTCTGTAAATAAATTCTAAGATTTCTCTCTTGAATATACAATGGAAATTATGGTCTCAAGATATATTTTTAAAAATAAGTTAGACTTATGTGACCAAAGGTAAGTTGGAATTGAATTATTTGTGCCAAGAAACTAACAACCTTGAGAAATTCCAGTAACGTATAAGACATGAAAAAATATTGTGATCGTAACTTTTTATTTATTTTTTAAGAATTTGAAGGGATACGAAGAGTAGGACCAGGAAATATCAAACGCCCCCTTTGCAAATTGGAAATTTTTGCATTGTACTTTATTATATTAAAAATTAATGAAAGCTGTATCGAATTTTTTTGTTGAATAAATGGGTTTCTTAAAAAATATTATGCTACCGAATAAAACATATTTTTCAAAAAAAAAATAGTATTATACCATCGAAAAATGTTATGCAAAAATTAAATTTTGTCGAGAAAAATGACATTGAATTGTATTATACCATCGAAAAATGTTATGCAAAAATTAAATTTTGTCGAGAAAAATGACATAGAATTGTCGGACGATATTTTGTTCTCAAGTAGGTCTTATGAGTTACCCTCTGACTATACGCTTATCACAAATGCGACAAATTGGGAAATCTTTCATACTTACTTCGATGAACATACAAATCTGAACGTAAAAATTAAGGAATCTGACGAACTGGACCAAGTAACTCAGTATTTCACCATACTACCAACGAGCAGCATAGCATTCAACTCCAGAAAACCCAAAAACCATGGACACATACCACATACCACTACATATCCGTCCATTGGTAATCGAAAAACGTCGAGCACGAAACAGATGGCAGAGATCACGTAACAACGATGATAGAATTATGTACAACAGGTTGATACCCAAACTTCACAACACACTAGCGAATGCAAGAAATGCTTCGTTTGAACAGTACTTAACCAATCTCAGTAAAGAAGATCACACTATCTGAAAGGCCACCAAAAAGTTTAAAAGACCTCAAGTAACAATGTCACCTATAAGAAAAACTAGTAGTACATGGGCCAAAAGTGACTTAGAAAAAGCTACCACGTTTGCTGAATATCTTTTCCAGGTTTTTATACCTAATAAACCTACTATAAATAATAACGACAGGGGAGGAAGACTTTGGTGCTCTTAACAATCATATTCAACAGCATGCTGAGATTGTCATACTTTCCCGTGGTATGGCAGTTTGATGATACCCAAGCCTGGAAAACCGTTGAATGAAGTCAGTTCTTATCGTCCTATTAGTTTATTACCAATACCATCCAAATTATTTGAGAAATTTTTACAAAAAGACTGGTTAACGATGTAAAATTATCCACACTAATGCCTGACTATCAATTTGGGTTCAGAGAACACCACTCGACCGTCCAGCAAAAGCATACAATAATTAACCAAATTACCAAAAGTCTCGAAGAAAAAATATTTTGTACTGCAGCATTCCTAGACGTTGCCCAAGCCTTCGATAAGGTCTGGAATATTGGCTTATTACATAAAATTAAAAAATATTTTCAAGTCCCTATTACTTGCTGAAAGGTGCTTCCAAACCAAGCATAATTCTGCACTTTCAAGCTGCTACCAAATAAAGTCTGGAGTACCACAAGGGAGTGTTCTAGGGCCTATATTATTTCTAATATACACTGCGGATTTACCCACTACAAACAATACTAAAATAGCAATGTTCGCAGATGATACAATCCTCATATCAACACACATTGATCCAGCTATTGCACCGCAACAACTACGATATCATCTAGATGTATTAAAAGTGTGGTTTGAGCAATGGAAAATCAAAATTAACCAAACTAAATCCGCACAAGTGACTTTCATAAATAAGCGATCAGTATGTCCACCTGTTTGTTTTAACAACATTCAAATTCCCATTCAGACCGAAGTAAAATACCTAGTATTATACTTGGATCAGAAGGTAACTTGGAAAAAGTACGTCCAAACAAAGAGGTAAGTTAAAAGTAAAAGAAATGTCCTGGCTCCTAGGCCGTAAATCCAAATTATCTCTTGACAACAAACTGGAATACAATCATGGGGATGTATCAAACCATCCAATACAAAAATAATTCAAAGGCTACAGTCCAAAGTATTGAGATCAATAACCAAGACACCAAGGTATTTGAGCAATTTCACCTTACACAAAGACCTACAAGTTCATTTCGATGAACTAAAGATGAAATAAAGAGTCTTTCAAGACTATATCACAACAGATTACAAGACAACGAAAATATATACATAGCGAAGTTAAATAACGTCACAAGAAGACTACAACGACAGTGGCACACAGACCTGATCTGATGCAGTAGATATATGACAAGCCATGGTATCGATGAGAGGTTTGTCACTGGATGATTTCTCTTCTCAAGTCACCTTCATATAACACATTTAATTATTGTAAATATGGAGTTGTCAAATAAACAAAAATTAGGTCGAAAGTTAAAATTTTTTTGAACAAAAAGCTCAAAATAAAAATGACATTGCTTTGCTTTGGAAGTCAGTTTCCAAAAGATATGTCACTTAAAGTACTTCAATGTTTCTCTGAGTGAAGGTGAACTAAAAACATATTTGCAGGAGTGTAACCAGTGAATAAAAATTTAAATTTTTCAGGAATTTTTACAAAAATCCGGCATATTTTTATTCCACTTTAACTTTCTTCACTGTAATGAGATTTTTTGAGATCATTAATTAATTAACTATGTATTTTGACGTAAATATAAAGTATTTCTACTCACTAATTCATGTTTTAGCTTTTATTAAAATTCCTCTCAATCATTATCGCTACTCTACTTCCTATTAACTTGTTTTCAATATTCATTTTCTAAGACATTTAATCAATTGAACAGACAGCCTCTTACGTCAAAGCACAACCAATATTATTTATATACAAATACTAATTTATTTTTGAGATTGGAGCTGTTCCCAAATAAACTTTCCCTTGTCAATCTAATACAAATAAAACATTTTTTTTCTCGAAATCGATAACTATTTTTGTACTATAAACTAAAACATATTGACTATTGGCAATGTTTTATTACTTTGATGATTTTTTTTTATTTTTAAAGTCTAATGTTTCAAATTCCGAAGTTATTTGCGAATGATTTTGATTGACATTATTGGGATACAGTGAAAAAGAAATAAAGTAATTTTCTGACAGCCTTTCTTAATTTACTTCAACAGTTTTTTAAACAAATTATACCGATTACCAATTCGTTATTTTTAAATTTACAAGGATACGAATTTTTGTTTAACAGCGATTTATATTTTTAATTCTAAAAATCTGTGACATATCCCACTAGAATAGATGGAAGAACGAGCTTATTGAACTCCTCTTTCGCTCAACACCATAGTGGATGCAACTTTAAGAAAGGCCATGCGAAATGGTAGAAAAAGAGTTAAAATGCAATAATGCCAAAATAATATAGAGAGAATGACATGACACCAGAAGCCAACCAGAGGAAAATACAATTTCGAGAAGTGTCCCACGAACAAACACATCATATTTGTCTTAGTACGAGTTAAACTTTCAGTTAACATCCTCAAACTTACAAATGCAATAGCTGATCTATACATAAAGATACGGACTGCGAAAAGAAACTGAGAAGTTCTATATTTATCACCATTTTCACTCAAATTTAAATAAGTACAGATTTTAAGGCCTGGAAAAACAGAGAAACAGAAATATTACAAACCACAAAACACATAAAGTAACAAAAATATACACTCAACAACTGTCGTGTTCGGAGGAGGAAGGAATTTTCTAAAATTTTATTTAAATTTGTAATCCATACAATGAATAACATTAAAAAATAGCACGTCGATTTTCTTTATGGCTTTGATAGAAGTAAACATAGAAATTGGTCTCTGAGTGATTTCAGTCATGTACAAAAAGTTAATTTCAATCGGCAGTCGTTGTGATATATATATATAAATAAATCATTTCAATAAGATTTTTAATACAAGTAAATGAAGTGCCAATGAGGAAATTTCAAATAAATAAACTATTTTATCGAGAAACAGCGTAATAAAATAAACATTTCCAAAAAGCTGAGCGAAGTAAGAGATAAATTCTATAAGAAACTTCTTTATTTATTTATAATTCAGCACTAAAAGAAGTGGAATTATTGATACTATCGATTCTGACGTAGAAAGAAATCTTGGATTTTTTTTAAAAGTGCCGTTTTTTCCTCAATGTTTTTTATTTAAACTACTTTCGTGCATGGTCGAAGAGTTCAACAAATGACTCAAATAGTGGTCAAAACGCTTAAAAATGTCTCATTTTGATGCAATCTAGAATATTTTGGCGAATAGATTTAAGTAATATATTTTTTATGTACACCACTCAACAGAAATCCTTTTGCAGGGTGGGAAATCACAGGTACAAATAAAATTTAAAAATCAGTAAGTATAAATAATGTGGAGATATGAGACATGAATACAAAAATATCAAAATCTGATTTTTTTATGAAGCAGTGCTGCAAGAGAAGATGTCACAGCTATGATTTCTAGAGTGTGTTTTTCTGTATATTTGTTCTTAGGGTTTTTGAGGTAAAATATACATGGAACATGAAAAGTCAGAGCAGCTGTGTTCCTCCTACAAGAGAAGTAAAGTTATGTCTTTCTAATAAAGCGATATTAGATATTACTATTGTTTTTGTTAATTTTTAGAACACTTTGTATGTTTTTATATTTTGACGTAGAGATGTAAATTTGACAAATAAATAATTTGGCTTGCTTTCAGTTTCTCCTAAAAAAGTATCGAATTTTATTACAAAACGAGGTATTTCACGACAAATTTTGGTTTTTCATACAATCTTTTACTTTGGAAAAAACCAAGAATATTTAACTACAACGAATATGCTCCGAGATATACCAGGTGTAGAAATTGAAAAATGTTGACGAGAAATACATGCTGCAAAACTTTTATTTTGGAAATTATTTCAAAGAAAACGCAGTAAGAAGAAGAATCCTTTCTTTTACTGGCTTCAGTTTTCCAGAAAATAGTCCAGAACATAGTAAGCACTATGAAATGGTCAGCAAATCTCTCAGTATTTTAGTTCTTCAAAAAATGTGTAATATTTTTGGAGAAAGAATGTTCAGATAATGCCAATGCTGAAACTTTAACGTGTCATTTGTTGAAAGCCGTGAGAAAATGCTTCAATGAACAAACCAATACAGAAGGAGTACCTCAAGAAACACACGAAGTTCAGTAGCCAGTGCGAGATCTACAATATCTTCCGCTTCAAGAGCTAGAACGTGTGATCTCAATTCCAAAGTAATCGAACTTCAGGATGAAATTTGTCACATTCAAGATGATGTGATGTGATTCTGAGTAGCGAACTTGATGAAATGAAACTAGACGAAAATGTCTCTGCTGAAAATGTCGCCAGCAAGGAACTGAAATTGAACAAATGTCAACAACTTCTACATCTCCAAGAAATTCGTCTGAAGAATAAGGAGAAAAACATTTCAAAGTATGAAGATCTTCTCCAAAGGGAACATGACAAAGAGATAGGTGAAGAAAAAGCAGATCTATCAAGCGACCAGGATGCAGACTTCGATGAGATATCAAAACATTCCTATACCAAGAAATGGGCTGAAGATGCAGGTAATATTAATTTCTCTGAAATAAATCATGAAGATTCATCTCACAATACTTTGGAGAATTTGACCAAATCTATCAATAGAATGTTAGCAAGACAAACCATAGGTAATCAATTAATAACATTTGACGGTTCTTCCTGTTTAAAATGGCCAATTTTTTACTCACAGTATCAGATGATACTTGTTCTTTTTCTCATCAAGAAAATGTTCTAAGACTCAACAAAAGTTTGACTGGAGAAGCCAGAAAAACAGTTGATGTGCTCCTCATTACAGCACAAGATCCATATGAGATTTTAGATATTCTTGAAAAGAAATACGGACGTCGAGAGCTTATATTGGACGAATTGTTATCGCAAGTTTGTGAAGTAACACCAGTAGAAAGTCTCGAATCATTAATAGATTTTAGCAATACTATGCGTAATATTTCTGCCGTTCTTGAAGGAAATCATAACTACTGATGCTAGACAAATTTTAGCTAATTTGATCACGAAACTGCCACCTCATTTACTTACTCAGTGGGGAAGCTATTTGATAGAAAATAAAGTAAAAAATCAAGAAGAATCACTGAAAGATTTTTCAAAATGGATTCAACAAATGTCTGATGTTGTTTCGAGAATAACCTTTACTTAAAAAATACTAATACTCCATCAGTGAGATGTAATAACCTGATTGTCAAAGTCACAGATGAACGTCAAAGTAAACAAATAGGCCAGCAAAAATGTATAAAATTGTGAACACACACAAAATGAAACATTCGCTAGAAAAATACGAGTTTGAGAATGCTGAAGTTCGACAACGATGAAAAATGGTTAAAAAATTAAACTTTTGTTTCTGTTGTCTGATATCATCATGATAAATGCAAAACACAAAAAATATCTGGTATCAATAATTGCACAAAATTCTATCATCCTTTCTTACATAAAAATTATGAAAATACAAACTCTACGGAGGTAACAACGACTACAAATAATGAAATTATATTGAAAGTTTTACCTGTAAAGATCAGTGGTCCAAAGGGTCAATTTGTCGTGAAAATCCTCGTTTTGTAACAAAATTCGATACTTTTTACTACGTCAAAATTTAAAAGCATACAAAGTGTTCTAAAAATCAACAAAAATTCTTGCTTTTCGCAACACCTATAGCGGGGTAGGGGTAGACACCATCTTCCTTGAAAGAGTGATATTTCCATAAAGCGTGGATTCGTTCAAGACTATTTGAATGCACATTATAATATAGACACCAAATGATTCATATTTGTCCCAGCTATGAAGAAGGTGCCTCAAAAAAAATTGGCAAATTTTAATTTTACTTCTTAAAACGTAGGTCTATCCGTTAAAAACACCTCTTTGGTTTTGTTTTTTGCTCCACCCGTCGGCCAAACTGATAAATAATTCCGAGATAGAAGTTTTAAAAACTTAACTAGTGTTTATTACATACTTTAAATTTACTCACTTGAGGCTTTCTTGCTATATATCCCTTAAGGAATAACTATTTTGCTTAATGTAGTTTAAAAATTGTTTTTCACTAAAGATAAAAACACTGTTCAATTTACTGTGCGGCAGGAAATTTTATTAATCCAAAAGTGATAATGGATTTTCATGCTTCAGTACCGCTCATCGGTATATTAGAGGAATAACATTTTGAACTCGCGCCATGCACCGAACATGTTTCACTGAAATTGCTATTTCTTATCAATATTTTACGAGAAGCAGAGCTAATAATCAAAATGAAATCGAAAATGGAGGCAATTTTAGATTCACGTAACTAAGTGTGTTTATTCTGGTAACGTTCGTTGCTCGTTTATTTCCGGCTTCTAAATTTTACGAATGGCGACAGATAATGCGAAACAAAATAATGGAAAAAGGATTTTAAATTTTCTCGTTCGAAAGTTGCAGCTGTTGTATTAAAATTAAAATTCTGATGATTGTCTTATTTGGATGATTAACCCGAACGTAAAAAACATGGAGTGACAATTGCAATTCTGGTTTTTGCCATGGAATATGCTAAGAAGAAGGAACATTTGCGGTGATGCTGTAAAACAAAACAAAGTTTCTCGTCTTATAATAATTATTACAAAAGTTAATTGCGTTGTTCTTACAATTATTGATATGTTGTTAAATATTTCAACTTGGACATTTCAAATGATATCATATCGCATTAATGTAATTTAAATAGGATTATGGCAGCATCCTAAAATTGCCTCTTGCTTTTAGTAAGATGATCTTAAACTTTAATCCTCTGGTCAAAGCTGTGCAGGCGTACACACTTCATACAAGAATGGTGTCAAATGGGTTATGATTCAAATCATAGGATGGCAGCCTGCCGGATAGACCTATAAATTCCTGAAGGAGCAGCAAAAACCTCATACCTAAAGACCTAGGCACTTGCTCAAAGAGATAATCTGAGAAGAACTTGACTCCCGCTAACACAGCAAACATGATGCGGGAACATCCATACTGTAATGACATAACCTTTCGAACTAATGCTGCCTCAACCATGCTCCTAGATGTGCAAGAAACCTTTGATGAACTCTGAACATACGCATCCAACAACTTATTATAAATATGCTACATGGTGCAGCAAATGGAGAGTCTCACATCCACCTCAAGCTCTGGGGAGAGAGACTCGCTCTAAAGAACGTAGTTGACTACTTAGGAGTGCGATTTACTCGACAGACGTTCAAAGAACACTTGACAAAGTGAGACAGCGAGCGTTATGTGGAAAAATTGGTAAATATCACCCGGGCACTCTCCTCCACACCTACAAAACCTGTATGAGACCAATTCGGGAATGCAAATCCGTCTACTCAACCATCCCCAAAAATCTCTAGCACGCCATTCTAACAAACGAATGGGGAATCAATATTCATTTTGATTTTGAAATTTCGCTCCTCAAATAAGCAATAAGACAATATGACAGTATTCTATAGTATGACAGACTGTAATGGTAGAACATATCCCATTTTCGTAGAAATGAATAATAAAGAACACTTCCTTTAAATCTTATATTAACAACGAATAAATTATTTAACAGTTGTTAACACTTTTTACAAATATGCTAATATTGATGGCGAATCACTTGAAAATTGGCGGCCATGTCTATAACTGCTCAGCAGGAGAGTTGAAGAACTACTAAAAAGAATTTATATTGTCTCTGAGTATGCGTTTACAAACGTTTTTGTCTCTCTCTTTGCCCACTGCTTGTGGGTGGATTATTCTAGAAATTAATTCGTTCTGACGAATCAGGCGCTTTGAAATTTGCATGGGAAGTTTGAGGCATCTCCTATTGGTTTTAGTATGTACGTGCTTTTTAACAACCTGTTTAATTTTAATATCTACATAATTATTTTGGTGTAAAACACAAAATTCTAAATGAAAATGTCTTGGTTCACCTTTTGAAAACAATATGATTACATTGGTTTTGTTTTAAATAAAACCCAATTAACTTAACGATAACCATGAAAGCGCAGTTGATGGATCCGAAGAGGAAGAGATAAAAATACCTGATTTTAACAAACACGAAGCAACCGAACCTTTTATTGTGAATATGACTAGCTATTGTTTCAAATTTCATAGTAGCGAAATTCGTAATTTCGCTCGGCGCGAATTAAACCTACAAAAGAGAAATATAAAAAGAACAAAAATCCGATGAGGATTGCCAACTTCAAACTGTAAACTGTTGATAAAATTTGCATATCATTCAACATTTCGGTGTGGTCGCTTTTATTACTTTTTTAATTATTTTATTTAGTCGGGATTGCAGAAATAATCCCGAAAAGCTATAAACCTACCTTTATTATTTCGCTGCAGTCAATGAAATGAAAAGGTGTGTTTTACGATTTATGCATTGTTCTTGGGAATTTTAATGCTTATAGAAAAGCTGGTTTATTAATTTTATTAAAAACCAACTGAGCAATTTTTATTTTGATTAATAATCCATTACAAATAATTTAATTAAAATTAAAATCATTAAATCTCTATCCGTAACTTTTTTCACAGATAACATTTTGAGAAATCCGGTTAGTTTTTTATGTAAGGTAGACATTGAAACTGTTTACTATGACTGCTGTTTGTTGTTCTTTGGATGATAAATGAGTGTATAGCCATTTCGAGTTTTTAATTTATAGTAACAAAAAAAAATCTTATTACCACCACCACCACCAAGTGACATAGGAACCATACAATTTTTTACTACAGTTTTTCTTTTGCTTCCTTGACACTATACTTTTTTATATACCAACCGGCTTTTATTATGCACTTTTGCCGGTATAATTAAATTTTCCTTTAGAATTTTGGCTAGAAGTATAGAAGTTGTTTTATTAGTCAAAAAACAACTAACAACCCTTCAAAATCGAATGAGGTAACAAAAGATCCTTAAATTTATTTTTATTTTACAAAAGATTGGAATATGAGAATTTTCAACTTGTCTCCGAATATGCTGATATCACTACGAACGAATTGGAATTGTTACTTTTATTAAATAACAACAAAAACTTCCCATTTACCCCATCAATCATTTTGCTGTGACTAAAAAAAATTGCTTAATTTCATACACATTATTTTGTTTAAACTCCAAGTATTATTTTACTTCGAATTTGTATTTTCAAAATTTTTAATTAACATTTGACCGAAATTCCCATATAGCCCAGTTGCCAGAGAGATTGACCTCGCACAAAATGGGATATCGATGAAACTTGGCACTTAAGTACTTGAAAGGGTGTAGAAAACGATAAAAAAATCTTTGCTGCTCTAACTAACTTCACAATTTCGAAATTAAAATCAAAAATTTGATTATATCTCGAAAAATAAAATAAAAATTTGGAAAAACTAATAGCACCACGTGAAAGAGCGGAAAATTTTATTAAAAATTATATTATAAGTTATTTTAAAAAAGAATTTGTATTACTATAAAAAATTATTCAAAATAAAAAAGCAAATTCGAAAACTCTACGCCCGCTGAGCCATTGAATATAAATATTCAGGAGGCGCTCGGAAAAAACTAAAGTATCTTTGCCTAAAATGTACCCAAAGAAAAAAAAGAAAGCATTTTAAAGAGGAGACTCTAATTTTTCTCAGGAAGCCATTAGTTTTTAATTGTTTTTTGTTTTCTCATAGAAAATTTGACCGGAAGTTATAATTTCTGAAATTGTCACTGATTTTTATAAAACTGAAGATATCTATTAATAGAGGCATAACAAAAAAACTCTTGTACATTTATCATCACTATACTTTTACTTTTGATCTAAATATAATTAAAATTATCATTTGTGGACTACAAGGAAATGAATTAGTCGATTTAGAAGCCAAAGAGGCTTGCAGAATGGAAGTAAATATGGTAATCTCAGCTTTCTCTGATTTAATAAATATACATAAAACATATTACTTAGGCAGATGGAGAATTCATTACAAAGAAATAGCTAGTGCATCTGGAAACCAATATTTTCGTCTGCATCCTCATCTACCAGATAAAATTGTCCATATCACCACAGAAAAAAAGCGTCAATCTTAACACGACTAAAACTTAACCATGGCCGTTTTCCTTCTCACCTTCATAAAATAGGCATCCAAAACTCCCCATTTTGTGTATGTAATGATTCTGCCGTTGCAGATCTTAATCATATTATATTGGAATGTCCCAAGTACACAGAAAAGATCTCAAATCTGTATAATTCTATTTTAAGAAATAGTATCCCTCTCCCAGTAAACTTAACAACCCTACTAGCCACCGATAACAAGGATATATTCGATTTATTAATCAAACATATACAAATAATAAAATTACATTTATAGTATACGGTATAAGTAAATCCTAAAATTATGTGGCTAATGGACTAGTTCCGAGGCCATTCTCCCCCCCCCCCCCCCCACACACACACACACACACAAAATTATCATTTTTTTACAACATTCATTCGACGCAATTTTTATTTTCAAAATAGTGTTTATTTATTTGTATAAATCAATTTCTAAATTAGTTTGAACTTTATTTAAAAAAAAAATTAAGTTTTGATTTATATAAACACTATTTTGAAAATAAAAATTGCGTCGAATGAAGGTTGTAAAAAAATGATCATTTTAAATCATATAAGTTCTATCAAACAGAGATAATGTTCATGATTTTAATTATATTTAGATCAAAAGTACAGTGATGATAAATATACAAGGATTTTTTTTGTTATGCCTTTAGTAATAGATATCTTCAGTTTTATAAAAATCAGTGAGAATTTTAGAAATTATAACTTCCGGTCAAATTTTCTATGAGAAAACAAAAAAAACTTAAAAACTAATGGCTTCCTGAGAAATCTTAGAGTCTCCTCTTTAAAATGCTTTCTTTTTTTTTATTGGGTACATTTTAGGCAAAGATACTGTAGTTTTTTTCGATATCACATTTTGTGCGAGGTCAAACTCTCTGGCAACTGGGCTATTTTAAAATTAATTTATATGCAAGAAAAATGGTATGCATATTTATTTTTTGATCCCATGTTACTTAATAAAAGAAAATAACCATTATTTCTTGAAAACGGCTTAGTTTTGAGCACACCAACTCTTCTGTAAATAAAACTTTTTACAAAAATGTTGATTACTTTTTCTCTAAAGTTTCATGTATTTCTACATAACTATCGACTATTTTGATATTAATTTTTCGTTCATGAGCCATTAAAAAACAGTAGTTTTCCTAATCAGTGCGCAAAGTTATGTTTTCGCGCATGCGAAAGCTTTAAGTGTGGAAAAACTACTTTGCGCACGTATTAAGAGCAATATTTTTTCTACGAGTGAAATAACTATAATTCTTTTTTTAATTTGTATTGGGATCATTTTCTAAATTTATTGCAGATCGAGCAACTGAAGGTAAAAATGTCGTAGTAGATGTCATTTCCTGGTTCATCAGTACTGTCGCGATGCAAAAGGAAAAAATAGATCCATTCTGCGAAGTACTTTTTTAGAAATATAAGAAAAAAACGCGTTTATTATATGATAATTTTGCTTTAAAATAAGTGTGCGGGAAAGTGCTACACGTAGAAAAAATCTTATTTACATATTCCGGTCTTTGTCTCTTGGATAAGGGAAGAATCCACTGTTATACCAGGAATCTACTTAAAGTTCAAATCTTTTCATATTATGGTTAACTATTAAAAAAAAGGAGACTTACTGAAAGTTTTATAAATTCTAAGAAAACAAGAACAATCCAAGTTATCTCTCGGTTTTGACAACAGAGTGGATTTTTGGGATCATTGATAGCACCTTTTCGTTATAGTCTTGTCTAATATTTTCAAAATCATATAATCATCTAATTTTATAATAAAAACCACTTATTCAAAGAGATGTTTTGTATCCACTTTCATGTTTCAGTGCTTGCAAGATTTGCTTCCCGTACAGTTGCCAATTGCGTCTCTGCCTGATTATTCATATATGCCAATTCGGTGAAATACAAACCAGAAGAGCCTCTCACAACGGCCGGCAAATTCCTTGAGGGCCATCCATTATTTCGAAGACAAAGAACAGTGTTCGGGGATCCTATCTTAGATGAAACTTAACTTCGACGTGCACTTAGCCTGGAACAAATCAGTCGAATGTGCGGGAGTCAATAGGGAACTAAGTTATCGTGAAATTGGCCAGTGAGGCCTAACAAAAGGCTCAAACTGGAATTAGTTGTTACTGAAAGAACGAAAGAAAGCCACACTTTTTAGGATAAGAACTTTCAGAAGGTGATATTTAGTTTTCGTTGTTTCAGCGTTTAATACAAAATGTTACGATAGGGATTTAGAATTTTACACTCGAGTAAGATTTACGAGCAAAGACTTACTTGCATGAGCTCAAATAAAACGAGTTTTGTTGTTTGAATTTTTATTTTTATTGTTGTGAACGTTCAAACTAGCAGTAAATGATTATTTTTTCATATACGAAGCGACAGATAAATAAAAAGGGATAAACAAGTGGTAAAGAAAAAATGGTTGGACAATAAATGAATAGCAGAGATAAAACAAAGAAGACTGGGACAAAAAATGCTGCCGAGTAATAAATAACTCTAGAAAAAAGCCAAGCATAGTATGGAAAAGAGAAGGTCAAATAAAAGTTTAGAATAGTACGAAAGAAAATAAATAAAAAACATTTACAAGGAATAAAAACAAAAATCCAATGGACAGATAGATAAAGATAGAAATCTTATTGGCGACGAAGAAAAACGCTGCAAAGGTGGAGAGAATATATGACAAGATGAATATAGGAGCAAACGAAAACCAGTATGAAGAAGAAAAAGAATAAATACTCAGTGGAAGAGAGAGAATTACAAACAAAACCATTGGATACCTACTTGAGAGTAGGTAGAAGATATATTAAAGTGGATAGAAAATAGAATCTACAGTATAAAGTTAAAAAAAGAAATTTACAAGATAATGTGACAAATTTGGCAAAGCATTTGTCCTACCAATAAAGATGACTTAAAGGACGTTACCATATTTACAACTATTAAAAAGAAAGGAAAAGGAATAAATGATCATTTGTTTATTTCAAAAGAAACAACGATAGGGCGCTATGAATACGATATAAGGGAAAAGTTATTAAATATATTAATAGGGCGAGAAAATCTGGTCTCGTGTGTTTAGTCCAGATCTACTTCAGACATTTCAACTGATAATGAGATTTTGCGCTACATTCTGACTCGGAGATCATTTGTCAATGGCGCACGTTTGAATTTTAGCTAAGGAAGAAAGAGAAAAAGAAGCAGAAGAATACCCTAAAAAATGTTTTCGTTAATGTCTCTTTACTTTCAGTTTTTCAAAATATTACAGTGGTCCGTATCATAATTACTTCCAATAATTATCTTGGTTGTAAATTGAGCTTTGTTCACTTTTTAAAGATAAGGACGATGTATGTTACAAACTCCCATCTTCTATAAGTATTGCGATTTGTTCCATTTACTTGTAGTCGACTGCAGTCACTGCTCTTAAATGGAACACTATTTATTACTCGCTACTCGTATTATGTATGACCTATTCCCTTTGTATCATAATACAATGTGACAACTATAGGGCCTATCTAAGTGCAGCATTAAGTGTTCCCTTTTGTATTTTCCTTTTGATTCAGTACATTTTATGTGATATCCATTGTAAGTTTATAACAAGCAATAAAAAGTCTAATAAAGCTCTTTGAAATTTAAATCCAAGTTGAAAATACATTAAACTGAAACTAAATAGTTTTCAAGGGTGTAGATGTCCTTAAATTCTGGCAACTTAGGATGAATTGGATGAGGGTTATCAAGCGTCCCAAAAAATATATCTACAAAATCAGATAAGCCATTTTGCTAACTGGAATTGTCCTTGTAAGGGTTTTCCAACAATAAAAGATCCTACACCTTTTTTAAGAACCATTGGTTACTTCTTCTTTAGTAATCTGCAGTTTTTCTCTCGAACAAATGATTTTCAATGGATATTAGTGTGTATTTCTAATTTTTGCTGGTTTTTCTTAGATTGTTGGGATTCTAAGATCTTAGTGGTGAAATACTACGAAGCGTCCATTGTACGAAGGATCTTCGACTGAGCTCAATGTATTATATACGATATATTATGCACACAAGTAAGCAATATTTCTCTCTCATTTTCAGATCTTTGTGTTTTTACATTACAGTTAAACACGTCTCGCCAAATTAAAACTGTAGGTAAGTGACTAGTAGGTCTTGTTGTCCTTTCTATTGGGAAATTTCACGTTGAAAGGTTTGGCTTTTGAGGGTTGCTTGTAAGAAGAGCGTGACTGTCATTGACACGCAAATTGGTTAATATGACCCAAAAAAGCAGAAATATCACCCAAGAAATTTAAGCTTGCAGTCGGCTTCAAAGCTTATGGCCACTACCTTTTAGTGTTTCAAGGATATTCTAATTGACTATGTAACTACATATACTACACCGAGAGAATCTTGTTTCGTAAAATTGAAACCATCTTGGAAATCAATTTAACATTTTCTAAAGTTCACCTAAAACTTCGAAACAAATCTTAAGAAGGATTTAAGTGAATAATAAATAAACAGCTTTGAGGATGACAACGGAAAAGTTTCATCTCTCTTTCTTTCAAACTTAGAACTACTTTTTCACTTGCGTTTTCGTCAGAAGCGAAGTTGAAATAACAAAATATTTTATTTTTTCGCTTTTCGCTCATTTTTGTCTGTTTTCTAAATTTTTCATAGAGTAGTACAGAATATTTTTAAATTTTTCCCACATTGTTTGGAACGTCTATATTCCTAAATTATAAAATGTTTAATTCTTCATTTTTCAAACGACTCACATATAGAAATTTAAGAGATACACGTGTGGTGATCTAGCTGGCTGCTCCATTGCCATCAATTTTCCTGGATCATAGCCAGCTTGTGTGTTCGTTCGATAAATAAATCAAACATGTCTGACGACGCAGCAGCACCAGCAAAACGTGGTCGCAAGGCAAATGCCGAGAAAGCCACAGAAAAAGCAGAGAAAAACGATGAATAAAAAAAAGGGCGAATAAAGAGAAAGATGATGATGATAGTGCAGCTTCTCCAGCAAAGAGAGGGAGAGAGACCAAAAGGCACCACAAAAAAGAAGAGCGTTGCCAAAGGTAAACCTAAATCAGCAGCAGTTGTAGGACGAGGTCGCTGCAGGCCAAAAAAGAAAGAAGACCCGAAGGACTCAGCAGACGAAGATAATGATGAAGATAACGATGCTGGAGAAGAAGATGATGATGACTAATAGACTTTTAACAGACGTTTAAGCGCCAATCGTTAAAAAAAGTCGTTGACATTATTCATTGTGTTCCCATTTCATTATTATATTATTCTTAGAAAAGAAATCATTCCTTAGCTGTCTTGTGCCATTTTGTCATCTGTCAACTTGTTATCGTGTGTAGTAGCGTTCTGTTGGAAGATATTTGTGATTCGGACGGCGCACAATAACCTTTTTTTTTAGTTTGTAAGTTATTGGAAATAGTCTGTTCTGGATATGTATTTCAGTGTCATTGTCAAATTAATTTAATAAAAAATAAAAGATTTAATCTCTTTAGTCTGGCCACTCTCTTGGAATATGTGATTGACCCAGTTGATCATATAATCATCTTAATGCTATTTTTAAAAAATATGGGATAAAAAAATCGATTCGTTGCTGAGGCAGATATTCGTCAAATTTAGTTCTTCTATCAGGGTCGTCTTCATAAAATTATTGGACAGTTTGTACGTAAAATGATTGAAATGTTTGTCAAAACTGCTATTTTTCTGTTTGATGTTCGGGAATCCATAGTAAAATTTTAATAATCACGGATTATATATTCGACACGTTTTCATGATTAAGCCACTAAAATCCGTAATAAATATTGAATTCGCTGAATACGCTTGCTATTCATCCCAAAATATTATTCCAGGAATGTAATATATCTGCTAACTCGTTGAATTAAACAAGGTAGCAATAAGAGAAAAAGATCAGTCTAAACACAATGCACATACTCTGCCTAAGTAAAACCGTAATTCTAACTCAAATTTAATTGAAAGTTCGACATTTCGCTTTACTTCGAACTCCGACATCAATATATATCTACAGTCAGCTTATTCATCGAGCTGTCACCTCCTAGAAATCGCAATGGTTTGTCGATGTTGGTGCAAATATTTCTTAGCTCGGTATTTTGAGTGAAAATTACTTCTTGTGGATTTTTTACTTACATAGAGCCATAGAGAAGTAGAAATATTGGAGTAGGAAACTAACTTTGACACGATGGTGCTTCCTGTACTAAATGTGAATTAGTTAGTACGACCACAAATAATTTCCTGGTTTTTTAATCATTCCGTGTCTGGCAAGTGGCTTCTTAAGTCATTCTCATTGATTCTGCAAGCTCCTCTTGTATTTAACTTTGATCTTCTCGGAGTAATGCCTCTAAGTCATTTCCAATGATTCTGCAAGCTCTTTTTGTGTTTAACTTTGATCTTCTTGGAGTAATGCGTCTAATTCTTTGTCCTCGAATTTTTTGGATCTCCAGAGCGAGGCTTGTTTTCGAAACCATTTCGTACATGATCCATCAGTTAGAGGAGTGTCACTATAAACTTTAACAAGCGTTCGATGGGCTTTATCTGCATTTTTCTTTCCCCAAATGCTGCTGAAAATAGACCGAACTAATTTGTACACGGAATATTTTGTTTAGAGCCACAGTATAAATCACTATACCAATGAATATTATCGAAATTAATACAAAGTCACGCTTCCTTGGCTGCCATATCTGATTTCATTATTATAAATACCACTATAAATATATTGGCCCAGGTAAATATAATGTTTCAGTTACTAAATGAAAGCTGATATAGTAAATATTTTATCTTAGAACTGTTGAAGTTTTTGGAAGTGTTTTGTGCTTTCTAGTACGGGGTTTTAATCTCAGACAATCATTATTTCTTCTTCCAATGTATTTATATCATACCGAAATTTGAATATTTGTCCTACTTATGTCGTTACAGTGGTAGGGAGTTCGAAGTCAGTTGTCTTTATTTTTGTTACGTGCCAAATAAAGAGACTGTTTTCAATTTTAAACATATATTCGGTGCCGCTGCCTCTGCAGGTATATTGTTACAAAAGCACACATTTTAAACTAATCCTCTGGACCGAGGAAGAAATTGAAAATGTGTTTTATCTACCACTAACGTGCAACAGGTCGATCGTATTTTCCCGCAACCGAGCAGAATAATCTCAGAAAATATAACAAATGGAGGTTTTAACTTTAACCAATAAAAGATTGAATTTTACGGTAAAGCTTATTCCTATTCGAGAAAACTCAAAAGAATAAACACTTAAGTACAGATTAGGTTTTATTCCAGATGGATAATTTTTTTATTTGTTGTATTTTCGAACAAATCCGGTAAACGTGATTTTTCAGTTGATTTGTCGCGCTGAAAACTGTAAAATGGAAAAACCGCAAAGTCACTCGAACACACAAACTAGTTTATTAATAACTAGTTTCGACCTATACCCATCGTCAGGTTCTATATTAAAGCTTGAGGAAAAAAGTGATAAAAATGATTTTAATGTCAATGTGAAAATGTGAACGGTTAGAAAATAGGAGGAAATTTGAGGGCTTTCTAACAAAATAAGTTACAAAAAATATTTGTATAAAAAACCAAAATATTTAAGTTATATATGTGAAACTGTTTGGTCAAGAAATCAATAAATTTTGCAGTATTAAGTTAAGTAAAATTATGTTTAGAACTAATCGCTTTATTGGCAAAAGATATTTGAGTATTATATTTTACAATGACTCTGATGTGTTCTTTAATTCTTGTTTTAGTGCGCCGTTCCTACATATACAGAATGGCAATTATCACGCTTCAAAAGGTTTATCAAAGTGTTAATTAATTGTGAATATAAAGTATTTTTAGAATTTTTAGAAATATTCTAGGATTAACTATAAATAATTAAAGGAGCAAATATTAAAGGAAAGTTTAAATTGTAATTTTTTAATATATAATTTTAAATAAAGATGCAATTGATGGATAAAATTTTGTTCAGAAAATAGTAAACTAAAATTCCTAAAATGTAAGTTACTGAGGTTGCTTTTTGGGGTGCAATGGAATGGCTGAAAGTAAGGAGTATGAAGTTTATAATAGATTTCCTGTATATGTAAAGTTTTCAAAAAACAATAAAAAAGTTTTATTTTATTGACCTGTGTAATTTTTTCTGTTTATCGCCTATGTTTCGGGCCTCTAAAAGTGTGCTTTTTAAGTTTGTTTGCAAAATACATTCGAAAACGCAACTTCATCTATAATTTTTTTTTCCAAACCTGGATATTAATTTAATCGAAACATGTCGTCTGTTAAAAGAGTAAAATTAATTGTTTGGGATTGATTTTGGGTTTAATTTTATTCTTTGAATTTGTAACTATCTAGAAGACTTAGATTCCAAGCCAGCCAAATCTGGTAACGCCTCTGCTTTTTTTAAATCATTATTCCACCAACTTCACATCTTCACCATGAGTAGAATACAATTTGTATATGAATGCTTTTTACTAGAAATATCTGTATACTAAAAGAGCAGACAATCAAAATGCTAGGAAATTGTAAGGCACTCCACGTTCTCCTTGAAATTCATGAATGTATATCGTGTTATATTTCAGAGACGAAACAATTTTCGATAACAATTTCCACCAATAACGGCAACGTCGATTGTAACTTCACTCTCCAAGAAAATACAAATGTAACAGTATACAAAATCACTCCTCAAAGTAAATGAGTATTAGGCTATTGTTTATTTTATCCAAAACTGTAATAATTAGTTTCTCGAGAAAACCATTGATTCTAAATGTTTCCAATATTTTTTATGTAGAAGTATTAGATCTTGAATGGAAAGATACGAGGTTTGTTAAAAAAAAGGTAATTTTGATATTGCAAATCGTTTCTTATACAAAATTCATTCTGCATAAACAAAATTTTAATTTTTTGAATTTTTTTTTTGTACACTCTAGGTCCATTTATATCCTAAAAAACTCACTTTTCCCTCAAAAATGGCCCAAACATTTTTTTTCTGTAGATTCTAAGTCCATTTATATATATCAACAAACCCAAAATATTAAACTTTTATATACAGGCTGTTAGGAATAAATAAGTCTCGTAACTTAATCGTCTAATTCCACTTCAACATTAATTTAAACCAAAAAATGAATATTTTTTAAAAGCAACATGAACAGATATTGAAATGTGCGTAACTTGACAACTCTGCTCCGCTATTTACTACAATAATTCTAACAAAAAAAAAGTGATGTTTTTTCTTTCACGCTAGAATGTGGAATTACTCAGTTCAGAAATCGGTATCGTCGTTAGAACAGTGTCGTAGTTACTTATTTGTTTTATTAGATTTGTGTGATTAATTAATAAGTGATTTAAAATGTATTCAGTGCGTGAATATCATGATTCTATTGTAAGGAGAAGCTAGGTGCAATTCTCAAGAAGCAAGACGCATTTATGCACTACGTTTTCTGGAAAGACGATTACCAGCTCGAGGTGGATATTTTGAGAATTTGCTGTAAAATTTTGGTACTACCAATTAACCATGTTGAGTAATTAGAAAACCAATTAAATGTAAGTCTTTTTATCACATACTAAACAAATGATTATTTAGTCTGATCAAAAGTAAAAATACATATAATGAATTCACAGAACTTAATTTGTTATAAATAATCTATCGTATTGATTTGTACAAAATGCATTTAAAGCAATAGGTAATGCACTTTCTGTAAACTAAATTTACAAATACTGCGATAACCTATTTAAACTGTATCATTCAGGATTCATAAAGTATCGTTGTACAACGCTGTTGCCGGATTGTGAAAAATATTTTTAGATGATTTTCTCTAATAAACTTTTTTGCAAGTCATAAGACATAGTATCATCGGTTGAAGTTACGAGATTTAATTACCTAACACCCTGTATATAACCCTAACAGCCGACTACGTTGTCCCCTCCCCCAAATATCTGGGCTGGAGCCGCCCTTGCGCTCAGTAGGTAGTAAATGACGTCAACGACGGTCCAGATTTACTCAAAAGCGTCATAACTGGTGACAACTCATGGGTATATTTGATCTATCCACCAAAATCTTTTATATCTGTCAAAAACAAACCAAAAATTGCAAAATGGCTGATCATGTCAACATATATGTTGGGAACATGTATACCAACATTACAAAAAAATAAAATCGCGTAATGGGAAAGTCATCATTTTCTTTTGAATAACACAAGCCTGAAATAATTCTCGACTTTCATTAATATTCAAATTGTATGAGCTACCCCCAATATTATGTTTGCAAACAACTCTTTGACAATGTTTCACATTGGCTCTTAACGAACGGATTTAATGTTCATTAAAAAATAATTGGCCCTTTCGCACAACGTGGCGCAGTGCGTTTTATTTCAGTGGGGATTTTCATTAGAAACAACCAAAACTCAGAACTTGTTATCACTAAGCCGGAGATAATTCATATAATTAATAATTTATTTTGCTAGGCCGTTGAGAGCTGGTGCTTGTTATGGGAACCAAATTGCCATAAAATGAAATTCGGGCGTAAAGCTGACAACCAAATGGTCGCCCTTCTGATGTAATTAAAATGTCAACAAGATTTAGTCAAATTTTTAATTCGTATTGTCCAGTTAGGTAAAGGTTAGAATGGAAAAATATTATGCCTGTAGTGTAACTCGAATTTTTGAAATAGGATAATCAAAATGTAGTGATGAGGTTTTAAAATCGTACGTTAAAACGTAAAAATAGTGATCCAATTACTCTAATTACTGCTGTAGGAGATGTACGTACTAATAATTATACCTGTGTCTTTTACTTTTGGTTAACATGAACAAATCCGAAACCAATCTTAGAAGTAGACGAATATAAATATATTTAGTGGAATATGTAACTTTAAAAACTTTGCTAGAGAAACTCCAAGACGTGTAGCGTAAAAACTTTACTACGGAAAGTTATAAAAAACCTTGAATGTCGATACAAGAAAGACAATTTACACGTGGAATTTTCTTTGTTAGGATGAAACATTGATTTATAAAGGTGGCACTGTGGGACATTCCTTGATATAATAGCACAAAAAGTGTGAAAAAAATCAAAGTTGGAGGCACAAAGTAAATAATAGTAATATATTTTTCGTAATTTATTTCTGAAACTCTTAGTGGTTTCCTTGTTAGTTCAATTTCTCTTCTCATGGAATAAAACCACTTATTTTATTAAAAAAGTTTTTTTATTTTTGACGTTTAGACTTCCTTAATCGGAAATTAATATAATAATGAAAACGACTTCCGATTAAGGAAGTCGAAACGTCTAAAAATTAAAAAACTTTTTTAACAAAATAAGTGGTTTTATTCCATGAGAAGAGAAATTGAACTAATATTTATCGTCTTCAATTTATGGCATATGTATTGTATTTGCGGGTAGCAATTTTGGATTTTTTCCTGAAGCAAACCCACTCTTTTCATCAAAAATACATATAACTAATTACCACGAGAAATAAATTGGCTTTAACAGCAGCTTCTACTAAATTTAGAAGAGTATTCCACAATTGTCATGGCTACCATAACACACTATTAAATAAAGCCCCTATGACAGCTTTCCAAAAAGCTGATATACAGGAGTGGTTAATTAATAACAATATGACTTATAACAACATCTTTTTGACAGTTCACAATTGCTCGGTTGGTTCAAATGTAAATTAAACAAACATTAATTCATATACCCACTACCAACATATGATGCTTTTAATAGATAAATAATATGGGAGTCAAGAACTTTATCATTTCCCTTACCACTGCATTTTTATTCCACATTTGGAGTATAACCAAAAATAATGTCGGAAGAGGCGATACTTCCAGTTCTAGTGAAAAAACTGGAGAGAAACTCTAGAAAAAGTGACAACTGTTGTTTGGGTTAAGACAGTTCGAGGATGTCCAATAATAACACAGGCACACAAAAAGAAAAAAAAATTATGAACCAGAGGGTAGACCCCGCTATTCTCAGGTTTTTGGGGTCGCTGAAACCGAATATGACCATGAAAAATAATTTCAATTGCCCGTTTTTCCGCTAGCACCCCCTCTGGTTGAATTCAAAATTCGAACCTCTTTAAGGCGTGCTAGCGGAAAAACGGGCAATTGACATTATTTTTCATGGTCATATTCGGTTTCAGAGACCCCAAAAACCTAAGAATAGTGGGGTCTACCCTCTGGTTCATATTTTTTTTTCTTTTTGTGTGCCTGTGTAATTTTTGAAGATGATGATTAAATATTTATTTAATACATATAATTTGCTTTAACAGATTCAAAATATATTATATGTATTAAAAAATTTGTATACATAATTTTGTGCATGAAAATGAAAAAATAGCTATTTATGTAATCGGTTACGAAATGCCTAATTTTGTGTAACGCGTGAGATTTTTGCGGAACGAAGTTACACAAAATTGCATTTATTAACGTATTACAAACAAGATTTTTTCTAATTTTGAATAAAATAATAGTAAATATAGAATATTATTGATAAAAATTGTGAAAACAGAAATCAAGTCTGTTGACTACTATCACTTCATGTCAGTTTGACGTTTTGTAAATAAATAAGTTAGAACGCACGGTTTTTATTTACTTTTACAAAATGAGTGATTCAAGTTTTGAAGAGCTGCCAAGCGATGTTGAAGAGGCAGCAGATAATGCTCTTTCATCAGTAATTCCCAAAAAGTCAAAGGCTTACGAAAAATTTATAACTTGGTGTGGTGAGAAGAAGCTAAAACATATTAATGAGAAAGTCTTACTTGCATATTTTGATGGTAAGAAAGATCTAAAAGTATCCACATTATGGACACTTTACTCAATGTTAAGATCCGAACTAAATCTAAACAAGAATATTGATATTAAAAAATACACAAATTTGATAGCGTATATTAAAAGGCAATCGAATGGCTACAGTGCTAAGAAATCAAAAGTTTTTACCAAAGAAGATTTTGCCAAATTTTTGTTAGAAGCTGATGACAAAGAATACGTAATGGCTAAGGTTGTAATGATTATTGGAATTGCAGGAGCTTGCAGAAAGGCAGAGTTAACATTTCTTCCATTTGAAAATGTTATAGATGAAGGAAGCCATTTTCTTGTTGATATCCCTCCGTCAAAAACAAAAGTTATACGGCAGTTTGCAATTACTACTGGTGACATTGAAAATAAGAATTTTGTTGAAATTTTAAGAAAATATATTAAGTTGCGTCCTCAGAACGTTAAACACAACAGATTTTTTGTTAAATATGTAAATGGAAAATGTACCAGAAATCCTGTGGGAATTAACATGTTTAGCAGTCTGCCAAAAGTTATTGCACAATTTCTTGGACTTTCAAATCCTGCTTTATATACTGGCCACTGCTTCAGAAGAAGCTCTGCCACTTTATTAGCTGACAGTGGCGCTGATAATTTAAAATTAAAGAGGCACCGTGGTTGGAAATCAAGCACTGATGCGGAGGAATATGTTGAGAATTCCATAGAAAATAAAAAACGTGTTTCACAAAATATACTTGGTGAAACATCTAATGTAGTGTGCCCCACTTCCCAAGTGCGAGCCATGAAACAAGTTTGTCGTCGGGAATTAATTTAAACAATTGTAATAATTATGTTCTTATCTTGTGTTATAACAGTTAAATAAATGGAATTTCTTTTGTCACTAATTGTGAAATCCATTCTTCGTCACTAGTTACATAATATTTTACTTTGTGCAACTAGTTACACAAAGTAAGACGTTTCATAACGTCAGTCAGTTCTAAAAAGTGTCACATTATATGTCAAAATTAGAAAAATTAACATATTAACTTCAAAAACTTTAATTTTTTTAATACTGAATTTTAAACTTATCGTAAACAGGATAGTGGATTTTTAGATAAAAAGATATTAATTAGCAAAATATTTCTTCATTATATATTAGAGTCACCGCTCTATCAATTTGAGATTCCTTGCGTTTTACGAACAGTTCACATATTTCACGGAAACAACGGAAAAGGTATTAAGTTGGTCACAGCCCATATTTTACGACTTTATTTCACTTTCTTACATCTGTAGCAAGTATTACGAGGTCCCCGCAGATCCGTCAATGGGTTTGGATAGAGCTTTTATGCAATTGAAGCGCCGTAACGAGCATCTGTGCCAGAAAAGTTCAATGGCAGATCTTCAACGCCAGTGACAAGTGAATGGCTCTAGACTCCTTGATTGTAGGATGAAGGACCTTTTAGATAGGGTTTTTACCCGTCTGACTTTTAAGGTATAAAGGGCGTTACGTAGGGTTTATCGCGTTAAAACTGGTATGGTATCGACTTACAAGGCTGCTAGATATTTACCGTGGAATGCTTTTAAGAAATTAAGAATTTAATGGATTCTGTAAGAAAGGATCCAGTGAAATAATAAGGAAAACTGTAATTCTTGTAAAGCTGTCAAACCTTAAACTTGATTTTCGAAAACTACAGGGGGTTTGCTTTGTTTAAAGTGGTAAATAAATTATTAGCATTGCGTATAAGAGAAAATTTAAAAAGTATTGTATTAAAGAGAAAAATAGGAGGTTATCAATGTAGTTTCGTGTGTAATGGCCCGTACAAAAATGGGTAGGAAATGGCTGATTAGCAAATAAAGTAATATAATAAATCTTGTACGCGTTAGTAGCCAGAAAAATATTTTTCTACCATTACCTATACAGAATAGTAAAAAAGATTTTCATATTTCTTGTAAAACAAATAATTTAATTGGAATCCGAATTAGTTAATGTATCCACAGCAGACAGTTTATCATCTGTCTGATTTAGATCAATCTCGTTCTAATGAATCTATAAATACTATAACACTAGGGGAAATGATGATCTTCGTCTTCCTTTTTATAGATTAACTAAACTACATCACTCATACAGATTTCTATCTGTTAAGTTATACAATGCTCTACCAAGAACTTTTAAAGACGCTGGCATGTCTCTGGAACGTTTTAAAATTAAGATCCGTAAATATTTAGCAACACATAGTTTTTACTCTGTGGAAAAATATTTATCCCACACTAGAACATGCGCTTGTGAATAGCTGTTAGGTTTCACTTACCCACTCTGTTATCATTATCTATATTGTATTGTGCTATGTTTTTTGTATTTTATATATTTATATTTACATTTGACGATTGTACACATGTTGATTGTATACATAAATAAATATCTATATATCTATCTACTAAAGTCTGTTTTAGGTATTTTTAATATATTTGTAGGGTTGCACTTTTCGCCAAGCAGTTATAAAGTTTTTACAGATTTTATTGATTTCTCTTTCGTGTTTAAAAGTTTCCACATCGTACAAGAGTGTGTTTTAAAGTGAGTGATACATCACAAAATTCGCACACAACGGCTGTTGTAGTCTGTTATGTGTAAAACAATATTAAAATAACTCTATAGCGATGTTTATTATAACCAATTTAACTGATAAAAATATATCTTTGATATAAATATTAGCAACTATTTTAAATATAGATAGACTGACCTATCATCAACTCCCGATGATGCCAACATAGTTGGCGAAACGCGCGTAGAGTATGTTAAAATTGTGTTTCGGTTGAGTGGTCGACGGTAGTTTTCAACTTAGTTGATAAACCAAAGGTTCCAATTTCCCAATTTAACTATTTTAAAAGTAAAATATTTGAAAAAGCCATTTTCTCGAAATGGAATGGATTTCAAATTTTAACAAGTCACTTGATATTCCGGATACTGACAAAAATTCTTTGGTTTTTCTTCTTTTTCCATCTCCGGTTTGAAATCGCGTTATAATATTCGACGAACAAGATAAAATTGGATCGATTGGAGTGTAATGTTTCTGCAGACATATTTCTTCGTATAGCTGCAGGACAGGAGTCATTTTTTAGGAAAAATTCAAGCTAATAATACAAAAAATGTATTCAGAGTATTAGTCAATGAATATGGAGAACTTTATATGAGAAAATTTCGAAAACTTTCTAAAATGGTTTATTTAACCATTCCAAAGAATGTTTATAATGGTATAGAGTGCTTCAAAATATTTTGAAATTTAAATTAATTAAAAAAATTCCAATTTACATTTCCGTTACCCAATTTTTAATTTATCTTCTCGCAAAATGCTTGTAAATTATTAGTTTTAATGGTGTGATAAGTAATAAAATTACTGGAATTACCTGCCCCTTGATTCTCACTTGTGTCTCACGGGAGTGTTAAAACTAACGTGACAGATTTATTATATTCTAGAGTTTTATACAAACCTGCTGGCGTTTCAACTTAGGGAAGCAAATGTTCTGTATTTAATACAGAGGCGAACATGCATTTGAATTATTTTGGGAGAAATTATAATAAAAAATATCTTTGTATAATCTGTTTATAGACTTACGTTCAATTTCATACATGTCTAAAAACATTGTGTGTTTTTAGATAAAAAGGTTTTCAACATTAATAATATTATATTTCCTAGAAAAGCAATTTTTCACTCTCCGTTTGTCCAAGTCAGAGACTTTCTTACCATCGCGTCTCGCTGTTCTCAATGTTGTTGATACCCTTAATAAATCTTGCATAAATACGAACATGCTCCGAAAAGGACAATTAAAATATAAATAACTTTGATCCAAATTTAAGATGTATTTATTACGCGAGAAATCTGGTAATATACATCATTGGATTTACTCACAGGTGGCTGGAAGGCTAAAAAAGTTTCTCCACGATGCCCAATATTCTGATGGGTCCCCGGGAACTCCTTGGGATCCCCGGAGACGGGAAAACTCCACCTCAAAATCGTAGATGTTCATGTGGGGCGTAGGGACCCATTTTTAAGGGGGGAATTTAGAGGCGCCAAAAAAGCGATTTTTCAAACGATTCAAAATATTTTTCCTGGTATTTGGGTGGGGGTTTAATAAGTTTTGTACACATGTTCTTTCTTTGGGCAGTTCTTTTCCCATATCCATAGAGAAAACATTTTTATTCAATAAAAAACTCCAATTTTACATGAAAAAATGGCTGATTTGAAAATTCAACTCAAGAAGCATTTGTAATGTGTTTCTCTGAGAAAATTCCCGATGAACTGATTCCCCAGCTTGTTCGGACCAAATCCCAAATCCCTCCTCTCGTTCCAGAAACTTTAAATATTGCTCGAGATGTTTCAGGCATACGTGAATTTTCAAAGTTTCAGTTACGTCTGTAGCTGCAAGAGATTTTTTAAGGTCACAAATCCACTTCTGCAATTCTCCACCAAGCCCAACATTTGCAAAACAATCATGAACTATTTTATCGAGTGCTTTGAAAGCCGACACATACGGAACCATGGATAATTAACCACCAATGTCACCACAAACTTCCTCACTAAATAGGAAATCAGGTTATTTCAACATTTTCCTAGAGGCATTTCCTTCAAAAGAATCAATAATTTGAGATGTCGTGGCCAAGTTAGGGCTTTTTCCTTTCCCAAAAGAGACACAAGACCTATCCAAAACATGTGGTTAACTAAACCTTGCAATATATGCAATTCCGGCATCACGCATTTTTCAAGAACAGTCATATCATCTGGTTCCTGAAACAAAGGGAGATTTATTGTGCTGTGACTGGATTTGGCACATTTTTTATCGCCTCCTAGAGATTCAAATTCTTCGTAATCTTTTTGCAAATCCCCGTAAGTTTTCAGCACAAGATCCTGTTCATCACTCTCGAGTTCACGTCGTGTTTTCAACTCTTGTAATGTCACAAAGCAATATGGACACGGGAAGGTGGCGGTGGCAGTTTGTTGTCCATTAATAATCAATAGTAATTTGAAATCTGCAACGAACTTGAACGGAATAGCATTGATTTGTATCAAATCAAACAGTTTCTTGACATTCTCATAAGTCTCTTTTATTTGCGGTACAATACACAGCATTATTAATTTATGAATTTATCAATTTATCAGCTTTCAGTCTCTTATTATGAGTAATATCTGACACTGGATATCCACTCGATACAATAAATTCCGGTAATATAGTCATACACACTTTGAAAAATCCCTGGCCGCCGTCTGCCATTACTTTAATCACAAAGTTACCAACTAAACTTCTCCTATATATCACTTCATCCAATATTTCCTCTGAATTACACCAAACTAGAGGTCTCTTCTGTTGGATTTCACTCTTTTCTACATCAAACTTCAGTATCTCATATCTCTAAATCTCTAAATTCTCCCCTTAAAAATGGGCCCCTACGCCCCACATGAACAGCTCCCGGAGACCCATCAGAATGTTGGGCATCGTGGAGAATCTTTTTTAGCCTTCCAGCCACCTGTGTACTACAAACCTTAATAAAATTGAGAAAAAGCATTTCAGCTTATAGATAAAAAAGCAAATTCATAAAAGATTAAAAAAAAACTGGACATTTATAGTAAAGTTTACTTATTATGCACCATATCGAAAAAAAAGTTTAATGTAAAAGTTGTAGATAATTAAAATATCTAAAACTTTTGTATTAATCTTTTTTCAAAATAACTTCAAATTTACCGAGAAAAACGGCAAAAACCGTTTTTTTTTTATTCCTCTAGCTAAAACATCGTCACCAGACTCCTAATACGCATTTATTCCTCTCATCTTTCTAAAGTTTTTGAAAAAATTCGTAAAAATCTCTAATATTCTCTATTCTTTCTATAGTGGCTTCTGTAAGATACCCCCTGCGTTTTCGAGGATGCTGAACACGATGGTGATGGTTTAAGCTCTTTTTGAGTTGACCATCACACCCAAACGGCCAAAAATAACCCCCAAAAGGGGTGAAACGCGCACACACCGAAAAAAACTGCGTCACCTTCCGTTTTCGAGCATGCTGAACATGATGGGGATTCTGAATCTTCTCCCCGAAGCAAACCAACCCCTGAACCGGACAAAAGCTACCCTGTGAGACCCTGTCTTATGAAGTGGATAAGAGAAAATGAATAACAAATCATTGAATACAAACCGGATGATGATTCCTCGTTTGTTGATTGATCTTTTACCCTAAAAAACAGCCCGCGTACTTTTGAATGTAATTCTGTCGGATATGTCGTTTTTTCACATAAATAGTAGACTTTTTGGTTTAACGGGCAATCAAGAAACCTGCATCCGGCGTGTATTCAATGATCTGCGAAAATATGATTCATTTTCTCTGTTGCCGTTTGAGCGGTATGTTTACTTCGAGAAGAAGATTCAGAATCCCCTTCATGTTCAGCATGCTCGAAAAAGGGAGGTGCCGCAGTTTTTTTCGGTATATAAGGTATATTCATGTTTCACCCCTGTCGGGGGTGGTTATTGGCCGTTTAAGGAATGGGGTTGACTCGGAGAAATTCAAAAGCACCGCCGTCTTGTTCAGCATGCTCGAAAACGGGAGGTGACGCAGTTTTTCGCGTTTCACCCATTTTGGGGGTTGTTTTTGGCCGTACGGGGGTGATGGTCAACTCAAAAAGAGTTTATACCACCACCATCGTGTTCAGCATCCTCAAAAGCGGGAGGTGACGCAGTTTTTCTCGGTGTAAGACGGTGTGTTCGCGTTTCACCCATTTGGGGGGTTGTTTTTGGCCGTATGGAGTGATCGTCAACTCAAAAAGAGTTTAAACCACCGCCATCGTGTTCAGCATCCTCAAAAACGTAGGGGGTAACTAGTTTCGTTACGTTAGAAAATATTTTCTTTTTTTGAGGTTTTTTCCGACTCTCAGAAGCCACTACTAGCAGTCAGCCTGGTTTTAGACAAGGATCACTCTTTATTATTGGCTCTATTATATTACTCAGGCTGTCGTCATAAATAATCGAACTCCTGAAACCTCCTGAAAGTGCAAGATTTGATGTAAATATTAAATGGCGTTTCATAATATTTAAAGTCTTAATAAAATTTCTGTATCCATCCCTGTTTGATGACACCTTTGCATTTAATTTTATAAGATGTTTAACATTCCCTTTAATAATAGAGAAAATCGATGCAGGTCACTGCCACACTGCACGGATGTGAGACGCTTTATTTACCTACCTTTACTCCAAGGGTGAAATTTAGGTGTGGAAAGGTATACAAGCTTAATATTTGTAGGTCTGCTGCTTCAATATTAAATGAATAAACAAGACCTAAATAGGCTCTAATGGTTTATACGAGACTACGCATGCATGAATGTGATTCTCACTTTAAGAGTATCCTTATTTTCATTTCTATCTAATAAACTGAAATTAACTGTATTATTGATTAGAAGATGTATGTTTAAGACTAAAAATTGGTCAGTAATCCATTCCTCCTATTACTGCATTTGATAGAAGACTAGGGAACAACATTTTTTATGATGACACACGATAGGCAATGTCATAATTGGTATTTCACAAACATATTTTATAAAGCTCAGAATAGCTTTATAAGTGCTATAATTATTGACTTTCTCTCTATTTTGTTTTATACTGAAGATATAACTTTGTTTGCTCCTACTTTTTATTAGTTCTTTTTCTAATATTCGTTATCTTCTTCTTCTTCTCCTCCTTCTTCTTCTTCTTGTTCTTCTTCTTCTTGTTCTTCTTCTTCTTCTTCTTCTTCTTCTTCATTTTTTATTTCCTTTATTATTTTTCTTGATTTTGGTTAGTACTAAATGATTGTCAGTGAATGACTCTAATCCGCTCATGATTCTAATGTAATTTAATTTTGTTGTAATTAGTTTCTGTTTGGATTTAAACGTAGTTGTCTCATTATCTGACCCTATTCTTCTTTATTTTTTAATAAGACATATTAGTAGGTTAAGATTATAATGAAGGTGTTTCCTACTAACCTCAAAATCTAAAAAAAAGTCTACCAACGAGGAAGGGTTTTGTTGGGATAAAATCTACTGCATTACTTCCGAAATGATAAAATTTGATAACAAAATTCTACTGAGCTTTCCAAAAAGTATCGTTAGCAAGAATAATTTTTATAAACTCCATTTCTGATTGGTTGAAATTAAAGTTGGTATTGAGACTGGATGTGACAGTTGTCAAATATCATTTTACCTTCGTCATTACTTTCGTTAGCCGGAGGCTTCTCACGACAGTATGAATTTGGCTGCCGGCTTCGGCGATTGTACGCAAGCAAAAATTAATAAAATGTAACAGATCAATAATTTACAGGGTGAGGTCAGGATAGATAAGGGTACGTCAGGTCAGCTCAGCTCATAAAAATGATGTACAAAGTAACATTTCAAGTAAATATATTTTTGACTCTGCTTGCACATGCGAATTATTGCTGATGCTGCAGCCAGCAGCCATATTCATACCAACTTTAATTTTAATAATGAAGTAGATTTTGACAAAAAATAACGCTTCCCTGATGGTAGACCTTTTTCTAGGTTGGCAACTTGGAAAGAACTCCCCCGTTCCGCATTCTTATAACCAAGACCTCTTATTCTCATAACACTCCCTTAGTTTTAAAATTGAATAAATTTTATTAATTGTACTTAGTCACAAAATGTCCTTAGTTAATGGTAGACAAAATTTTATAAATATGATATTTTTCTGCAAATACAGTTTAGAATAAAATTATATCATCAATTAAACCACCATCAATGAAACGTTATACTACTCGTTGGTTTTATGTTTACTTTGTAATTTAAAAACATTTTCGTAATTGTATAGGAGTGGAAAATATATTTTTATTGATCGTAAAATTTGTAATAAATCCAAAAATAGGTTACTGTTTGGGTGGTATGATTAGGAAATTCTTAGGAAATTTATTGAAAGGTATAGAAACGATAAAATTACGCCAGTAGTGACAATAAGAGAAAAACCACAACTAAGATCTTTGGGAAATACTACGTGCGTGATTCTAGAGAAATTGGAACAAATTACTAAGATCAAAGAAGCCTGGAATCAAAAATATACTCCGAATCTTCTACACCAGTTGGGCAATATTCTTCGTTCCAACAAGCTTAGCAATGTATAATTAGGTTACTAATAAATTGCATTTATGATCAATAAATAATTAATAAAAGTTGACAACAGAAAATCTTGAATCTTAAGCTTGAGGATTAAAACAATCTTATATGATAACGACAATAACAAGTAATGGAAGAAAATCACATACATTTATTCCTTTAATAGAAAGTTTTTGGGATATTCCACACCACATATATGTAGGAATATTAAATTCCAATAGTTTTTTAACTTGGAAGGCACAATTATATTTTTCTGAACTTTCTGTCTCTACTTGTAAAAACAAACTTTGGCAGTGGTCAAGTCATGCATTGATAATAATTTGAGCCACCAATTAAGAGCTATTTTAAAAATGTTAGAGGAAAATCTGCATGTTTCAAGTCTTAATAAATAGCCCGGTATCTTCGAGGACTCTTTTTTTCTTACAGTTTGAGCTTTTTACTAATATCTACATGAGAATTCGCTAGTAGATCAAGGTGACATCGTTTTTATTGTCACTATTAAAGCCTTGAGCAACTCTGTTTACAAAAAATGCATCAGTAACGGAAATAGATAAAGCAAAAGGCAGAGGGCTGAGAGATTCTCATTGCAACACACCAGATGTAACGTCAAACCATTATCGCCTTTAATATAGAATGAAGCATTTTCATATTTTAAGTGAGTTAAGTGGTAAAATACAACTTTTTATATACTATTATTAAAACTGCACTCAAAAGATGCTGTTTCATAATTGTTTTGTTTTGAATCCTAGTTATTAAAAAGTATAAATAGTTAGCAAGCATTAAAACAAGATATTTAAATCAATACGCTCATCAATCATTATTATTTCACAATGGGTAAACTATTTTTACTGCAACTTTAGCGGCCAAAAAGTGTCAGAGCATAAAATATTTGACTTAAAATTCAATGATCACCTGATGGATGCGAAGTGTACATACTGGTAAAATTCATACTCAAACAATGCTCGAGTCCGTCGGTTGTCCACTCAAAAATGATTGATGAGTATCGAAACGATGGATTGAAACAATAAAAAACTGCATAATTACTGTAGGTCAAATATAGTTGACCTGACTGTGCTAAGATTACGTGAGAATATTAATTAGTATTGCTCAATAAAGTTAGTTGGTTGTATAGGGTGTCCCAATAAAGTCCAATGTTTTTGTTTTTGTAGACATTGCAAAAAATATCTAGTTACCTTCTTTTTAAAGCAAAACTCGGAACTCGTGGTTCAGAATCAAAGGGTTGGATTTGTCCCGACAAAGTTTAGGTTCCAACACGTGGAGGAAAGTAGACAAGGAGTAGTTAGTCTAAAGTTTTTAGGAGCAAGCATATATAGTACAACAATAGTAGACTATCTCCCTGTTGATTCCCTCTGCTAACTTCGAGTTTCTTGAAGCTCTGGCCATTTACGGTTTTAACATGCATTTCCAGAACTTTTCTATTGATACAAATGCTGCCATTAAATCTATAAACACCATGTATAATTTATTTCCTTGTTCTTTTGCTCTTTCTATTGTCTTTCTTACTACAATGATGTTATCCTGGATTTGCCATCCTCTTTTATCTTATTTTCTATATTTCATTTCTTTTTTTGCCTTTTTGTACTGACTTCCCTTACCTTTCCAGGAATCTTTTTTATTGTATAATTTCTGCTTAATTTCGTTCTATGTTACTCCGTTTTCTGTATATGTTTCTGCCCTTTTCCTACTTTCTTTCTCCACAAAGTAGATGCTTTATATAATAATAGTATATCTTCTGGTTCTAACTTTAATTTACATTTTTCACTCATAAATAAATATTAAAAGTAATTACTTACAAATTTACAAAGTAGGTGATTTCAAGATAAAATAAAAACTACTTTATTAAAATTACTAAGTTAAGCAGAGGAAAAATGTATATGTAAATGAGTAAAAATTCAAGCGAACGATGGAAACGAATGTTGTCCCAGAAATCTCACATCGAAATTGATTTTCAGAAACCATACAGATTAAAATCATTTAAATTGAAGTAGATTAGTAAGTTATTGGGTCAAATAATGAATCACTAAAGGGTAATCTTTATTAATTTAGCTGGGAAATTTCTCATCCTAATTGCGTCCTTTCATATAAAACACGTATTTCAGCTTTGGCGAACGTTTTTTGTTTTCAGGACCCAGCTATATTATCTCACATAATTTCGTCCATTAATGAATAAAACTTTTATTCTTATTAATATATATTATTATTACAAATGATTATAATATATTAGAAATCACGATTATCTAAAACCAAAAAGTAATATACCAAGTGATCACTCAAGTAACATGAAGCAACCGTTTGGCCGTTTGGCTTTCATTTGAAAATATAGTAATTATATTATGTTGACCATCCTTCAACTCATAAAAGTGATGATCAGCCAAAAAACATATACACAGAATTAACGCCAGGAAATATAGTGCAACTGATGGTTGGAATATGGAAAATTGTCATATAAATCGTGGTAAAAGAGATTATGTTGAATCAAGAGGTAGAAAAGATTATGTTGAATGAAGACGTAGAAGAGAGAGAAAGACAAAAGAGTATAGAAAGACACTTGATAAAGGTGTAGTCGGTGCATTCGTGGTATAGATGTTTACAATATGATTCCATGTATGTAACCTATAGACGATTCACGCAGGGTGTATAATTTAACGTGGTCCCATACTTTCATATCGCAGAAATAACACATGGTGTCTGTAAAATATTTCCAGCCATAAAAAAGAGGTATCTACCATGAAAATTGTTTTTATTCTCTAAATACGCAGGGGTCATTTACATTTTATGTTTATTTGACGATGAAAATAGGAGTGGAACAAGAATTGTGAAGAAAATCATTAACCAGATGGAAAATGCCTATAACGATATATCGAGTGAAATGAACTTTATAGTGAAATGGTGACTTTTAAAACTATTTTCACGATACTTCAGACACTCAAAAGTATACAAACATAATATATTCAACGATCTTACCTCTGGTTTTCCTAATTTTAATGGTAGCTCTTACCTGCAACAGAGAAAAGAAGCTTTAATAAACTGAAGCTTAATTATAATTTTCTTAGATCTACTTCATCCCATGAAATATTCACCAACCTGGAAATGATTTCTTGAGTATGATATTTGTCAAAGCACAAATATAACAAATTTAATGCACGATTTTGCATTAAAAAAAATGTTTACTATAATTTTTGTTTTAGTTATATATGTTTTACACAATAATTTGAGGCCTAAAAATTGCCGCCTCCTCATAAATCAAATTTTAAAACAGAATTATAAATTTGTTTCTTAAGTCTTTCAATAGCTCAATCATTTAATGATAGTACTGAATTTGGGACGTCTAAAAAAATAAAAGATTTGTTAGTTTTGTTGTAACGCTTACTAATATTTCCTAATGAAACACTGTATAAATTTAATTTTGCTTCCTGTTATGTATAAAAAATTAAATTTTTGAAAAGTTTGTGTAATTACAGTTCATATTTGTTAAACACGAACGCACAATCATAATGTATTGTTTATGTGTATCATTATGTGAACTTTCCAACATTACCAGAGGTAATGAGTTGCGAGGCAGTAAAATTTGAATATCTCTCTAAGATAACGAATAATTTCCTCGTTTCTTGAGCAAGGAAAAATGTTTCGTTATTCAGAAAACTTAAAAGATTACGTTTAAGTTCTGAATTTATCAGTTTATGAGATGGAAATAAAATCTAAATTATAAAGAGATAAATCAACACAAATAACAAGAAAACGCGTCTAAAAACAAATATATTCAGTGAAGGGCAGATTCTGATGTGCATTGGAAGCATGCCTGACACCATTTTCTTTTAACAACGACACAAAAACAAATTTCATCTCAAAATATAGTCAAGTGTCAAATTTTTGTCAAAACCCACGAAAACTGATATTCCAACAATAAAATTGTTTGAAATATTACTTTGTACATCATTTTTATGAGCTGAGCTGACCTAACGTACCCTTATCTATCCTGACCTGACCCTGTAAATTATTGATCTGTTACATTTTATTAATTTTTGCTTGCGTACAATCGCCGAAGCCGGCAGCCAAGTTCATACTGTCGTGAGAAGGAATGACGTAGGTAAAATGACATTTGACAACGAAACATGTCAACTGTCACATCCAGTCTCGATACCAACTTTAATTTCAACCAAACAGAAAAGGAATTTATAAAAATTATTCTTGCTAACGATACTTTTTGGAAAGCTCAGTAGAATTTTGTTATCATATTTTATCATTGCGGAAGTAATGCAGTAGATTTTATCCCAATAAAACCTTTCCTCGTTGGTAGACTTTCTTTTAGATTTTGAGGTTAGTAGGAAACTCCTCCATTGGTTTTAATCATTGTCGCTCACCCTGTATTAGGCCCTCTCTAAACCCAGAGTGAAGCTGCACTATGAACTTGACCCGTAAGCTTTAATATGATCTAATGTCAACTGATTGAATTTAAATAACCTACTTTTAACTGCCAATTTTGATTAATACTTCAAAAGATGTAAAATAGAAAACATCTGGCTAATTCGCCTAAATGTATTTTTTTAATTAAATTTTCGCATTTATGTACGCAAGCAGTAAAATCTTTCAATTACGATAATCTATTTTGTGAAAACAGCCTCACTGCGTGCTTTTAGTCTGATGTCAAACTAAACTAAAATTAGAAAATAGAAACGAAGTCTTCTGAAGTATTAAAATAAACGCATTCATTACATTCGATTCTATTAATTGCTATCGAAAAAAAACGAATATAGTCGCTGTTACCGAATAATCCAGAAAATTTGTTCGTTATAATTTTAGAGAATCAACCAAATAATTCAGGGACAGCCTTCTCGGTCACTATGAAGCCAAGCTAGTGGGTCATTTGCCAATTATAAATCAAAAATCCCGAAAAGAAAATAGAGCAGATCAACCAATAAAAAAAGCAAGTAATGAAAGAATTAGCTTCATTGTATCAAAACCAACGGCTTTATAAACTCTTTTAATTTACCAAAACCGTTACTAAAAGAATTTATTAATAGACCAAAGACGTTTCTAATTACGAAGTTATTTGCTTAAGAACATACCCCAAGGGCTGTACAATGAAACAAATAATATAACGGCTTTCCTGTGAATGTCGAAAATTATATATTAGAAGACCTTTTCAGGAGAAATTCAAAGAATGTCTGAGCGAAACCGCCAATAACTCAACGTAGAGCTTGCCGGTGGCTAGTTGGGTACGAACTACAATTAAACCTTTGAAGTTTTGTCACTAGTCACCTTCACACAAAAGGTATTAAGGCCTAATTACAGTGTGAAAAAGAAAATAATAATAATAATAATAATAATATACGTCCTGTAATTCACTTCCTTACAAGTGAACCCAAGATGCTCTGCAGCTTGTGCGGGGGAGGTACGTCTATTATTATTATTTGCCGTGGCGCTCTGGGCCGACTTACTGATGATTGATGGCGCATTTGCTTTATAGTTGTATAGCAGAAAAACCATCACAACGATGGACTAGTAAATAGTATCTAGCGTGAACTTGAATCTGCATAGACGTCTATGCTTGTTTGCTTGCTTAATTTTAACTTCTCCTTTCTACAACTAAGGCTAATCTGGACGGGACCTACAGCTTACCGTGGGCTCCGAACCACGGTCCTCAATCACCTTAAACCCAGGACTATGCCTTTGTCATGGAGGTGATCTACCGACTAACAAGTGTGTAAATGTGCCACCAACCCCTATCAGTTCCACGAGATATCCGATTTCATCCGGCCTGTTTACCGGCGTGAATGAAACTGCGTATGATACAAATACCTTTTTGCACTTGCCAAAGTCTTATCTGACTTTTAATTCCACTTGAGTTTCGCATGGATCGAACTTACGAGCCGAACACTGGCCTAGTATAAAGGCCGGGGCCTTAACCAACTGCGACTACAATTATTCTAGTTATATTATAGATTTTTTACACAATTCCTGAGATTTGTTTCGCGTCTATTTAAGGTTGCTGGGATTGTTTTTGGTCTATTACGACTGCCTAGCTCTGTAACGCCTTTCACTTAAGAACATATTAGTTATATATTCACCTTCATGGAAATTGCTTTTATCGCCAGTGTCTCAATATATGGTAATTGTCTTGATGTTAATAGAAGTACTTTGAATACTAGTAACACATTACGTCATCATAAACCATGGGAAAAACCTTTGGGTTCAGTCAAATTGAGCAGGTAAAAGTTGAGTAATGACAAACAACGTTAAACAAGATGGATATTTTTTAAAATTTATGTTAGTGCTTCTCTAAATCATAATTTGGTATGTGTAATAATTCAAAATTGATTTCTTTCTCAACGATTAAAAAACGCAGATATTTGCAGCTGTAACAAGTTTGTTACCTTGTTGCATAAATATCACTATAAAAATATATAATCAGTAAGGATAAACGAGATATTTGTTTACTAAGATCGTCGCAGGCTCTTATACATTAAAATCTATTCTCGAAATGGTATAATCACCACGCTCATGATGTTTTCTTACTTAAAATACAATTTTAAAATTGTAGCAACTCGCATAATTTTAAAATATTTTAAAAGCGGCATAAAAATCATATTAAATTAATTTTCTAAATATTCTAAAAGTTTTAAGTTTTCAATGTGAAAAGTTTAAACACATTAAAACACACGGTGCAATTGCCGGCTTTATCCTACTTTATAACGATATAATTAGGAAGCTCTCGGTTCATTCTCTACCTTTTTGAGAATATTTTACCTAGTTATAGTTAAATAATACTTTATTTTTGGCTAAAAACATTTGCTAGAGCAATATTTCTGTTAACTCGTTAGTAAGGATTTTAGTTAAAACTGACAAACTTCAACAGTGATTAGGATAAAGCCGCTGCTAAATGACTACCAACTTAAAATGTTATTTTCAGAACATTTTAAAGGTTCAAGGAAACGTATATAATTTTAAAATGGTATACGAGGTGTAGTAAATAAACAAAGAAAAATGGTAGGTTAACTTTTATCTGTTTTTTTGAATTCTAGGGCTATGCATAAATTAAGAGTACCAATATTTATCACGTAAATACTAGTGGCGTCTGTGAGTCGGAAAAACCCATGAAAAATGGACCAAAATTTACCCGGATCGAGAGTACCTGCCCCCCCCCCCTTTCTATTTTCGACTGCTGAACTCCCTAAAAGGGCCGAAAACGACCCCCTAGGTGTTATTTCCTTCTTTTTAAAGCGACCAAATCAAGGAAAGGGAATCGCTAGTTTGATCCCTCCCGAATTTTGTAATTGAGAATTTAAATACATCTATGAATTAAGGATCCAAAGTTTTAATTTTAGATTTCGGGATGGAATTAGTTTAAGATTTAACAAAGATTTCAGGTACCTGGCATTTCAGCTAGCCGAAAGTTTTAGGTAATACTTTTTTAATTCTTTGTTTTCTTTGTACTTTTTATGTGTATAATTGGTGGTTTATTTTCCATACTATTTGCTTCTTTTTGAAGGCCTGAAACATTTTATTTATTAACAAGCTAGCTTGCTATCCAGATTTAGCGCTTTAAGATTATAATTTATTTTCGGAAATAATAAAAAACATACAAAAAGCCAGAATTTTTCAGTGAAATAAAGAAATAATAAATACCGTGGGGACCAAATAGACTTTTTTAGAGGATATTACAAAATTTCCGATAATGTTGACGATATACTATCATTATTTGTTTTGTTACATATTCAGAACCCGAAATTACTCTGTAATAACTTCATTTATATTTAATAAAAAAGTGATAACTGATAGAAATGAATAAATAACTGACAAAGTATCTGCTTTGAAAAAAATCTAGAGAACATGCAATTCAACCTGAATTTTCAAATCGTTCCTGGTTTAAAGATTTTTTTGATTTACGTAATCATCATCAGAATGAAGTTTGGCCAAGCATGTTATCCATCACATTTAATCCCAATCCAGGTATTGAATTAAGAACGCTGACAAGAAAATGGAGATTTAAAAATTATTTTCGTTGGTTATTCGAGCTATACTCATCAGTCTTAAAATTATACAGGGTGTAACAAAAAGGTAGGTCATAAATTGGACCACATATTCTGGGGTCAAAAATAACTCGATTGAACATAACTTACCTTAATGTAAATTTGCACACAAAAAAAGTTACAACCCTTGGAAAGTACAAAATGAAAATCGATTTTTTCCAATATTTCATGAACTGTTTAACATTTTGTAATGAAAATGAAAAAATGGCTTTCTTATCGTAAGAGCATCTTTTTCATATAAAACCACGAAATCTGTACAGCCCACAAAAATTTTAGGAGGGTTTTGAACCCCTAAAACCCCCAAACTTTTCTATGCGTTACAATTAAATTAGTATTCTGACACCATTGGTTTAATACATCTTTTTTGAAATTTTTTTGGCTCTTAGCACTTTTTCGAAAAGTCAGTTTTTATCGAGATACGGCCTTTTTTTCATTATCCTTAAATTAGTTAGTTGGCTGTTCAACAACAATCGAAATGTCAATTTCATTAATCATATTTTGTAAATGGCATTACGAATAACCATGGGCCGAAAGAAAATCCATACCATAGGACTTTTAAAGTGAATGTTTGGGCAGACATTGTGAATTATAATTTAATAGGACCAGTATTTCTTCCAAATAATTTAAATGGTGCAAATAACTTGCGGTTCTTACAAAATGATTTACCATAATATTTGGAAGAGGTAAATTTGGATGGAGCTCCAGCGCATTTCGATAACGAAGTTAGGGAATATCTTTTCGTTCTGTACCCTGGACGTTGGATTGGAAGGGACCCTGACGCATCTATATCGTGGCCAGACAGAAGTCCAGATCTTAACCCTATTGACTTTTGCTTCTAGGGTTTTATGAAAGAGGATGTGTATTCTGTTGAAATAATCGACGAACAACAACTGAGGCATCGAATCATTGAAAGTGCAAATCGATTTCCTTTTTAAAACGGTGGCGTATGTGTATATATGAAAATGGAGGTCACTTTGAACATTTATTATAGTAAACACTACACATTTGTACATATTTTATATACCTGCGATTCCTGCGAATAACATAAATACTAGTTATAACTTACTTTTTGTTACTTAAAATTTGATAATGAAAAAGAGGCCGCATCTCGATAAAAACGTGCTTTTGGAAAAAGTGATAAGAGGTAAAAATTTCAAAAATGATGTATTAAACCAATGGTGTTACACTACTAATTTAATTGTAACACAGAAAAGTTTGGGGGGTGTTTAGGGGTTCAAAACCCCCCTAAAATTTTTATGGGCTGTACAGATTTCGTGGTTTTAAATGAAAAACATGCTCTTACGATAGCAAAGCCATGTATCCATTTTCATTACAAAATGTTAAACAGTTCATGAAATATTGGAAAAAATCGATTTTCATTTTGTACTTTCCAAAGGCTGTAACTTTTTTTGTGTGCACATTTACATTAAGTAAGTTATGTTCAATCGAGTTATTTTTGACCCCAGAATATGTGGTTCAATTTATGACCTACCTTTTTGTTACACCCTGTATAGAAAATAATATTTTCCTAACATCGCGAATTTTCCAGCGTTGAATAAAAAATATTTTCATTTATTTTAACCTTGTTGAAATGAAGTGAAAAATTATTTTTCAAAAAAAGTTTGCATATAATTTAGTTTTATTTGGATAGGCTCTGCAGCTCATTCATAGTAAAAAATTATTCATGTTCTGTAAATCGTTCGCTGTAAATCATGAATTCCCAGTTCATTAATTTTAAATATGATTAGTGTTTACGTAAATATGGGTGTATTATCCCAAATCCGACCACTTTCAGGTTGATGTAGGAAAATTTGTTACGTTTTGTGAGCTGGAACTGCCTGAATAGGCGCCAGTAAAATATGTCATAATGGCACAGAAATCATACAACGGATTTTGCATCGTTTGTCATCGGACACGAACCAGTTGGTGTCAGTCTGCCTGTAACTGATTGTTATGTGACACATTATGTTGATTATAATAATTATTAATAGTTTTGTTAGTGCATATAAAAGACAAATACAATAACTCGTTTATATACAATGTGTCCCATTTGGAATTAGATCGGGGAGGTTAAACGGGACAAAAGTGACACACCTCTATAATATATTCATGAAAGAAAACCATTAAGTTTGCATTCATTTTTCAGTGTAGTCTTGAGTTGCATACCTAGACCAAACCGATTTTAAATACACCAATACCAACTCATGGAAAATTCTTAGCAGTATGTGGGAAAATGTAGGGTAAATGTTAAGGTTATGTTGAAAAATGATTAATACAATTAGATTTTTTAATTATCTACAACTTTTACATTAAACGTTTTTTGATAGTAGGATGCATAGTTCAACCACGAATAGTAAAAAACCAATATCCAAAAAAAGTCAGAAAAATTCTTGTATTTTGATAATAAACATGCCAATCAATTTTGATAACATTCCGAGATAATTTTCTCTCTCCTCCACCACTTTTTTAAAATTTCAAATGATCCGAAAATTTACGTTTTTCCAAAAACAAATCAAGAATAAAATATTGGTATTCTCGGCCAAAGTACTTGTAAAAAATATTTTACTCTATCATTTTTGATATTGTTTTGAGTAGTTAACTATCTACAATTTTATTGTTTATAAAAATTTATGGGTTGGAGCTTACCTAAAAAAGTTTTTCCCAAATTCATCATAATTAAAACATCATTAAGCATAAAGATTCCTTTGAGAGTGTAATGAAGAAATTGCTTCAAATGTTGAAATGCTACATATTTTCGAAAGCCGTTGAAAATATCTTAACAAACGCTGCGAAACCGTTACGAGCCATTTGGTCAGAACAAAATGACTTCTGTGACCTCCAAAATATACATAAACATTAGTTATTTTAATATTTAAAAATGTAGAAAATTTAAATATCTTTGGTAGGTAGAATACTCCCGCAAAAGTTTTCTTTTACATTATTTTTAATAACCGCAAATCAACAACAACAATAACAAAGATTTGATCGGCTTTTGCTTTATCGAATATTTTAATTTCAGTTTCTTTCGTAGCAGTGCATTTGGATGTGCATTTTATCATTTAATACTATACTTAATTGAAAGAGAATGTTTTATTCTGTTAGTAAAAATATAAGGCAACCAGACACAAAAAAATAACAGCAGTTCGGTGGTTGCCAACAGCGTCATATTTACTAAAAAAAATCTACAACTTTTCGATTCAACTGAAATTTCAGATAAACCTGGATCAAAAAACGATTGCTAAAAGTCAAATTTCCCGGAAAAACCTGGAGTATTTCCGTATTTTCGACATTTTCCCTTTTCGAAACGCCTTTGATTTGTTAATATCCAGAAATGACTTTGCGAATCCAGAAGCATTTAAGTAAACAGTCGAGCCAGGTGACATTTCCGATACTATTTCCATTAGCAATGACATAAGTGCGGACTCCCTCGACATAATTTCAATTTATTGTAACACCTATTCAAAATTAATCTAGTGTATAGACTGAATTGTTGAACAATATACACTCTGTGTCGTGTTAACTTCCGTTTAGATAAATTTAGATGCGAATATGGGGGCTCCTCTGCAGTAATAATAATAATAGGTTTATTTGCTTTTCGAGGATTTCAATGGAATGTTAATTTATAGCTGATTAACCATTGATGCAGATACGTAGAGTCAATGAGTAGGAAATAGTAGAAACATTTTGAACTAGTATTTATCAGATATAGTTTTATGATGCTTAAAAATTATGGAATACTCCCACTTCCATCTTTGTACATTTTTGAAATTTGCATGTATATCTTTAAAAATAAAAGTTATTTTGTCACTAATAAAGATGTTCATAGTTATCAAACAAGACAAGTTGATGAGCTTTGCGTGCCTTACGCAAGGCTACTTATAAGTTATAATGCACCAAATTTTAGAGGTCCAAAATTGTTCAACCAACTACCGATTGACCTAAAAATGTGTACAAATATTAATACATTTATAATATTATTATTATAAAAATATTTTTGTCTTCTCTTCTTAATTTTCTAATTTCCCTTAAATATTGCCTCCTCCAACAAATAATTTCATCTTTCTCTATGAGCGCATATTTTCTATCGTTCTTCTCCCAAACGAAGTCTAATTCATGTAAAGATTTCTACAATTTGTGTCTTTTAACGTTTGGCAAAGTTTCATCTCCATTAATTTCTACTAAAAGTTTATCCAAAGTAGGCATCTTTTTTTATAAATAAAAAGAATTCACTCTTCGGATCAGTTGTTTCATAGAACCGTCTATTTGACGTTTTAGGTGCTACTGTAATACTTCCATCCTTTCGTTGCCTCAAAGTCTACAAATGGTTGTTCTTCAACTCCGGTCATATGTGAACATTTAGAAACTATACTCCGAACAGTACTATTGAAATATTCATGTACAAGAGCGTCATTTAACACTAAAGTTTTCATATGCACGGTAAAATTGCACTTTAATTTCACAGGAGTATAATTAGACGTTTGTGCCATTTTTATTGCACAAATTCACTTGATCAATATTGATTTTTATCGCCTATTATTACAGAACTACCAATTCTGCGTGTTACAATCACAGGACTACACAAACAAAAATGTAAATTTTAACTAAAATAATTTACAATCTGCACAACACTTTCTGCCGATTAGAAATTTTAATCCTTTCTAAGAAAGTTGAGGGCTTCTCAAATTGATCTTGAATTGTAAATATTTTCAACCTGTAGAGAATACATACTTACCATATTCTTGTTGATTAAAATGACTAGAAAATTTAAGACAAGAATTGAAATAAATTGGTATTTTTAAAAATTTTAGGAAGAAAACCCAAGATTTCATTTTGGAACAAATAATGCTAAACATTTTATTTTAGAAATTATCCGCCACTGATTTATGATGTGATATTGGGGTTTATCTTCTGGGTCATAAAAATTTTGCTATCGATCATTTTCAAACAGAGTATAGAAAACATTTGAAAATTTTTCTTCTGAAAAAATGTTTTTATTCAATAGATGAATTTTTATAATTTTAAACTTTTGATCCGTTTAGAATTATAGCGTGTATTAAGTATTTTTTGTCTTTTCTCTTTTTTTTATATATGTACATTGACAATTGTTGTCTTATGAAAAATAAAGAATTATTATTATTATTATTAAAAAAATCTTTTTTATTTCGGACAAAAATTTATAGGGAATTGTGAATTAGAAAAATATAAATATTCATTAATCATAGACGATTTTTTTTAGATTAACTGGCATAATCCAAATTTACCAAAATGGAGCAAAATTGTGAAAACGACTGTGATCTGTTCTCACCAGAACTATCTTAATTACCAAAATTACTTTTAGTATGACAACTTTTTAAAAATTCTTTTATTGACATCTATCAAATCATAATAACATAATAACTTTCCTATTAATCAAGTTAGTAAAAGTGTAAATACAATAAACATAGTTTCAACATTGTCCCGCCAGCTAGGAGGATTCTTCTAGCTCCAATAAACATAATTTTGCTACAGGACGTCTAAACTCCTTGCCAGCAACTTTAACATCAACAACTCGAACCTTTTGATCTGGCCCAGGATAGGTTTTGGTAATCCGACCAAGCTTCCAGTGGTATCTAGGTGCAGTGTCTTCCATTAGAATGACGACATCGCCCACTTGGATAGGCCTTTGGTTTTTAGTCCATTTAGTTCGCTTCGAAAGAGACGGTAGGTATTCTTTTAGGAATCGCTTCCAGAAAGAGTTAAGTAATGAACGTGTTTGTTTCCATCCCATTTTTAAAGAGCCATTGTCAGTATCGACGGGTAACATCAAGCCTTCACCATTAGAAGAACCTAGCAAAAAGTGGTTCGGAGTTAGAGCTTCTAAATCACCTGGATCACTTGATACTCTTGTTAGGGGTCTAGAGTTTACGATAAATTCTACTTCTAGGAAAAAGGTTTGTAGAATTTCTTCTTTGAGGGACTGTTGATAGAGGATAGCTCCAATAATCTTTTTAACATTTCCTACCATTTTTTCCCAAACTCCCGCCATATGTGGAGCTGCAGGACAATTAAAAACAAATTGAATACCCTTTGATAAAAGATTGCTTTCAATTTTGCCTATATTTAACTCTTGAAAAGCTCTTTGTAGTTCATTCGAAGCGCCAATGAAGTTAGTGCCATTGTCACAATAAATTTTTCCAGGTTTTCCTCTTCTTGCTGCAAAACGCATAATTCCCATTATGGCTGAGTCCGCTGTCATGCTGTGGATTATTTCTAAATGAATTGCTCTGACAGCTAAACAAGTGAAAAGCAGCCCCCATCGCTTTTCTTTTCGCCTCCCAATTTTGACAAACATTGGTCCGAAGCAATCCATTCCTGTGTTCATAAAAGGTCTACTCTCTTGTCGTAATCGTACATAGGGTAATTCACCCATAATGGGAGGTGCAGGTTTAGCACGATTTCTTTTGCATTTAAAACATTTTGCAAACGTTGATTTTACTGCGGAACGTCCATTAATTATCCAAAATTTCTGTCTTATTTCATTAAATACCGTTTCTACTCCTGTGTGATGAAATTTTTCATGGTAATGATACAGTAGTAGTTTGGTGTATTCATGTTTTGGACACAGTATAATCGGATTCTTGGTGTTTTCATCCAAATCCTTCGCTAAATTGATTCTTCCCCCCAGCACCAAAACATCGTTTTTCAAAGTAGGAGTTAGTGCCAATAAGCGGCTGTGAGCACCAACAATTTTTTGACTTTTTAAAAGTTGAATTTCTTCCCAAAAACTATCTCTTTGAACCTGCTTGATCCAAAAATCTTCTGCATCTTCTAATTCCGTTTTCTTTAGTTCCAATTTGTCGAAATCTATTTTAGTAAAATGCAGTGTTTGTTTACCATTCTTTTTCTTCAAATTTTCTAAAAATCGTCGAAACCAAGCAGTTGTTCTTATTAATCTCAACCATTTTGAAAATCTTTGGATGTTTATACAAGCCTCCGCCGATTCTTTAATTAACAAGCAGGTTCCCAAATATTCTTTTTTTATTTCTTCTTCTCCAGCTTTTTCATACCGATCTGTACTTTCTTTAGGCCAAAGTTCTTCATTTTGTTTTAAAAATTCAGGTCCAGACAACCATCTCTTAGATATCACACTGTCTTCGTATTTAAAACTTGACCTGGTCGCTTCGTCAGCTGGATTTTCATTTGTTGGAACCCATCTCCATTCTTCAACTTTACTTCTTTCTTGTATTTCTCCCACTCTATTTCTAACAAACTGTTTAAAACGTCTGCTATCTCCGCGAATCCAACCTATTATTGCTTTCATAATTTCTTCTTCACCAGATGCTTCAGCATTAAAATTCTTAACAAATTGTGCACATACTGGTGAACATGTAGCGCCAAATGCCATGACATTCATTACGTAAGTATCTGGATCTCTTTGGCACTCTAGATCTCTCCAGAGGAAGCGTTGCGAGTTTCTATCATCTTTGATAATTCGTACTTGATGGAACATCTCTCTCACATCCCCATAAAATGCATATTTTCTTTGTCGAAATTTCCATAAGATTGCTACCAAAGACTGAAGTAAATCTGGCCCAGAAAGAAGTGCATCATTTAGGCTAATTCCATTTGATTTTGAAGCCGCATCAAATACCATTCGGATTTTATTTGGTTTATTTATATTTTCGACTGCAAAGTGGGGAAGATACCAAGTTCGAGGCCCCTCTACATTTGCTTCTTCTTTGGAAAGTTTTGATACATATCCCTTTTCTATGTAGGCTTGGATTTTCAAAGAATATTCTTCTCCATACTTTTCATTTTTCCTACATTTTTTTTCTACACATTTAAGTTTTTGTAGTGCTCTAAACTTGCTTTCAGGAAGTGTCATGTTTTCTTTTTTCCAAAGAAGTCCGATCTCTTATCTATCTTCTATTCTGTTAATCGTGTCGCTCATTAATTTCCAGGCTCTAGCGTCATCTTCAGACATCTTTGAAGATGTTGGTAGAACACCAAAGGATTCGGTAGCAAAACTTTTCCTTAAAATCTCTTCTAGATTTTCATCAAGGTCGTGTTCACAAATATGTAATAAATTTGCTGTCCATCCATCTTTCATTTCATCTAAGTTGGGACCATGAATCGACCATCCCAATCTACAACAAGTCGCTACCGGGGAATCATCAGGTGCATCAATGACTTGTCGGGGGATAATCAAATCTATGTAATCTTGTCCAATTATCATAGATGGTTTCTTATTCTCGTAATCAATCACTGGAACTTCCGATAAATGTGCAAAATTTTCTTTTTTAACTGATTGCGTAGGTAATGAAAGCTTTTCTATAGTTCGTATATTTTTTAACAAATAATGTTTTGAGCCCTTAAAAATTCCTGAAACTTCTACGTTTATTCTTGTGGAGTTAGTTTTAGTCTTTAAATCTTCACTTGTCCACTGTAGATATAAGGACTCTGATTGACCCTTCACCCCTAACTCTTCTGCTACGCAAGCATCCAGCAGCGTTATTGTTGAGGCTTCGTCACATAGGGCAAATATTTCCTTTTCTCCCTTAGGACCGTATACTTTTATTATCAGATACCTTAAGAGAGTGTTTTTCTTTCTACTCCTTAGAGAACAATTAGTTTCAGTTGCTATTCTTTCTTCTTCTTCCTGTTCAACGTCATTTGTTATATTAATATTCTCAACTCTATCCTTATGTAACATTGGATGATGATACGACCTACATCCATTTTTGTTGCATGGCTTTCTTTTCCTGCATTTAAATCTTTGGTGATTTCTTTTCAGGTAATAGAAACAGAGTTTGTTTTCTGTAACTATCTTCCACCTTGTATCTATATCATCCGCCTTCAATTTAGGACATAAAACCTCGTGTGCACTTTCTCCACAGTAATGGTAGATCGATTTTCTAAAGTCGGTCTCTGATGCTACCATACTCAGAACTCTTTCAGGTTTTTTCATATTATAAAAATTTTGTTTTTCCTGCTGATAAGTATTAGGTGTAGTTACAAAGCAGGCTGCTTGTGCGTTTTCTCCCATCCAAATAGCAAAATCTTCTAAATTAGCTGCAACATCTCTTTTTGCTATATTTTCTCCCCATCGTAGCTTAAGCATATCTGGTAGCTTAGCAACAAGCTCCTTAAGTAATTGCGGATTAGAAAGATGTTCCCTAGAATTTAAAGTTTTAATAATAGAAACCAAATTATTTACTTCTGTCGAAAATTCAATAATTTTATTTAAGTTTACATCTTTAATCGGAAAAATGTTCTTTACCTTGGCGATCGTGGATTCAATTATATAATCAGGCCTACCAAACCTTATTCTTAAGGTTTCTATAACAAAAGAGGAATTCGCTGTCAACATTAAACCCGCAACAGCCGTTTTAGCTTGACCTTTGAGACACTTTTGCAATTTCAACATTTTTTCCTCTTTTGAATATTCACATGTTTCGAAGATATTGGTAAAATGTTTAAAGAATAAAGGCCAATCTAAAGGGTTACCATTAAAATCTGGGAAATTTTTATCCATTATTTGTCTTGACGTCAACTTATCACTTTTACTGGTGATAGGTTTTACTGAAAGAAGTACGTTAGTCAAGGTGTCACACAACAATTTAATATCTTCTCTAGGTTGTTCATTAGGTTCGTTATGTACTCCGAAGTTGTTAATAGGCAGATTACTCACCCAATCAGCGGTTTTTTTGTTACCGTTAGGTTCTGCAAATTCTTCTAGGCCTACTCTGGAAGATATTCGACTCATCACTTCCGAACCACTATGAAGGCTTTCTTCTATCTCTACCCTTTTCAGCTCTGTTTCCATTTGTAATAGATGTAAAGATTCTTCGATCTCTTTCAGTTCTATTTGCCTCTGTCTTCTTTCTAATTCTTGTTTTTCCTTTTCAAATTGAATGGCTAATTTCTTCTTTTCTATTTCTATCTCTCTATGCCTTCTGGAGCTAATCTGCGTGCTTGCCATATCTTCTATTCCTTCTACAGTAGCACCATCTGCATTTGTTGGAGTTCGTTCCTTTCGTAGCCGGGCACATCATTTTTGTTGGCCTCCTTATCAGTTAGAGGACCCACAAAATCCGCCGAGAATGATCTATTCAAACCGGTACTTAATTTTCGTGATCTTAACTCCATTACGTATATGATCTATATCGGCTAATAATAATCACGTCGGGGTCACCATTGATCTGTTCTCACCAGAACTATCTTAATTACAAAAATTACTTTTAGTATGATAACTTTTTAAAAATTCTTTTATTGACATCTATCAAATCATAATAACATAATAACTTTCCTATTAATCAAGTTAGTAAAAGTGTAAATACAATAAACATAGTTTCAACAGACTGAAAAATCGCACATCAAATCTTAAAACCTATCCCAAAATCGTTTATTTTGGCAAAAATAAATAAAAAAAGAGAACTTTCTGATTAATAAAATCTGCTATCCTATAACCATAGTGATGTTAAACATGTTTCGATAGATAGAAAGTTAAATATTATTTGATCATAATTAATAGCTGCTATTTAATATGTTTATTATAAATTAGCCAAAGTTTCCGATTATTATAAAAAAATTTGACGTAAGACTTCATTTATCACTTTCCTACGTGCTATCTGTATTTTTTTAAATAGAAAATAGTAACGTCACTAATTTATGAGTCATTTAATAAGAATAGAAATAACACAAAGTCAATCCCACACAATTTATTAAAGAACACCGGTAAATAGACGATTAGTTTCGGCTTAAACAGCCATCATTAGGTCTCAGCTAAGATGAATGCTTGATTGTTTAAAGCTCTGTCAACACATGGTCCTAGTTTTTGGACTACTCTCATAAAATTTCTTCTCTTTATTTTACATATTATTCTCAGGCCATATTTCTCTTATAAACCCTCATCTAAACGTTCACTATCGCTTTAAAATAATCAAATTTTTAATTTATTTATTTATTTTAATGGGGCGCTACCATTTATTCATCTAAATATTTAACACAGAATTTTGTACTTTTATACTTATATTTGGAATTTAATTGCGTTTTATGTTCAATTATGATCTAAAATCTGCATTAGTACTTAGGATTTGTTTGAAAATGTATGGTACATACGCATATTTATTTTAGCCGAGACCTGATGATGGCTGTTTAAGGCGAAACTAGTCATCTATCTACCATTGTCCTTTAATAAATTGTGTGGGATTGACTTTCTGTTATTTCAATTATTTTTATCTTTTATTTATAATTGATTTTCAAATACATTCAGTGTATACTAGGTTATTTGTTTATATATTATATTTTGAAAGTAATATGTACATTACCTCTCTCAACAGCGACAAAACTGATTCTTCACTGTATCCGCAAAACACAAAAATGTCCAGTTTTACCAATAACTTTGTTTATTCAAAATTATAAGTAAGTTTTGACTAATCAGTAAAAATATCTCATCCGGTTTTTTATCACATTTATTAAATTAAACGATAATAGTAAATAGAAACATATTTTTTTTATCAAGGAATAAATTATATGAATGATTTTAAATCCCTGCCTTGTATATAAATGTTTCACCATGTTTTGTAAAGTAATTTATTACATTTTGCCTACCTTATTAGCACTTGTATTTTTTTGTATTTTTGTATTTTTTTGTATATCTTTTGTATATATTTTATCTGTATTGGCTTTAAACGTTAAATTTTTTCTTCTGCTGTGATTTTATAAACTTGTGCCTGTATGGCCCGCATATCTTTAACTCAGGGCCTTTAATCTGAAAAGTATTATTATTATTATTATTATTATTATTATTATTATTATTATTATTATTATTATTATTATTATTATTATTTTTTTTTTTTTTTTTATTTTTTTTTTTTTTACTTATGTGTCAACGGCATCGACTACTCTGGTCATTAGCCTCGTGTTCTGTGTAGGCTTTGTTACTGTTTCCCAGCGCCACTTTAGGAACAGCACTGTTAATTAGAACCCAACAGTGAATGGTCGAGTGGGGAATCACACCTGGTATATGAAAATCAATTTCTAAATTTTTAATTAATTAAAATTCAGAAAAAGATTTCTGCCGACGGTGGGATTCGAACCCACAACCCTTGGATTATGAGTCCAGTGCTCTACCACTGAGCCACTCACTCCCTTTTTTATTATTATTATTATTATTATTATTATTATTATTATTATTATTATTATTATTATTATTATTATTATTATTATTATTATTATTATTATTATTATTATTATTATTATTATTATTATTATTATTATTATTATTATTATTATTATTATTATTATTATTATTATTATTATTATTATTATTATTATTATTATTATTATTATTATTATTATTATTATTATTATTATTATTATTATTATTATTATTATTATTATTATTATTATTATTATTATTATTATTATTATTATTATTATTATTATTATTATAATTAATAAGAGCTTTATTTGAGATCTTTAACAAATTTCTATTTAAAAATATATTTCTTAAAACCTATATTTTTCTACGTTTAAAATTAATAAATACATTTTATTCTAAAAATATAAAAAGACCGCCTTCTAAATACTAAGCAATTAATTTTTTGAAGTATTAAATTATAAGCGAACAATCCGTGCGCCAAAAGATAATTTTAATTTTAGCAAAAAGCTGAATAATCTTTTGAATAAACATTCTTTCATTTAAGTAATTAAAACTCTACTAATAAGGCGTCTAAAATTCTGTACAAAGAAGTAATGGAAGAATTTGAAAGAATCCAGTCACAATGTAAGTGTTTTCTCGCTGGTGGCTCGTAGTAATTAATTATAATTTTAAATATCAAACATTGTTTTTTGTGATAGCTGACTGAGATCTTGGAGCTCGTATTGTAATAAAGATCAGTCATGTCGTTTTTCAAAATTTCCATTAACGCTTTCATTAATGCTATCTTTGGATATATAAATAATTTGAGAATATAAATTAATTGGTTTTTGGTTCCTTTTATTTTACAAAACTGAAATATCGTTTTTGGCGCCCCCTATAGCGCGACAAATAATTAAAACATGGGAAATTTTATTCGACACAAACAAACATAACCCAAGCGGTTGTAATACCTCTATATGGCAAAAGCTAGAAATTAAATATAATTACACAAAAAGTTACAGGGGAAAAACGATGGTAACATTTTCACCGAGATTGCTAGATTATTCTTAACTATCTGGGGTAATAAATACAACATTTTTGATATTTTATAATTCCTAAAGAGAACGGAAAACAGTTTTGAATAACCCTCTATACTAATACATCTTTGACTTTCGTAAATAATTAAAAGTGAAAATTAATGCAAATTCGCTGTCACGCTGACAGTGAAAAATAATCTGAAATTTAATTAATTTTGGAAATTTTCCAGGGTAAAAATAAAAGTTGGCTATTGTCTCTTATCAGAATAATTTATTTTGGTTGTATAATGGAGCTATTTTTAAAATACCAAATCCATTATTCTACATGAAAACAAGAGTTTTAGAATCTGAAATGCATTACTATATCATTAAAAAGCGTTTCCCGCATTCTTACTTGAATATCTGGAAAGCACTGAAAATTTCAAGCATCCCGACCCAACGTGGATATTTAAAATCCTTTGGGAGTACACATTTTTATTTTTACCACCATATTTATTCAACTTAAAATCATATGAAAAGAGTTTATCCTTTAAAACAACGTTAATGTTATTTTTAAACCAATAATGCCTGAATGGCCTGGTACTTTTATGAATTCTACATCACTGAACTAGAACAAGATTCGTCGTACTACACAGATTTTGTTCATACAGAGTAAGTATTGCGATTATCTACCGACAACTCTCGAATGAATTGGTAAAATTTGATTAAGGAACACGAACCCTTTAGGGGCTTATTTTCTGAGATACAAGGTATTGAAATCAAAAACAAAATTTTGGAAAGTTTTTCTATGGTTGGTAGCAACTTTTACCCTATTTTTGATGGCACTCGAGGGGGTGAATTTCATGAAAAAACGAATTCCACAACGTTTTCTCCTGTGGATTTAACTGAATGTGTTCTTCAGTAGCTTGAATTCTCATTATTAAATATTCTTCAGTTTTTACGATGGTTTCTTACAATAAGGATTTCATGTAGTCACATAAAAAAGACGATAGGAATTATATCCGTTGATGTTGGAGGTCAAATTTGGGGACCGCCTCGAAAAATCCATTTTTCTCTAAAACGTCTGTTTAAAAAATATTTAGGCCATACTAATATTTAGCGGTACATTTTCTAACAATTCATCTAAGACTTATGCTAGAACCCGTGTATTTTATGAGTCTACTCTTTGGCGTAATCATCGAGATACTAAACTTTTAGTATAGTTTATTCTTTTCCTGATGTTTCAATACTTTTAGATTCTTGCCACTAAAAACTTTATGGATAGGACTGGGAAAATAAAGAAATGAATGTATACGTCAATTTGTATAATGTATAGTACAACCCTGATGTGCTTGGTTACTATGACAACTGCTAAGTTAATAGGATTAGATAAAATTCCCAGATAACAGGCCAGCAGTCAGTCTCAAATATCTTAAATCGTATAATAAAACTAGCTACCAAATGATTGTAATATTTCTGATCACTCAGAACCACTGTGCTTGTGTCTTTACGACGTATATATGCTATTTGTATCAAATTCCAATTAGTTTGTAATTATACGAAAAGTCTGTAATCCAACGCTACTTGTGTTCTCTAATTGGCCAAATAGCTCTAATTGCTAGACCAAAAATTGGAGAACCTAATCATTGACTGGCATTGTTTTACTAAATTATTCACATCAAGTGAGGTCTCTGAAAAAAATAAAAACTTTGCTGAAACATTCTTAGTATTTTGAAATCTCTCTTTATTTAGCAGTTGTGCCGATATAACAAGGAAGAAATGATTCGATTGTCTGTTAGCTGTCCAGTTAGGAAAGTTTATTTTTAGAAAGCCGCTCGAAGAGATCATCTTTCAAAGTGACAATCTTGTGGTTTCTTACACTTGATATTTTCGTTTTCAACATTTAAACTAGGTTAGGTAGGTAGCAATGTTAAATGTTTCCGTCTGAGTACTTTACCAACATTAATACACTGGATATGTTTCTATTAGTCCTAGAGGTTACCGTAAAAATATTGTGTACAAAAACAAACCAAATTTCAACGAAGATATTATTATTTGTGATTTTTTACCTTCTTATTTAATTATATATTTCTTTATTTACCTACACCTATTAAATCAGTAAACAATAATTGTTTACAAAACCCAAATTTGACGTACACAAAACATTTACACTTCAAAGTAAACCCATCATCATTCATTTTTAAATATTCAGAAAAAACATTGCTTTCAACCACCTTTCACCGATAAAGTGATTGATTTGTGTATTCCTGTAGGAATTTTAATCTGTGGGACGTATTTTTCAGACGTGTTGTCATCGCTATCAAGTGTATATATCTGAAATACACCGTTACCTACCCAAATTTATAGAGAATATTCGTGTTTTTTTTATAAAATGTCAGTTGCCTAAAAGGAAAGAAAATTCCATATATATTTGAACCCAAAATTTAAAGCTTAAGAAACTAGTGTATTACTCGCCGAGCTCTATAAAATTTACTTTTTTGCGATATTTCTCAACAAAAAACCATTGGATTTTACATGCAATATATTTATCAAATTTTTTTTCTCATAAAATTTAACATCGCTTCTCGAATTTCCTATAAAAATTACTCATTTGAGAAAAAGCTTTCGTCTCCTGAAAGGACCAGACACCTTTCTTATGTGAAAATGGCTTTCCGTCAAATTTTCTGAAAAGCTAAAAAGTGTCCATTGGCCCAAACCGATCATATGGCTAGTTTTCGAGGTATAGGGTGTTAAACATCAGAAATGCCACTTTTTTGTAACCAGATTTCTCATAACAGACCTGTTTTATTCGCGTTTCTTGTAGAAAACATGAATTATAGATTATTTGGCAACAATATTTTATAAACAATTACTGTAAAATTTGGTTATTTACAGGGTGGTTCGAAAATACGTAATATGGTTTTTTTGAAGAAATCAATCATTTTTTTTATAACAGCTTTAAAAATACAAGCAAATGTCATTGCATCATGAATATATAGTTTAAGTAATTACTTCTTGGTGATGAATCATATTTTATACAGGGTGAATAATGTATTTTAGCTTTAACGAATCGCCCCGTATAACCGATGTGTTATAAAAATTTTTTGTATTATCTTAAACAAATGTACGACCTGTCACTCTACCATTACTCTATGTCATACAGCGTGTTAAACTGATTGCAAACTCTTTAAAAATTAGAAAACCTGTGTTTTGTGCACCACCCTGTATTTTAAAAGTTTCTCCGTCAACTTTATAATTTAATACATTTTCACGTTAACAGAAGTTCATTTTTTAACTCAGCAAAATTTTGTTGTAATCCTATGACCAGTTTTCCTAAAATGTGTACCAATAGTTACTAGTGGTTCTAAAATAATATAAAAAAAGGTTACTAATTATGAAAACAGAAGGATGGGTACACATTTTAGGAAACTGGTCATAGGATTACAACAAAATTTTGCTCAGTTAAATACTGAACTTTTGTCAATGTGAAAATGTATTAATTTATAAAGTTGACGGATAAACTTTAAAAATACAGGGTGGTGTACAAAACACAGCTTTTATAATTTTTAAAGTGTTTGCAATCAGTTTAACACGCTCTATGACATAGAGTGGTGGTAGAGTGAATACAAAATTTTTATAACACATCGTTTATACGGGGCGATTCGTTAAAGCTGAAATACATTATATGCCTTCTGTAACTACATTTATGAGTCACCTTGTATAAAAGATGATTCATCACCAAGAAGTAATTACTTAAACTATATATTCAAGATCCAATGGCATTTGCTTGTATTTTTAAACCAGTTATAAAAAAAATGATTTCTTCAAAAAAACCATATTACTTATTTTCGAACCACCCTGTATCTAACCAAATTCTACGGTGATTGTTTATAAAATATTAATGCTAAATAATCTATAATTCATGTTTTCTACAAAAAACGCGAATAAAACAGGTCTGTTATGAGAAATCTGGTTAGAAAAGTGGCATTTCTGATGTTTAACACCCTGTACCTGGAAAACTAGCCATATGATCGATTTGGGCCAATGGACACTTTTTGTCAGAGCATCGAGTTCTACACCATACCAACTTTTCAGAAAATTTGACGGAAAGCCATTTTTTCATAAGAAAGGTCCTTTGGATTGCTATAAATGAAGCAAATTTAAAAAAGTAACTGTTAATAATTCAGCATTAGAAATAAAAAAGTTTACGTGAATAGGATTCAAATATTTGTTTTCAATCTACACAGTGTCAAAATAGTATTGATAGGAAAAATCGAAAATCTGCCTCTTTCTTATAATATGCAAAATTTAAAATTTCTAGATTATTTCATTATTTCAGAAAAAGGCTTAACAACAAACATTGGACGATTATATTATCTATAAGAGTGGAAGAATATTCTGGAGACGCCTAATTTTTTCGAAAATATGTACCTTTGGGACGTCCGGATTTAAAAATATTTACACTGTTGCCAGGTTTCCCTCGCGTTACTCAGTACGTTATACCATTGTATAAAGATAATATTATCTTTATAGAATGGATATACCACAGATTAGAGAGTTACAGATAGGAAGGTCAGGCAAGACAAACGAAATTAGACAGAAATAGAGTCGCACCCCAATTAAAAACCCACTTTGGAGGCTGTCAGCAGTCTATGTGTCAGATTGAATATTTATTCAGAAAATTCAGAACATTATGACTGCAAAAACACAATATTCTTCTTCTTCCTTCTTCGGTTATGACTTGCATACTAGTTCATTTGCCAGTTCATAAAATCATTATATTAACAGTTTACTTTGATTTTAAGTTTTTAATGTTTATTTATGCCAAAAATATTATCTTTCAGAACACTATGACACAATATTTTATAAATATATTTCTTGTTTGTGACTCTAATGGCAATTGATGATGCAAATGTATACGTTACATGAAAAGGCAATACTGTACCCTGGACGTTCTTTCAGAACTGGCAACATGGGTACACTCCAATTTAAAGGTCACAGAAAGCGGCAATCGAAACATCAAAGGAAATGGGCAGAGCTTCATATCTGTAAGTCTCTAATCTGTGGTTATACTTTAGAAAATACTCTTACCCTCGTTTCTCTCCGAGAGCCATAGTACAAATATCGTTAGGAGCTGGGCAAACAATAAATACAGCCATTTGTGTTAAACAATAATAACAACGTGAGACTAAGAACAATTCTTTTTTGAAATTTAAGATCTCATACTATGTTGTATAATTAAAGTTTTCATAATAATATCAGAAGAAAAACCCAGAAAAATTCATAATACTATCCCGAGATACTATATCTCCTGTTTTTACTTTACCAAGTAACACAATCTGATAACTCATCACCAACGAAAAGTACCGCCAATGAAACAAACACAACTTTATAAATTAATTTTACCTCAACCAGCTCAATTTCAGCGTTTCTACTTTATTTCCATCTCTTTAAAAATGAAACCGTGTGAAGTTCTGATTAGGGCTTTTGTACCTTCTCACAATCTACATTTCTGCTGACAAGGTGAGGGAGAAATAAATGAAATGTTTTGTATATTTCGCACGACAATATCAAGATAAAATGTTGCCAGATTGACGAGGAGATTAAAATGAATGGATGAAAAATTCATGTGAATGCGAACGAAAAATTTTCGAGTAAAAAGCGGTAAAATCGTTTTTAACTTATAATTTATGATAAATTTGAATATTTTTACATATTGCAGGATTAATTTCATCTATATGCTTGACTCTTTTTTAACATTTACTTTTAAGATATTTTCTATCATCGAGAGGTTCATCAGGGCTTTTTGAAGATAAATGGTGTAATTTTCTTATAAAAACCCGTGGAACTCTAGAGTTAACCTGTAGATATGGAGTAAGATGTATCGACGAATATTATTTTGATTTATTGTCAACATAATGACAATTTTATTAAACCAAAATGTCGGCAACTTGTGCACGTAATAACTGGCAAAAAGAATTTAGGGAGCATATGGTCTCTTCAACCTTTACTCGGGAAGCTTAAGTTCTCACGACCGAAAACATAGGGAAATGGCTCCTTTTGAGTAATTGAATTTCAGTGATCAGGTGATTTGCAACTAACAGTGAATTGATTTATTTTGGCGTGGGTATATTTACGGGAAACGGTTCTAATAGTTTGACGGTAGAACAAGTTCGATGCCTGCAAATTATGGACATGCAAACATAGGCGTATCAAATATAAAATGATTCATTTTATTGGAGAAAAAAGGAATTTTAAATCCAAGCTAGGAACAATTAGTTTCTCTAAATACGCTACCGTGTTTACAAAATCCTATTTGTCGAATATATTCGGTCCAAGTCTGATTAGTAGCTGACATCATCTAGGGTACCGCAAGGAACGAATTTAGGTCCACTACTTTTTTTCGTTTTATTAACGATTCCTGTGAAAACAGTTACAAGACGCCGATAACCTAAAACTTTTTTATTAATTAAAGATATTTATGATTGTCATAACCTTCAAAATCAAATAAATCATGTTCAAAACATGGGTAATAAAATGTTGTTGTTTTGAGACCTCTCAACGAAATCAATAGTTACGGAGTGTTTTTTGTGAGCAAGCAAATTTTTATAGACTATACTTGTTGTAAAGTAGAATTCTACTTTTTTTTATCGAGAACTAGTATTGATTGATTGATTGATTAAGACGATGTACCTGACTGAGCGTTGTTACCTTCATCAGGCTGAGTAGCCTTTTCACCAGATTTTCTTTTGGAAAGTCCTCCTGTAGGTTTACCGGCCCCAGTAGGTTATACCCCCAGTGCGTGAGTGCCTGGCACTCTAGAATGATATGAGAGGATGTTTCATCCTCCTCATTGCATAGTCTACATCTTGAAAGATGCCCATTTTATGTTGGTGTTCCCTAAGGTGACAATGTCCGGTTGTTAGTCCCGTGACATGCCTTATTTGATTTCTGCCTAGATTCAGAATATCACCTGTCAGTACTTTTGATTGCGCTTTAACCATTCGTTTACTGTTTTGTTGGGCCGGCACGAGATCCCAGCGTGACCGGTGTTCTTTTAACATCCACCTAGTCAGCAAGAGTCGTATCGAGGATTTAGGAATGCCAAACGCCGGTTCAGGACCAGTAAAAACGGTCACTGAGGCTCCTTGCCAGGGCGTCTGCTTCCTCGTTGCCTTTTATCCCTTTATGCCCTGGGACCCATCTAAGTGTTACCTTATTTTGGTTGGCCAAAACGAGCAGGGTTTGTAGGCAGTTCCAGATCAATTTTGATCTGATTTTGTTACATGATAAGGCCTGTAGGGCAGCTTGACTGTCAGAGTAAATGAGGATTATTTTCGCTCTATACCCCCTGTCAATATTCTCCCTCAAACAAAGCTCTATAGCATGTACTTCTGCTTGAAATACTGATGCGTAATTCCCCAATGATGCGTTTAGGTTGCATCTGTGTGTTTCACCATATATTCCAGCTCCAGTTCCACTTGCGGTTTTTGACCCATCAGTATATCAAACGAATGTTCCTTCCCGAAAGGTGAAGAACCTTCCCAGCTCAGCTGAACGCTGTAGGGCTTTGTGTAGTTGTTTTTTGGTGCCATTACACCACTTCTCATCTCCGTCAATGAGTTTGTGATGATTTTTGTGATTCTACTGTGTCCTTGTTCATAAGGATCCCAGTAGCCATTGCATTCCAACCTGAATGCCCCCATTCTCGCCTCCGTTCGGGCGAAAGTGGCGGAAGGTTTAGTATAATTCTTATTCGTTTTTAACAACTTTGTTTCAAACCTTATCCCCTAGAAAATACTTAAAAAGCTGAAACTAGTATCTCAAATTTAAACAGTATATTTTGTAAATGTATTTGGTGGTTATCCAGACTTTAAGAATTTAATTTTCCACACAAAATGTTACTTCGTATATAATCTTTTACTGTTGGTGGTAAAATTGTTTCATTAGATTTCTTAAAATTTGCTCAAAACAAAAGCAGAAAGATTGCTTTAAATGGTTCTATCTGTACATACAACGTTAGACTACCGAATGTCCAAAGAGAAAGATATATGGCTTTTATCCGAATTAAATTGGTTCTGAAATACATCTGGAATTGCTTTTTTGTGAATTCTTCCACTTAACAATAGAAAAGTAATTCGGTAAAAAAATTATACGAAGAAACAAAAAGCATACAAGCACATTAAACGAATTATTAGATTATCAATTCCAAATGCGTTTACAACAATTTTCTTGATAATTGGGTTGGTCGCGATGCAGAAGCACCAATCCACTCGCTATTACGACCCAAGAATCTTAAACCAATTAATAGAAATAGGTAGATGTGAAATTTAAAGTATGCGTATGAATTTAAGCAACTTTTTTATATGAGTAAAAAAATTGATTGAAGATAAATCGGGATTGCCCACATTGTACAGAAAACATTCATTTATTATGAAGCTGTTTATAGCGAATAAGTTATGTGATGGAGGTCCTGACTGGAAGGGTTAAATCATTTAAAAAAATTATGAGGAAAATGGGCTCCAACTCTGATGAATCAATCATTATTTTGGAAGGACTAAATCGTCAGAATTCCAGAATTAGAATAACCATAAAAAGTGTATGAGTACATGATTAGTGAGAGGGAATCGAATAATTAATCAATCAATCAATCAAAGCCACATAGTAAAGGTGCAGCAAGATTTCAAGCCCAAAACTCCTCATTTTTACATGTAAATCTCCATAAGGAATTCTAAGGCCAATCTGGCCATTTTTACGCATTTCAAAGTCACACGTCATTTCTTAGAGATAACATAGTATGAGCCGGCTTCAGGGGCACAAATATATGGGCAGGCTTAAGGGATAAAGGGTACAAATATATGGGTAGGTCCCAATATTCGGAACTTAGCCAAGACTGTGGACTTGACTAATGACGTCACAGGAGCAGGAGGCTGAAAAATCACGTGACCAAAAGGGCCTTGTTGTTGAAATAGGTTAGTTAACAGATTATTTATATACCAGCGGGTCTCATAAGTATACGACAGTACTTCGTGATCGAGTAGTCTGGGTTAAAATAACACTAAAAGTTAAAAAGTCGTACCCCCTTGGAGATAAATTGCAAAGAGAAAGATCAGAACGTCGACCAGTTAGAATTTAGTAGCCTTGGTTACACTTGGTGGTGGCTGTCCTGGCAATAGATGTTCTTCGTCTGACCTCCTTAGAGACAAATTTTAAAACCACTTCTCTCTTGTCTGGTAGTTTCCTGCTGGTCTATCTATTCTATTGATTTAGAGACCGTATTCTTTCTTCAACAGAGATATCCATAATCTGTGTATCCCTCAAGTTGCTTTTTATTTTATATCTAACAGGCATACCAACTCTCGCGTTATGAATTCCGTAACGATATTAAATAGAATCAGAGACAGGATGCTGCCCTATTTCGTGCTCGCGTGTGCTGTGAACTCTCTAGGCCTGGCCTGATTTAGTTGTTTCTACCCGCTGAATATGAAGCAATATGAAGTAACTTGCGCCATCTAGCATTCAGAAGTGTTTGGTGTTTCTGAAACTTTCCATTATATTCGAGCAAGACTGTTAGATCACGTTGGAGACTTCTATGAATTGAAGTAGGTCTAAATGTAAGCAGCGATGCTCGATGACATCTGTTACATTTTGTTATTGCTTTAACTACAGAGCGACGATTTAACGAAAAGTTAAACTTTGTTAGGTGTGAAATCCCATATTATTAATAAAATAATAAAAATAAATAAATACTATTCCACAATACCTGACATTAGTCTTGTAATCAGACATGTTTGAATCAATAAATCTGATTACAATAACGTTGAAATAAAAAAGAGGGGAAGCTTGTGGGCTTCCTCCAAGTTGAAGCCACAGGGAAACAGATGTCTAAAATTATAATTGGAGAACTTACCGATTTGGGTTTAGTGTGCAGGAATATGACAACCGGGTCTAAATCATTGAATGACACTAGATGGGAGAGTTGGATAGGGGGTATATAAGATACTCGATCGTGAATTTTTTTCGTCTACTTTGAGTACACCTTGTACACAGGTTTGGTTACTATGGAGGTTTATCAAGGGATAGTGTAATCAATAGCGATGTTTTAACCTTGCGCACTTCGTATAAATAAATAATTTTCTAAATCCATTTTAGCACTAGTTTTTCTAAAAGTACTTATTTTCTTCATGGTATCTTTGCATTCACAAAATAAACCTGTTTACCTATCTCTACAAAATGGAATGACAGTATACAGTCTATTTAAACGCTAAATTGAAAAATTTAACTTTCAATTCAGCAGCTTCATTTCAATTCAGTTTTAATTTAATATATGTGTTGAGAAGTAAATAGAGTTCTCGCATTTCTTTTTTTTTGACATGATTTTGTGCTCTTTTAGAGTTTCTACAGACTAAATACTGCAATAAAAATAAAGGTATAAAGGTAGATACACTTCACGGTTTGTTAAAATGTTCATTGCTCTTAATCAACGTTCTATAGCTGTGAATCTCCAGGGTATTTCGTCCTGTTTTTAGTAAAAGCTTTTAATTAACGTGGAATGTTCTCAGTTGCAATTATTCCAGACTCAGATATTGTCACATTACTCCACTCCATCTTACCACACTAGACGATCCCAGCACAGATGTTTCTAGGTATGTTCAGAATACTCACTTACTCCGCGCTGACATGGATATTTTCATGAATTGAGATCCGTGAAGAGATTTCAGTTTGAATGAACTTGGAAAATAAACGAGAAGCATAAAAAATCCTGAATTGACTAGAAAACTAGAAAATTTAAGTAGGAATATTATTGGAATTTTTTTGTTGGACTTTTCTTGATTATCCTTCCTAGCTCGGGATATTTAAATGTATGATAGTTAGATCAGAAACTGATATTACTGGAAAATGTTTGTTCGCCCCTTTATGATAAAAAAATAAATTTAAACATCCTTTTGAATTGCTCAAACATCCTTTTACCATATGTTTCTGCAATATCTGCAAATCCTTAGAATCTCATTTATTGATTAGGTATTCCTGATGATCTGATGTGTTCCTCAATACTAATTCTTTCGGATGCATTCACTCTTCTTTCTTAAATTGACCTCTTAATTGAGAATAACTGGGAAATAACAATGTCAAGAACTGTAGGAACTATATAGAGGTACAAAAAATAACGAGAATGATAAAATAACAAAGAAAAAGGTGGAAAGTCAAATGAAATGTCAGCGAAAGTTACTATGGAGGAGGATTGAGAGAGAAAAAAAGACGAACAAGAAAGAGATAGAAAAGAGAGGTAGAGGAAGGCATCAGAAAACTAAAAATCACTGACTCAAAAGTAGGTAAGCTACGGGGATTGTAGCGCAATGAAAACTAGGGGGATTCTAACGCAATGAAAACTAGGCAGGTCCGATTTGAACGGCGAAAACGGCATTATTGTATAAGAGGCTTACAGATTAAATACATAAACAACCAGTTGAGAATGCTCTTCTAGCATTGCCATAAACCGAACAAATTGTAATGACATTATTAATAAAATTTTAGATTGACAGTTCTGTTCTCATTCTAATCAGCACAGCCACAGTCTACTCGATTTAACCACAATAGTCATTCACTATGCGTCTACTTTAAATACAATGCCATTTTAAACTTCAAAATTTTCATATTTTGGACCCCATTTTAAATGAGTTCCCGAAGTGGTACGGAGGGGCACATCAAGCTTACTTTTTGAAGCTCTATCAAAATCTGAAGTCAGAATTTTCAAATTCACAAAGACAAAGAATCAACACACATACATACATACATACACACATACATACATACATACACACAGATCGAATTCAGATACCGAACAATTTGTTCGGTGAAAATCATGCGCAGTGATAAGGCCAAAAGGGCGTTAGCAGCTAACTTCGTTATTATTGGTCCAATTTAAATGGGAAACGGCATCGTAATGTATGGGGTATACAGATTAAATACGTAAACCAAAATCATGCGCAGTGACAGAAGGGCCTTAGCCTATATCTCGGTTATTATTGGATCGCTTTGAACGAGGAAAACGACGTAATAATGTATGGGGTATACAGATTAAATGCAAGTAACATACGCAGTGGCAAAAGTGCCCTTATCTCTGTTATTATTGGGTTGATTTAAATGAGGAAAACAGCGTACGATGTGGTATAGTATACGAACACAAAACTCATGCGCAGTGACGAGGGGGTCTTATCTTCGCTGGTCCGATGGAGAAAAGAAAATTAGTAAACAAGAAATGGCATAAGCCAAGACCTACTAGGTCAATGACCTTATTAATTTCAATAGCAAAAAATTGTTTCAGATTCTTTTTGTACTTTTGTTCAAAATTTCCCAAAAATCTCTATTTTTCACGAACTTTGACGCCCTTCTCGGGATTTAAATTTTTTTTAAAAATGTTCGAATGATTAATTTTAAGTTTGAATTCAGTACCATTTAAATTATTACCAGGTGCCAATATTAATAATAATTTTTTTTGAATACCATCTCCACTATGTTTAAAAAATTTTGAGAATACGCAGATACTGGCCACCATCCAAACTTTTAACATCGATTTGTTACGAGATGAGTATTATTATAAAATCGATGCGAAGCTGATGGTTGTATTAGTTTTTGAAATTAGAACACACATGTAATTAGTTTGCGAGTTTATTAGAGTTTCATTTTGTTTGGACAAGAAATTTAATTAACTAGAAGATATATTAGAGGAAAATTATAAATTCGAGTAGATAGAACTGATACAGTAAATAAAAGACTTGAGCGTTCCGCAGAAACTGATGATTCGTTAATTTGAGGTTTATTTATAGAAATTTTAATTATATGGGACGGGATTCGAGCAGATATTTAATGAAGTCCTCAAAAAGGAATCTGCAATTAAAAGTGTATAGTATAAGTAGTACAATTATTTTCGAAAGCAAATTTACATTGTTTTCCTATTGATTATAAAAATGTGAGAACGTAATGCAGGATCGCCTATTATTAATTGTGTTACTGTTTTTGAGCGGATAGGGATAAGAGCATAAATTAGAGGTTTCTATACTGGTTATCCTATGTACATAGGGCAAAAACACAGAAATTAGTGTTTTTATATTGAATTTTTCGTTAAAAATATTAAATGCCAGTTTGTCCATCCTAAAGAAAAGTAGTGTAAACATGTTATTATTATATTTGATTTTTGAAAGGTTGAACATCATTAAATTGACATAACCGCCCTTCATAAGTCAAAATAAAGTTGCTTTAACTTAAGGGGAGCAATCCCTTTAGACTTTTCAAAACAGTCGATTTTTTTAATTACATATTTTGATAGTATAATATTGAATATTAGCGGAATTATCGCATATAGGGCCGGTTTTACAATCAAAGCTTAAGTGTAGGCGTAAGCCACCCTTAACTCTAAGCTCAGCGTAATAAACGTTGGCAGTTGTACATGTCAGATTTTAGGAGAGAATTTGTTAGGTTGGTAGTCTGTACTCATTCGCATTACCTGACAATTGAGGCAAATTAAGTGTTCTGTACTTTAAAATCAACAATAATATACAACATACATAACCTATTTATTCAGTTTATATAAGTCTCGAAGGAAGACATTGATTTATAAATAAAAAAGGACAGAAAAAAGGAATTCAGTTACTGCTGAACATTTACAAGTTATACCTATTGCAACGATATCTCGAGCAATATCAATGTGGGTCGGAGATGCTCATCAACGAGGATAGTAGTAATTTATTACTGCAAAATTAAGGATTACACTTTTGCAATATTTATAAGACTTGAATATATAGATAAAGATGTCATAATTTTTTAGGTACATCCTTCCCCTTAATGTGTCAGTAAACCAATGACACTTGTTAAATCTTTTTCGGATCAACAGCAAAAGAGTGACAACTGCAACAGTTTTCGATGTCGCGGAAAACAGGCGCCCGAAGACCCTTAACAGCGCCGCCATTTTGTTGGTCATCCCAAAAAAAAAATTCAACTTGGATATTATAATAAACTTATGTTAATTTGAAAATGATTCGATTATTTTATCCCCTCCAAAAAAATTCCCGAAAAATACCTAGTTTTCACGCTCCTAAAGAGATTGCTCCTCTTAAGGCAAACCTTGTCTGTATTTAAATTAAATACAGGAAGCCCGCATTTTAATAAAAGCGAAACTTAATCCTTTATCATAGTCGAACCCATTGCTTTATGAGAATGAAAAAAAGCTATAAAATCAGCAAAGGATACCGCCAATAGAACAAATGGTGATGCATCTGGACATTTTTGAGTACTTTAATATCGAAAACACCGTACACTGTCCATATACATAAAAATAAAATAATATTTTGGCTATTAGGACCACTGTGCAAAGATTCAATAACCAACTTAGCTGAAGGTAGGGGTAAATGGCGTAAAATTTCTATATTGGTTAACTTCTTTAATATGAATTTACATTTTAATTTCTGTAAATCACATTAGATTTGAATAGATGTAATTAAAATTTTGTCTCAAATTTTGATTCTAAAATTAAAAACACGGTGATTAAAGTCATAAATATTATGAATTAATTAAGCTTACCTACCCTATCTCAATCCAATAATATTAATTGAAACGCAAAAGAACATAAAGTAACACCACGAATCACCTACCACCTACTATTCACTAAATCAAAAATCAAGTTCGAACACAAGCACAGTGTATGAATATTTTCGTAGCCCCCCACTACTGAAGACAATATTTATCTAACTCCTACTTCATACTATTCAACCCAAGAACGTTTGACTCAACTAGTAAAGTATAGTTTGTCCATTTTCAATTGCAGATTAAAATGATCCCGACAAAGCCACTTGTCGGCACATCTACAAGCCGATCAAAGTAACCTGTCGGCACATCTGAGGATTTTGTTTCTGCAATTGAAAATGGAAAAACTGTAAACACACTTCCATTATCACCTCTTTATAGTTAGTTAAATTAAAATTTAAGACAAAATTTTAATTAGTAACGTTTGTAAATCTCACAAGAGATCAGAAAAAGAAGCTATGGTCCTATAGAAATTAAAATGTAAATTCTTATTAAAGAAAGTTAACCAATATAGGAATTTTACCCCATTTACACCTATTAGGATCTCCGGTTAAGTTGGTTATTGAATCTTTGGTCCTAATTGCAAAAATATTGTTTTATTTTCATGTATATGGACAGTGTATGGTGTTTTCTACATTAAAGTACTCAAAAATGTCCAGATACATCACTATTTGTTCTATTGGCGGTATCCTTTGCGGTTTTTATAGCTTTCTTTCATTCTCATAAAGCAGTGGGATTGACTATAACAGATCTGCCAAAAAGAGGTTGCAATAACTCTCTATTAAGTCCCTAGACACCCTTGTGTTTATAGAGACAACAGACGCGATCAATTTTTTTGTTTACATAAGAAGAGAACTTAATTTTTCTCAGTGTGAATCAGTGCGAATTGAGAAAATGGAAAAACACGAAGTATCGAGTTAAAAACAAAGGTGTAACTTTTATTTTATCACATAAATCAATATAGCAGCGTACCTGTGTCTACTTTATTTATCAATGAAGATTTACAACTCTCCGCTGAGTCACTTAAAGCAGAGGAGTTTTACGAGCAGTGAGCGCAAGGGTGAATTTTACGTGTCTACAGATTTTTTATGAACAATTCCAAACTAAAAATAAGTTCGGAAAACTCCCGAGAACGTTCTCTCTCCGTCGAGATGAACTCATAAAAAAATGTTCGTTCAATCTTCCTTAGGTTCTTTCGGTTTATACTACACTAAAGAAGTAGGTACGCTCTTTCCCATGTATTCTCATTTTATTGGAAAACTTGATTAAAGTAGAAAATACTGATAATAAAGTTGCGTTAGCTGCCGAATCGTTGAACTTTATTTGTCTTGAGATTATATTTTTGTAATTTATGTTTCTTGTATCTGCTACAATCTCTAATTTCGATAAAAAAGCGCGTTTTTTTTCTTTCGACATCTGCGCCTTATAAATTGCAAAAATATTAAGACGGCCTGATTTAAGATTGCTTTCTAAAAATAGAGCAAGTAAGAACAGTTGTTAATAATTTTTATATTCGTTTAAGTTATTGCCACAAAACGCAGTGAAATAATTTTAAATATGTATTAATTCATAAATAATATTAGACAAGTCATTACAATACGTTTTATGAAGGAATATCAGAGTGTATCAAATTTTCCAGAAAAAAAATTCAGATACGAATAGAGTCTGGAATTACCTTAAAATTTAAGCGGAAAAATGGAGTGATGCAGAGAATTTTGTATTAGGTAAAATTACGAACGTAAATACATGTTTTTCTTTTTTTCTCAAAACTGACTTACTTCACTATTTACAAAAATCAATTCGAGCCACTCTTAGACTTTCGGCCTTCTTGATTAACTACGATGAATTCCTAATTTCTACGTACAATAATTTTCAAGATAAGTATCTACGAAAATATTGTTTTTGGCACTCAATCCTTTACAAATTATTCCAATATAGCTAAAAGCCTGAAATTTGGAACTTGTTTATTGCGAAAGTAATGGAAAAAATAGAAAATCAGCCAAACTTTGACCAAATTTATTTATACGGATACTTTTCTAGAAACACCCTGTAGATTTCTTAAAACACCTGCAATATTAGGCTCTTTGTGACAATTTTCGTGTCAATTTAAAGACTTTAAATTTTGCATTAAGTTTGTAGAAAAATAGTTAAACATTATCACAAGTAATCTCCCTAGTGCTTGAATTACTTCGAAAAAGTTCAGAATTTAACATCTTACAATACTAAAATATATATAAATAATACTATCGCTGTAATCACGCCCAGGGTACCCAGGAGGAAAAACTTCCGCAAAGTTTTGTGGTTGCTATAGTAACGAGCTGAAACGAAAGCTTCTTATTGGTTAAAAAATATTGGTGTGAATATTTCAGTTTCACTCTATAGAAACTTTAAGACTGTCTTGGTCCAGAGGTACAAATTGGAAAATGGTTGAATTTGTAGACTATCAATAGCTCCAGCAGTTTGTTGGTGGCGTAAAACATTTCAATATTTACAATTCTGAGAAACAGTGTTTGTCCTTCTCCTGTAGAAACTGGTGGCAGACGGGTTGCTTAAAAATAATGGGTATAGAACCCTGGGGTATGCCAATGACCTACTCATCATGGCAAAAGGTAATTATAACATCGCGGTTAGAGCAAGAGGCTCTAAATCTGGTAACAAGGACAGCAAGGGTTTAAATGTCGGTTCCAACAAATCTACTGTGACCATTCACCCGCAAAGTGGAAAATATTTCATTAAAGTGGGAGGTAAATTATTCTCAGGATATTTAATTTTATTTCTTATTAAATGTTTCTTCTGATTATGTTTTAATATTTTAATTTTAACTAGATTTTAAATGGTTTTAGGCATTTTGAATTAATACTACTAACTGACATTTTGTGCAAGTGTAATTTTCAATTATATTGTAAAAGTGGTAAAATTTTAATAAATATTTTTTGGTTTTTAAAGCCCAAAATTAATATCTTCAATTGAAAAATTGTCATCAAACAACAAAATATGTACATTTGTCCTTATTCTCACTTAAAAAACTTAATTCAAGGACAAAATTGTTGATAATTTAAAAGTATTTCAAACGCGTTTTCACCCATCTCTTTCTATTTTCTTATTGCCCCATTTTAACCCTTTTACCCTTGAATTCGAGATACCAGACCTCTAGACAGAACCGTTACGTAACGTCTTTATGGACAATATTTGGTAAGTAAAATATAGCACTAAGGATATCGCTCCTTCTAAAAACAAAGGAGGGAGAAAAACCCTGCAACATGTTTCTTGAGGATTATGGCGGTTTGGTTTTTATAAAGTCTTAGCTGGTGTTATTTATAGCAGACATATTTTAGTTAAATGTCGAGTATCTCCAAATAAGCTACTTTCTCGTAGTTTTTATATAATATAGGGTGCGTCGTGAGTATGGAATGGGAAGTTCCAAAAATCCAGATATTTTACACTTCACACGAAAAAAATTAATATAAAAAATAATGAAATAATAATGTTCATTCAAATCGTCTTGAACGAATCCATAGACGATTTAGGAATATCTAATGCCGCTTTATTAGAAAGACATAACTTTACACTGTAAAAAATAGTGTGAAAATTACATTAAACTTGTCTAATAAAACATAATTTTTACGTTATAAAAAATACGTTGTATTTAACGATATTTTAATAAAATAGTCTATTTTTACTTAAATATCCTACCGTATTATGTATTATTACGGTGAAATAGGTAAAATCACTAACTAAATTAAAAATTATGGAATATTACACGTAAATTATCGTAATTTTTCGGTAAATCTGTTAATTTTACGTGATTGAGAGTGTACTATCTTGGTCATAAGAATTTTTATTTGTAATTTTACGACTATATATGTAATTTTTCAGCAAGTTTATGTAGAAATACAATTGGTGTAAAAAAATTACGTTAAATTACGGTTTAAATATGTTACAACCGTAAAACAAAGAAACCAATGAAACTGACTTAAATCTACAATGTTATCCGAAGATGTTTAAACGATTAAAAATTCCTATTTTAGGTAAATTTATCTTTAATTATATTTTTTTGATTAGTAGGTAATTCTTTATTTTATTTTATGGTAAAAAAACATTAATTCCTGTTATTTATTTTTGTTTACGAGTGAATTTACTTAGGCAAAGAAAAAATTTCGTTGGTAGGCCTATTTTTTGACATAAGTAGTTCTTTTTATATTTTGGCGACCCTTTTTAATGTACAGGGTGATTATTTTTCATTAATATATCTAAATTATTGTCTATTTTTAATATCATTACAATAAATTGTATACTTTTTTACATAATCTATTATGTACATATTAAGTCATAAAAATGTAGGTATATCTCATGTCAATTTAAATAAAATACCTTGTATAATCACTGTAGAAAACGACATGGAAAGTTTATAACTTTCTTACAGACTATGGAGGATTCGTTGGAATTACATATAGTCTTACCCAGGACTTTATTCTTTTTTTTTTGTGGGGGATATTAATTAGGATTCTTCTCGTGCTAAACGGTCTGTTTTTTTCAAAAGAATTAATCAATACATCCCCGTACAAAAACAAGTTTCAAAGACTTTTAAAAAGCTTTTATTACTGCAAATTAAAAGGAATGTACCTTTTCATTATAAAAACCTCTTCTAATGGCAAATTCCACGAAAAAAATCGAATTTCTTATTAAGTTTCTCATTTGAATCGCCGGCTTAATTGCTGGAAGTGCCAACAAGCGATAATTTTTTAGCAGCCTTTGTATTCAACGTTTTTTTACGGCGAAAATTCTCATTAAACACATCGTTGAGTTTTACATTAACACATTAAAGAAAACACTTTTTATAATGATTTCACGTTTATCGTTTAAAATTTTACATCTTTTCCAGATAAAATTATTAATGCTGGTGATGTTTTGTAAATGAAAATTTAATTCGAGAAATACCGAAAATATTTTATTCATTAAAAGGCTTTAAGATGGCAATTCGCAGCTTTTGGGTAAAAAATTCCTTTTACTTCGGTTAGGATAAATATATCTGAATGAAGTATTTATATAACAATTTGAAATTATTTGAAAATCTAAAAAAACTGAATATCCCAATGACGCCCTTTGGTTCTCACCGTAAAACAAAAGAAAGAGATTGAAAAGATGTTTTGAAATGTAATTATTTATTAAATAAAAGTATTTTATTAAAATCGGGTATACCTAACCAAAATTACATGTTTTTAAAAAATTAGTTTCCCACTCTCCCCAACTGTTTATATGCAAGAGAAAGAAACAAGTGAATAATCAAAATTAATTCAAATTTCGCGCTTATTACCATTTTCCTATTTACAAATATGTTTAATTAAGAATTTTTGGAAAAAGCTAGAAATTTAAAAACAATTTCCAGCGATTTTTCCTTGGAAAACTCCTATTTTCTGAGATATGGCCGATGTCCACCCCTAAACAAATACCCGGTACATCGGAAATGCGAAACACAATTATTAATATAACATTTTTAACGTATAATTTTATACGGAATCCTCATTTTTAAATCCCGAACTTCAAAAATAATTAACATTATTTCCGAATCAGCGAGTCGCCACTGAAGGTTGTTAAAATTCGAAGCCGATGTTCATTATTTTTAATTTCATCTTTCCACCCTCTTTTTGCCCGACATCAACACTTGCCACTCATATCTGATCAGAAAACATAAAAAATGGTGCAACACGTTTCCAGGAAGGCAGCAGGATATTTATCAAGCAGTTTAGTTGCTAAGTATCAACAGTAAAACTTTTCATCCTTGCAGATAGAGGCGTTAAATTCACATGAGCCATATTTTATTCTTTAACGCGATCGTTTCCTGCTAGGCGTCTAAAACGAAACTAGTAAAATACATAGTGTAAACGGTGCAAATATTGTAACGGGCGATAGTATGAGTAAAAGATAACAAAAAAAATCGTTTTCCTCCGATTGACGGCAAATATTAATTTTGCAGACACATATCAATCAGCAAAGTATTACTGTTCCTGCTTAGGCAGCAAAGTAAGGACTTTCCTGCCTAGGCAACAAAATGATATATACATATACATTTCCATATCAACCAACCATTCCAACAATTGCGATTTCTATCAAATTTTGTTTTAATTTATCACTTGTAATCTCCCAAGAGCTTGAATTACTATCGGAAATATTTCCGAAAGCATGATTTTTTTAAAAGTATCCCGAGTCGAAGACTCATATTCTCATATTCTTATCAAGGTAGGTACCTAAAAATTTGGTAGAACTCGAAAAAGAAACATCAGTATCCTTAACTGAGATACTACTATCTTTAGGAATATCTTTGCTTGTAAAAAAATGCATAAGGATGGTTTTTGTCGAATTTACTATTAGAGAATTCCTTTCACACCAACTGATAAATTCTTTTGATAAAATATTAATCTTTAAGATTAGCTCATCTGGAGATTCAACATCAATCGCTAATGTGGTGTCATCTGCATATGGTATCAAATGATTAGTGCTAACATATTTAGAGGGATCATTTATGTATAATAAAAATATCAGTGGACCTAAGATTGATCCTTGAGGTACGCCAATTTCTACAGGTTATGGAAGGGACTTCTGATCTTCAATTCTAACAATAATTTTTCTATCTCCCAAGTGTGATTTCAGTCACACTTACTTTAAAAGAGCGGATATTTAGAATTTAATGATATTTCCACTGCTTCCGGAAAATGGGGTTTAACTATTTCACGTAGATCATCTGCTGTCATGCTATGGTCCACTCTGTAGACATGGAGATCAACAAATTTGGGAACACCTTTAATATCCTTGCCGTTTACAGTTATTTCATTATTATTTCCAACAATAAGTTGTTTTCTATTTCTTTTTCCTCGAACTTCTCTCCATTCATTGTAGTTTTCTCTGGGGCTTTTTTCTTCTAAATTTATGACTTAATTCATTTTTTGTTCAGTGTTTATTTTCATTAATGCAGTTGATACATCAGTTTTTGAAATTACTGATTTAATAGACTAGTTGGCAACGTTTTGTTTTGATGGGCGGAGGATTGCACATTTTTTTGCGTTGGTTTTTGTTCCTTACTTTTTGTATCTAAATCGTTTCAATCTTTTAGCAACGTAATTTGTTGACTCACTAAATGAATTTTGTCATGCAAACCCTTTATTATGGAGTCTTTTTGCTTTATTAAATATTTAAAAGTATTAATATCAATTACCTTCTTGTCCGGGCTGAGACTTTCAATTGAATCGAAAAATATCTCATCACATGCCGGTTCTTGCTTGTAATTAAATCATCACTAGTAAACTTTACAGAGTTGCTGTTTTTTGCACAGCTTATATGGAAGCTATTTTCACAGTTTATACACTTTATACCATTTACGACATTACGTTTGCACTTTTTACAAAATTTATTTCGGACGCCATGTTGCCGATAACTACAGAAAATAAAATATTTGACATACATGCCGCTATTGTATTTTTATAAACAACAAATATTCATTTTGTAGTTGTTTGTAATGAATCATTAAAATTTTTCGCACCCTACAACAACTTACGTCAGTAAAGGGATGCTTTGGAGATAAAGGGTTTAAGAATTAGTAGGCAGAAGACAGAATTTATAGAATGTGTTTTCAGCAGTAATTTAGAGCATGTAGAATTTCAGGATTAGATTATTTCAAAAAATGTTAAATTTAGATACCTGGGATCTACATTGCAAAATACTGGGGACATACATTGTGTCCCAATGTTGCGATAAAGTGCATTAGATCGATTATTATTATAGATCCGAAAAACTGTTCTCTAGGAAAATAAAAAATCACTGTCGTCTAAAATATATCATAATAAAGATAGTTCTGAGCAAAATATCGACCCGAAGATAAGCCAATTTAACTAAAACATATATTTAAACAATGAATTTAACATAGTCATTTAATTTCTTAACTATTATACCCTTTTAGCCCTAATAATTTTTGAAATTCATACTATAAATTTATAACAAATATTAATTAATCTATCAGGCTTCGATTATAATTCAATTTTGGTATATTTTCATTGCATGTACATTTTTCCGGTTTGTTATTATTATTACTCCTATAAAGTTGATTAAATTTTACAGTAAAAACGATTTAATTTAGCTAACAAATACGAATAAATCTATTAATTTAAATGAAAACTATTTTTCATTTAAAAAACAACAGTACTGTTTTATATTCATTTTTTGTTATTTATATTCATTTTGTAAACATCGTTTTTATTCTCTATATAGATTATGAATGTTGATTGTATTTGATGAATGAAATATTATTTTATTTTTGTTTGAAAATCAAAGACCATATATAAGATGTTTTTCCTTTTTATTTTATCAGGGGTTTTATTGATTCTTTCTCTAAAGATAAGGACTTAATTTATTTACCTTTGTATATCTACGACATCAAAGCAATTGATATTAAACAAACATTTTCGTTTATTTAAGCGTACCTTAATATTAAATAAAAAACACAATCAACCTAAATAGTTAAATGTTTTTAACCTCAACATTTATTCTTCATATTGCTTCTTTTTATAATTACTTTAAAAACACTACCTTCTAGTACCTTCTAGTACCAAATCCAAACTTAGCAAAAAAAGCAAAAAAAAAATTTAGCAAACGATTACATACCCCAAATTTTATTAAATGGTACAGCTCCACAACCAGTTGGAAGAATCGTATACAAAATATACAGGGTGCGGCAGATAAACGGTCAATTAGAAATATCTCGAGAACTAAAGGTATCTGAATTATGAAAATTGGCATGAAGGGGCTTTGAATAATGAGCTATTTAATGAAAATATTGCCGTCACCATTCTACTTCCGGTTATACCTGAAGTTGCACATAACTTTGTAAAATTTGAAAAAAGGAATTACGCGAAGATTGTGGATTCCGTTTTTATTCCAATTTTGACAGCACGCTGTATAATAAAAAAGGTAACTTCACAGTGTAAACGATAAAGCGGTATGTGGTAAATAGTTCCTAAGAAATTTAAACTTTTATTCAAATTACATTAGAGGATATTGAATTTTATGTACATGGTAAAAAAGTGTAATTTTCATATAAAAAACATTACAACTCAAAAACGGTTCAAAATAGGTATAGGGAACTATTAACAAAAAATGTTCAGAATAACGTAAATATTTCTAAAATTGAAAAATATACAGGGTCTTTCATTAAAAATTACAAAGTTATGTGCAACTTCCGGTATAACCGGAAGTAGAATGGTGACGGCAATATTTTCATTAAGTAGCTCATTATTCAAAACCCCTTCATACCAATTTTCATAATTCAGATACCTTTAGTTCTCGAGATATTTCTAATTGACCGTTTATCTGCCGCACCCTGTATAGAGCTGTTTTTCCTTTCTGAATATAATCAATGAAAATTACCTCACGCGCATACCAAAAAACTGACGTATGACGTTGTTTGCAGATGTCTTCACCTCCTTTGGACCCAATTCTCCCCTTTGAGCCCATTGTTTTGAGTGTTGTTTCATCTCAGGTGTGAATCGATGGACCCATGTTTCATCCATGGTTATGATTCGATGCAAAAACTCAGCTTTATTGCAGTGAAACTTCGCGAAACATTCAATTGAAACATCCTCACGATGTTCGTTTTGCTCCATTGTAAATAATCGCGACACCCAGCTTTCTCATGTCCAAGCTTTCAGTCAATAAGCACCTTGAATCGACGGTCAACCAATACAATTTTGTGGAGTTTCTTTACCAGTTCTAGTGTGATCACCTCATTTGGTCGACCACTGCGATGTTCGTCTTTGCAGCTCGTACGGTCTTGTTTAAACTATCAAGCTTTATAAGGTTGATACTTTTTACCATAGTCGTTCTTTTCAAACAATAACCGCCATCTATATGTCAGGTCGGTTCATCGTATGGTACCAATTAGTTCCAAAAATATCATTGACAATAAAATTTTAAACTTTTTAAAAATTTATCTATTGTGAATGTGTTTACAATAAATTGAATTGCTCGCTTAGTGCAACGGCCAGCTTCATTTAAAGTTTTAATAGTATATAATTTGTTGAATGGACTTAAAATTAGACATTAATTGTATTTATTTGCCAGCTTTTGCCCGTGGCTTCGCACATTTTACAGAGTATTTTGCTAATTTTGTATAATGTAATGTCATTATTTAACGTGCTTTTAATGCTGGGCGTAGAAATTTCTCTATAAAAAAATTGAAACCCTCCCGTATTTAAATCCACGGGTGTTTAATTTTTTGTGGGGTATATTATCAACGACTTAATATCAAAGTCCTAAGCAAGTGTTTTTTTTATTATTCCAAACAAACTTGAACACCCTTTTTCATCCCTTTTGGATTAATATCGAAATAATGCTTCTAAGTGGATGTCTACCCCATAAAATTAAACTATCTCCCCCATGTTATGTTTATAGCTTCAGCGGTTTGAGCTGGGCATTGATGAATGAGTATAATAAATATGAATAAATGTTAATCAGGCATGCTTTTATGAAAAAAGTAATATTTACCTTTTTTACTTTTCAGTGAAGGTCGACTGATTCACACACTTCTGAAAAAAAAATAGAAAATTCAGACATATTTTTAATTCAATATCTTTGCTGCTCAAGGGCATATGCTAACTTTTTTTATGTTTGTTTAGTTCGAGGAACCCGTAGAAAAATTACTTCCAACTTTGCATTCTTATAAAAGTATAAGAATTAAATCTCTGTACTTCTTTATGTTTTTAGTCAAAAACGGAAGCTTTCAGCATGTCCAACCTTTCAAAATCAGATTGAATTGGCACATTGTGGAAGTTTGGAATCATCTCCTAATTCAGTTTAACACTCATAACAGCAAACTTGAACTGTTCGATTCAGTGGCGGCGATTGGGGGGCGTAGGGGGGCATCTGCCCCGCCCCACTTTTAGAAGGATATATCGATAAATAAATGTAATGTTTGTTCCGTTTTAAACATTTCAGGCTAGGAGTTCTAATGTCCAATCGACGCCACTGTTTCGATTCATGTTTACCATCCTTTAAAAGGGCATAAAAAAACTATTTTTCTACGACCACCTATGAAAATGGCAATTTCCGAATTGTTTTGACACTTCGAAAGTGACAAATATCATAGTCTCATTAAAGATAAAAAGAAGAGCAATATCACACAGTCGTGTGATATTTTTTGCACAGCGTCTGTCAAAGTGCTATCAATCGTTGTGAATAATTAGTAGTGGAAAGTGATGAATTTTTGATGGAATTTGCTCCAACTGAAATATCGGTGACGTCTAAAATTACCTGCTTAAAGTTGTTGCCCCAAAAATCAAAAGAAAGGTAGGTCAGGTCAGATTCATACAACTAATTCATGGAGTGAAAAAATATAAAAGGCATTAAATATTCTTTTTCTGAAGATATTATTTAAATTAAGTTAATAAATATATTAGAATTTTCTTAAAAGCGCAATAAAAGATTATTTTTAAAATTTTATTAATAAAATTAGAATATTAAAAATGTTGGGGTCGTAGGAAAAATAGTGTACATAACACGTAGGAAAGTGTCACTTTCCACACTTGTTACGTAATATACTATTTAGTTATCTGTACACATGTATACTTATTTACTTTGTTTTTCGTTTTTTTTTGTAATGTAATGTATTTACTTTTTTTTATTATTTTATAATTGGCTTGTCCGTTCAATAAATAAATATAACAAATAAATAAAAATAATTTGCACAGTCTATATGAAATTTCTAGGTTTTGCAAATCTGACTTTTAGGTGGTCATATCCACATGGTCATCTAGTTCCATGCTTACATATTCGAGGCAAATTTCAAAAATCTTCTAAACCCGGTAATTTATTCAAACAAAATTATTTTTTTATCTTGGCTGCTTCGCAGCTTAACGTCTCATATTTCAAAATGTTTCTTTTCAACAAGACTTGACAGGGGATTTTACAAATTTTTCCACAACACTATTGTACAGCAATATATGCAAAATCACGATCCCTATTATACCGCGTCCTCATAGTGTCTGCCGTTTGAATACTCGAAAAGTAAATATTTTCAAGTACTTTGCTCTAAAGTTCGTTATCAACTTTAAAAATTTTGTTAGAAATTATACGTAACGCGGAAAATACACCAGGAAAATATTTTCAAGGACGTGAATATTATTTGTTGTTTGGGAGTTATCTTGGGTGTACAAATAATTTTGGTTCGTTGAAATATCAATTTTCACTTGCGAGTAGCTGATTTTTGAAGGCTGTCTACTACCACGGTTTATATACAGTGTCATCCCCAAAGTACGCACCATATGGGAAACTTTTTATTAAGGGTTTTTCGACAAAAAGTTATTCTTGATAAAAGTTTGTGCATCCCCCAAAAACTAAACATGCACCAACAAAATATAGTAAAACACTCGTAATCAGTGGCGTAAATAAGGAGGGTGATCATGGTGATCAATCACCCCCAAAGCCTAATGATAATCCGAAAAAATACTTATACTAAAAAATAATTGTTCCAAAATAAATAAAGACGGTGGAATTTTTTGTAACCATAAAAATACCAAAAAAGGACCATGGGCGTACCAAAACTACCTAAGGTTGTGAAATAAATCACATCTGTTCCCAAGAACAAAGACATTAAATGTCCTACACTGCACCAGCGTCTGGACTTCAACAACTACTCCTTGGGCTATATGACCGCCCAGGTATTGAATTACGAAAGTCCAGACGTGGTTTGGCGCCCGACCAAGTCGGGGCTTTAAACCAAAAACTTTGATTTTATTATTAAAGGAGCTTGCCATTCTTAGACCGGTTTCGGAATTATTGTTCCTCTTCAGTAAGAAGAAGGCTAGCTCGAATTTCTATCTCTAAAGAAATTCTGAAGATCGCTGACGTCCAGACGCTGGTGCAGTGTAGGACATTTAATGTCTTTGTTCTTGGGAACAAGTGTGATTTATTTCACAACCTTAGGTAGCCAAAATAAATAAAAACTAAGGCAATAAAGGCGCTAAAATCACGTTTTTACGAGTATAAATTTCCAAAATTTTTCATTCCATACCCCCAGGCCCCCCGTGGTGTCTCGTTCCAGTTTAATCACCCCCCAAATTCATATCCTATTTATGCCACTGCTCGTAATGTAGGAGGAGCCAAAAATTTGATTTTAAGAATTATATTGGACAAGAAAATCTCCAGAAAATCTATGAGTTTGTGCCGAAATACTTATTTTATTTTGATATTTTGTGATTTGATATTATTGAATATTAAGTTCATGTGACACTACTGTATAATTTTGATCAATTTTCGGTATTAACAAAAAATAAAAATAACTTTGCACCAAAAACTTTGAAAATTATTTTACTCTTCAAAGAAATTGGCCGTGGTTTATTAACACAATAGTTGTGTAAATTGTGATATTACAGGCTTTTTAAATAAACAGTGGTATACAGGATGTATGTATTTATCATTTTAGCAATTTTTTCCCTATTTTAAAAAAATTGGTAAAAAAATAATTCTTCACTTAGATGGCCATGACCTAAAATCTAGATGTATTTTAATGCTGAACAACTTTTCTAAATAACATTATCCCAGATTTTTCAAAATAACGGTACTTTACTCTTTTGTCACAAAATCAAATTTTTGAAGACTCCTCGTATATTATGAGTGTTTCACTATATTTTGTTGGTGCATGTTTAGTTTTGGGGAATTCACAAACTTTTATCAAGAATAACTTTTTGTCGAAAAACACTTAATAAAAAAGTTTCCCATATGGTGAATAGTTTGGGGATGACACTGTATTTGATATACACTTAAAGATGCAGGAAAATCAAGTTTTAAAAGAATATTTTATAAAAACAGAAAAAAAATAGTAACGCGTGTCAAAACCATTATTTCTGGTTATATTGGAAAATCAAAGGTAAAGAAAAAACCTACTTAACTAACACATGGCGACCCTTTTTCGAAATTTTGAAGCAAATGCTCTGAAAAAAAGGGAATACTTAATTGGAAAGAAGATCGGTCAAGGTTTATACAGATGTCTAGTCTTTGGGTATAATTTTATTTATAATGTTGATGATGATGTTTTATGATGCCTTTTTGTAATATATTTTAGAATTAATAGTTCATATCACCTGGCTATATCACGTACAAGCGATGCCCTTGTTTATTTATATCTATGAAAATTCTATAAATAAACTTTATTATTATTTATATAATAATAATAATAATGCATCACCTGATGAGTGAACCCTAAAAGCAGTGCTTGTGCGGGGGATGGACCATCACCAAGAACGATGAATTCCCCCCAGGATTGAAATCTTCGCAGCGTAAACTAATCAGAGTAATTAATGTTAGATACGCTACAAATCATGGCCAGAAGTAGGCATTGAAAATTTATTTAAAAATCTCATTGTCTAAACAAATCTAAACAAATTCAAAAACGAAATTATCCATTCTTCTCTTTATCAGTTTCTGTTTAGTTTTATCTATCAGAGAAAAATCTAAATTTAACTCGTGCTTCAATAATATAAACGCTTTTGAAAATTTAATTAACTTGCGTGAACAAGCGAGGTATAAAAAAGAATTACCGAAATAGCTTCAATATACAAATAAAAACTTTTGGGAATAACCCGGTCTCTGAACATTTATTATTTGTCTGTGATAAATTGTTTGTGATGTTCATGTTTCACAGAAAAAATCAATATTTACTTTTTGTGGTGGTCATTACATAATTTAAAGTAAAACATGCGTGATATTAAGATTGGCTATAGCGATATTTTAAACAATTTATACTTGAAATATTGTAAATTTTATCTTAGAGAAGAAGCAGAAATTTATTAATAACCATATCATGTTTTTATGCAACTTTATTGAATAACAAGCATAATATAGTTATTTTCCTAACAAGTACGCAGTGTTACTTCTCCGCACGCAAATACAGGTAATTGAACGACGCGAAGCGTGTAAAAACTGCGTGTCCCTTGGAATTATCTGACCAATGACGCTACATCTCATTAAACTGTGTTTGTCACATCTGTGTGGCATCAAGCCTCGCCTCAAGCATGAAAAACAAATACATGTACTAAACGTTAACCGTTCATAGTAAAGAATAGAGCATCGACTAAAGCATCGCCGTTTCCGAAGAATCAAATCAATATGATTTTCAAGACTCTTCTCAGGAATGATGCCCGAAATGTGATGTATGATTGGTGCGCTCAAGGTCGTGTGAACCCTAGCCACTAGCCGTATTTGTCAGTATCGTAGTTGTTAAAGTGAAAAGAGGTAAACTGCTTTTATAGATGCCCCACTATGTGCCCTCTGATGCCTGACTTGAGTCGATGCTTGAGGCGAGGCTTGCTGCGATGGTTGATGCGATCCCTAATGGTCAGTTTAATTCGTTTTAATGCATCAACCTGCTGTACAAAGACTTGTCTGCTGTAGCATGACGGGGGCTATGAAAACAACACCAACCTCAGCCATAGAGGCACTTCTGAACCTCCCCCCGTTTGACATAACAATCATGGGGGAGGCAAGGATGGGACTTCTAAGGCAACAAAACACGAGCAATAAATCGTATCACAATAGTATCAGGAAATAGTGAGAGCTAACATTCTTGAAATGAAACCAATGCACCACATGAATCCAATGTACTACTTTAAGGAAAGAGCACAGCATCAAGGGCAAACCTGGAGAAAGGATCTGGTATACAGACGGATCCAAAACTAGGGAAGGAACTGGTGCTGGAATACACAGTGAGGGGAGAAACTACCAAATAAGTGTCTCACTGGGAACAAACACTTCCGTATTCCAGGCGGAAATGTATGCTATCTTGCAATGCGCGAGAGAAAACAATATGAGGGAAGTGCGCAATGCACGGATCAAAATATGCACAGACAGTCAAGCGTCACTGAAGGCTCTCATGAACCCAAAAGTGACCTCAAGACTGGTATGGGAATGCCGTGAAGAACTCAGTGTCCTCTCAAAACACAACAAAATAACTTTTATGTGGGTTCCAGGGCACTGGGGCATCGAGGGCAACGAAAAAGCTGATGAATTAGCCAGAAAGGGTTCATCAACTCCATATATTGGTCCAGAACCCGCACTTGGTGTTACTAAATCTAACATTCGAGGATACATGCGGGACTGGATCAAACGAAAACAAAGAGAAAAGTGGAGAGAAACCCCTCTCATGCACCACGGGAATATTTATTAAAGAACCGTCCAAACACAAATCTGAAGAACTGCTCAAGATGAGCAGAAATCAGCTAAGAACAATAACGGGCCTTCTCACTGGACACAGTCCGATGAGAGGAGGCCTGTACAAGATGGGGCTGTACAATGGAGACCTTTCCTGCAGACAATGTGGTAAAGGGACAGAAACAGCCCAAACATATTCTGTAAGAATGCGAGGCATTGGATCGCAAAAGACAGGCAATTTACGGACAGCCCAGGCTAACTCCCGAAGAATACAGCGCCCAACCTGTGAAGAACCTGTACAAAATGGTACAGGGGTCAAGAGTTACGGAGTGGGTGCTGTGAAACTAACCCGGAAAGCACAAAAAGCCCAAGAGGCTGAGGTGTAGCTGGCGATGGAATAGCATCCGAGTATAAAAAAAATCAACCTGCAGGGCATCAGATGAAGCAGCCTCTCAGGAAGAGATAACTACAACTAAAGCCAGCAGACGTCTTATGGATAGAAGAAAGAGATGGACAACATTAGGACACCAATTGACATTTTTTTCTTTTGATAAAATAATGCATACAAATTAATCCAGTTGCAAATTCTAAAAAAACGACCTCATTTCAACCAATGGAAACCTTGGATAAGTGAAGCTTGAGTCTGTCTTCAATTAATATGTTTTGTTCTTTTAAAACAAAGTGTTTGAATTGTTGAAGGTTATAAATTATTTCAGAGCCAAACCTTCCCCCTATCAACTCTACCTATTATATTTTATCAAAATTATAAGCACCAACTTATTAATTGTAGTAAAATCATTATCAGACTTCTACGGTAAGAGAAGAAGAATTTTGGTAATGTTTCGTTTGGTAATCATGAATATAATCTTTTCAAAAATAAATCACACAAAGTCATGTATAATATTTAACCATAAAAAAGGATGGCGACTAGTTTCGGCTAAATAGCCATCTTCAGGCCTAAAATACACTACGTTCACGTACAAAGAACTAACTTACCAACATTGGAAATTTTAATGTGTAATATTTTGTATCCACTGTCTTGTTAAACGAACAAATATATCCGTTTAAAATGTATCTATTCCAAGATATTCGTGTTAAAGTTTTACTTCACTCGTGAAATGTCACTAAAACTATATGGTTCATGCCCCATAAAATGAAATATTTAAAGTTTAAAAACTTTTAACATAAAATGACTTTAAAGGTGACATTTTTCAAGAAACAAAACGATTATTTATTTAAATATGGAATTTAACGGCTTCAGTGACTCGGGAGGTTTAAAATTTAAAAGGGTTTTTGCAATCAACCAAGTTGTTTATGTCTTTGTTCTGTCGATATCGGAAGGGTTAGATGGTTTAAGGGGATTCCCGTAAAATAACGAAATCAACCGCAGGTCAGGGAAAACTCGCGGGTAGGTTCTTGTGAAATATTTTGATAAATAGCCATATAATAATAACCCTTGCTTTTATTTTCATAATGTTTAGTCCATTTCTTTTTATATATTTTACACACGACAAGTTGGTAAATATAATGTGTCTTTTTCTAGGTTGAAATTAAGATCTAATAGTTTTTTATAGGGCAATTTAGTAAAAGAAGCAGGAACAGAATATTTTAAAAAATATATACTATAAATATAAAGCGATGTTCACCTAACTTTCCGATAAATGCGCATATCTCGAGTACGCTCTAATCAGGTTAAATTCGCGCTAGCTCGAAATTTTTCTGGACTTGGGCCCGTGGACACTTTTGATCGGGATGGGATAACGAATAAATTCCTGTAGTTTGTGCGATTTCCGCATCAAAAACTGCGGGATTCTTTAAATTTCTTTGACGTTTACATCTAAAAATAAATAACTACATGATTACACTAATTTTGCAGAGTAAATTGTAATTTTTGGTGGAAATTATTAAATTTATTGGGAATCTCATTACTGGTACACAAAGAATAGTATTATTGACATAACAAAGACACAATCACCCATTTTTCAAGATAGTTTATTACTAAATTACGTATTAAATCAGATTCCATCGCTTTTCCAAAAACTTGCGTTTAAAAATCTCCATTTTCTTTGGAATTCAGACAAAACTCAACCCTCGCAACAATCTGTGTTATATTAATGATTCCCTCTGAATGATATTTGGCTCTATTAACATTTATTTGCTTTTATCTAATCAATGTACCGTCAGATGATGCTAATAATTCTGTTTGAAACATCAAATTAATACATAATACATAATAATTCTCAATTCATTTTGACTTACACCATTTCGGTAACATTCAAATAACTCAAAAGTTTTAGGAGTTGGAAAACTTTTCTCTTTGCCTATATATAGTGACAATTGTTTCCAAACTGCTCTCGACTTGTGCTCGATATTAAACTCTTAACTAACTTATAAATTGATAAAACAAGTTCAGAAATATACCTCAACGTTTTAATCTTTGAGAAATCTTTCTCGGCTTGTCGAACTTTTTGTTTTTTTTTCTGTAGTTTTGAAATAAACCCGTGATGGAATTTTTGATTTTTAACTTGATAATGATAATGCTTTATTTAGTAGTGTTATGCAATAAAATAGTTTCATTTGCTAAATACACTAGTTCGTACACCTTCTGAAATCGTTGTTTTTAGCACTCACTTACCGAAGGATCATCAAAACCTACTGAATCCTTTCTAGAATTTGGAAAATGAAATTATTATTTGCAGATATACCTTTTTGATTAAATAACAGATTAAAACGCAATCATGGGGAGATAGACAATATTTTAGAAGGAAAGGACGTTCCAAAAGTAGAGAAGGATGTGAAAAGGAAGAAAAAACTCAAAATAACAGGGGAAGATGACATATCGATAGTTAAAATTAAAGCTTTGAGGAAAATGAAAGTAGAGCTACGATAAAATAAACGCAGATTATGCACCAGGACAAGAAATAGACATTTTTAAAAATAATTAATAGAGTATTGACTACTTGAGAAATACCGAAAGAATGGCAAATAGGTAAAATAACACCAATACATGAAAAAGGAGTTAGAAGAAATTGTAATAATCGAACCGTATTAAGTACAGTTAATAAAATTTTTAGATGTGCTGCCATCTATGATTAGAAGAGAGTATTGACAATTATTAAAAGCAAAAAATTCCCGGTGTATTGGGGTTGCATACACAATTTGCATTGTGTGTTGCAAAGTTAATAAAGTAAAGTATAAAAGAAAGTTATAAGACAGGACGAAAAAATACACCCATTGCCAAAAACACTCCACTACCAATTTACGTTAACAAAACAAAAATACCTCAAACTCCAATGATAAAATTCTTATGATGATAAAAAACTCTTACGTACTATCAAAAAGAATTGGAATAAAAAACTAGGAAATAAACTATTAATCTATAAAACCAATAATAACACACGGTATAGAAATGTGCAGGGGTATATAAGCAACCTATGAAGAACCCCATCATCCAGCTGTTAAAAAAGAAACCCGAAGAAAAGCTAAAACACCATCAAAATCCAATAGTTTTCATACTACCACAAGAAGAAGTAGTAGATTACATCATGCTAGTAATAAGGTTTTAATGGGCTTTATCTTTAACACATTAGCTAATAAAATATTTTTTAATATTCTATAAAAAATGAACAAAAATTGCATACAGGGAATGAGCTGTACGTTCAAGTATTGCCACACTACAAACAATAAAAGTATTATCTGTAAAAAAAATGCTCCAAATCAAAACTAATTAAGTAATTAAAAAGATTTTAAATATAAAAGTTTTAAGAAAAACATTCATATACTTAAGTAAAATGGATTAAAAAATATGTCTAAAGTTTGAAATTACTTTGTTCTCTTTTTTTACTCCCAATCCAGGATAGGAATAAAATAAGTTTTGGCTATGTGGCAAGGTCTCTTTTCAATAATAAGAACTGAGGAAGACTTGCTAAGTTTCAAACTTATCTATTCCAGAAATCATTTCATTACATTCGAGTTCGTTTCAGGAAAATGGTTTAACATTTTAATATTTCAAATCTTTTTTTGTTTTTCGATTTTTTTGTTTAACGACAAAGTTTTTTCACATTTTATTAATAAACAATCCAATAATAACGAAAAAAGTGCATACCTGTAAATAATTTTAATATATTCGTAGTTTCGTAACCAATTGGTAATTAAATTAATTAATTTAATATATTTCAATGGGTAATATGGAAAATACATAGATATACCCTTTGAGAAGTTCGCTAATTGAAAAACATTTCCCAACTATTAATGTATACTGTAAATAAATAATGATTACATCAAGCTCTGCTAGTTGACAATTCTCTGCCCGTTTATGTGTCATTTAATTTAATTAACTATTAACAATAAGAGTAAATAAAAGGTGTAAGCTCAATACAAAAATTATTTTAAAAGCAATTAAATTTTATATATTTTATTTATTATTTAAACTGCAAGCGTGTGTAGACGTAATTATAAAATAAAACATTGGAAAATAAGCTAAAAATTAATACTACATGTTTATACGTCAAAAAACCTGTCATTTTACTACTAAATTTATTATGTTAAAGTTTCAATTTTTAGACAACATGAAATTATTTTAGTGTTTTTACTTTTATCAATTAAAAGAGATATCGTGCAATTTCAATTTATTGAAATTACAATTTTATCGTTTTTTGTTTAATAGTAATTTAATTTAATATTTATTTTCATTGTTATTGGATTTTACCGAGTATAATATTTTATATTGAATATTAATTAAGTTCTAGTTTGTTTTTAATTCCCACAACAAATTTATTTTAATCTTCTCATAACAACAAAAACATTTTATAAATCTATTATGTAAATAATAAGTAAAAATATTATTTCAAGCACTTTAGCTTTTTAAAATCCATAACAATAAAAATGTCGAATAAATAAATATTGATATAACAAAAATTTGTGGATATTAAAATATTTATCGTATTATTACACATGCATACATTTTTTTACCAACCAACCTCCCAAAAAAAGATTCTTTAGCACCGATGGATACATAATTTCTGTGGGTCCAAAATGCGGACCAAAAAGGGTGGACTACCTGCCACTAGTAATGGTCCAGTAATAGAAGAAGTTTGCGCACCTCGCTTATATAAACAACAACAAACCATTCAATATTTGGCAAATTAGTTTTGAAAAATTTTGAGTTATTATATTATTATATATTCAAAAATATATAACAAAATTACCAGTTCTTAAAATATGTTTTGAACTAAATTGTTTTTATTTTGTGTCAAAGTAACTTATCTTTGTTGACTAGTAAATAAAGCAAAACTTGTGTTTTTTTACGAGTATTTTAAATTTTTAATACGTTATGATATACCTTATATCGTTTAAAAAATTAGTTATTAGTTGCAAATTTTAAAAATTGTTATTCGTCACTCATTAAGTATGTTTTTAATTAATAAACGTGTAATTAAAAAAATACAATTTTTCTATCAAGGTTTTTAGTCACTAATCATATACACCAAAGCAATTATATAATTAACAAATGAAGTAAGTTCATGCAAACAAAAAACTAAAACTAAAAAAAGTTACCAGTTCAATAATAGCCCAACTATTTCCTGCTACAAAGAAGTAAAATTACCAGCAGCCAAAAGGAAGTCGCGTCTGTCAAAAAAAAAAATCATAAAATATCATCGACCGACGTGCGACTGTTTATAGTGACTGACAGGTGTTTAAACGTGATTACGTCCGTGTAAACCGCCGCGATGTACGTGTAGACGTTGCTAGCGACGTATACCGACTGCCTGGTAAAACAACTGATTAGAGACACCGACGCTCACACAGAACGACGCGACGCCAGGAGCTGTGGCCACGATACAGGATTCGCTGCTTGCGTCTACAAACTTGATGCGAATGCGTGTTTTGATGGCCTGCAGGATCTTATAGATAATGTCCTCCTGCTGTGTTTTGCTTAAACCCTAATTTAGTTTTTATTCTGCAGATATATGTACTAGCTTATACAATGTGTTTCGAAAACATAAGTTACCATTAATTATGTGATTTCTACTTATGAAATTTTCAAAATTTAAATCATCGTTACGAAAAAAAATCACATTTACGCCTCATTGATACGAATATGCTGTATAGTTTCCAAGTATTTTAAACTCTATTTTTGCCAGGTTTAGGAACATAAGGAAGGTAGAAAACTCTTTTGCAAAGACATTGAAATATTTAAAAAGAAAGTTGGTAATAAACTTTGAAAGCAATTTCACTTCGTCGTCTAGTTGTTTATTTCTTAAAGGAACAGATAGATACATTTTTTCTTCAAGGATGATTTTGAAGCTTTTCCAATCTGTTAATTTGTTAGTCAATGTAGGGTTATTTTCTTTTTTAATAATGTTTTCACTGAGTGTTAAGATGATAGGGGAATGATAGAATTCATGGCCGATATGTTTTTGATTATAAAGAGATCAATAAGGTCTGGAATCTCGTTGGGATCGGTTGGCCAATAGGTAGGCTTTCCAATGGATAAAGATTCACACTTATATTCTTTCATTGCTTCTAAAAGTTCTTTACCTTTAGTGGTCGTTAATCTAGATCCCCAGTGGGTATTTTTGGCATTAAAGTTGTTTCACTGATTAGATAGGAAATCTATATATTTGTTTTCCTTCAAAGAATATCTTGGTGGGCAATAGGTAGCAACTAGAGTAATCTGAGAGTGTCTAATGCTCACACTTACTGCAGTAGCCTGGATTTCTCTGGTCTTGTATTCTATTTCTTTATGATGTAAGACATTATCGTTAATTATTATGACACTTCCACCTCTCGCTGCATTGTCAGGATGGTTAGTATGATACATTTTGTAATTTCTAAATTTAATATGTGACTGATTAGTAAAATGCGTTTCAGAAATGATATGATATGATCATTTAATTTATTTACATCTAGGATTGCTTGCAATTCTTGTTGGTGTTGCAAGAGACCAATAGCGCTCCATTCCATTATTTTAAAATTAGCCATTCCTCTGCATTGGAATAGCTCCTTTGGTACTATGTTCTAAACGAGTTAATCGTTCATCAAATTTTTGGAATAACTGCTCCTGTTTCTGAAGTTGTTCTAACATTATTGTTTTTACTGGAATTTGATGGTCCTGCAACAGCTTGGTTGTAGGAAGATGACCTATTCTCACTTTTTTTAACTTGATTTCCGTTATTCCTTCTTTGTACTGAAGAGTCAGTTATTACCTGTTGTACTTGTCGTACTGGTTGTCTAGGTAAAGATGGTTTCTTCATAGTATCAGCTCTAATTTTTTTTTATTTGTTTAGCAACGATACACCCTCGATAATTAGCAGCAATTGAAATATGTTGGAGCAATAAAAATAACAAAAACTAGGAGGTAAAATAACTTATTTTGACTGATTTGGATTTTTGCTTTTCATTTTAATTTAAGATGGCGAAAATGCTCCTGTCAAAGCTCAAAGCTAACTTTCTCTTAACCAAGCAATCTATTAATGCGCCTGTTTCAACTACATCTTATTCTGACTTTCGAAATGTAAAATAAGATAAATATGTATGAGTATGCCATTTAAGAATAAAGAATAATACCCAGAAGTTTCACGTGATCACCAAGTTTTAATTAGGTGAGATAGTTATCCTGCGTTTATTTTAATCAACCTATTAGGTATCAACCAACTTTTTTTAAGTTACTAGAAAGATATAAAGTGATTAGCAAAAAGAACGCATTCAAATGGTTTTAATGATAGAAAATATAATTCGTATAAATGAATAAAAGAAAGGGCCCAGGATCGAACCTCGCGGCGTCCGTCTTGTTTATTTTTGGTCATGAAGGAAATACCTTAACACTTTAACACTCAAGCTTCTGTAGAAGAAGTGAGTGGTTAACAAAGTCGAAAGCCTTGCTAAGATTATATAGAAGTTTGTTCACGATTATGAAGTTCTGCGGCTTGTTTTGAGGAGCGATTATTTCGGAATCCATATTGATGTTTATGTAATTAAATATTCAAGTAGGTAACTCTGATAAGTCTGGTTTTAAGAATAATTATGTAATAAAATCTAAAGTGTTTTCCGGGCTTTGAAGCCGTGGTCCAATGGAATTTCTTAATTACAAAGGCGATGAGGCAGTGGGCGAAGTGATCTCCCGTGCTTCCCGACGTTGACTGATTCGACAGTGGTTCGCTCGGTCGTATTTATACCTTCGCCGTTGCGCTGCAGTAGGGGGGCTGGGGTGGGGATGGTGGTGGTGGTGGCGCGAGGTTTCGGCGTACTTGATGTATGTCGAAGAACTCGCTTCCAGTCTGGGTTTAGGAACGTAATTTCTTCCTTTCGGTTAAAATTGTTGTCGTGCTTAAATATCTCAATGGCTTCCCTGGTTAGTCTCGGATAGTAACGCTGCGTTTGATGTAAAATCTCCACCTCGTTAAAAAGAATATTGTGACCTTCAGAGAGAGCGTGCTCTGCTACGGCTGACTTTTGTGTTTGTCCCAGCCTGCAACTCCTTTTGTGTTCCGTAATTCTCGTGTTGACACTGCGCTTTGTGGTGCCAGTGTACACCGACCCACAGCTACATGGAACTCTATAAACTCCGGGCGCTGATAGGGGATCTCTGCGGTCTTTGGCCGATCTCAAGCTCTGTTGTATTGTACGAGTGGGTTTAAACACAGTCTTGACCTTGTGTTTTTCCAGTAGCCTGCCGATCCTATCCGTGACTTTATGGATATATGGTAGACTGGTCCAACCGCGCTTTTCCTCATCATCTCCTGTTGTTTCTTCTTGGTGCTCTACATTCCTTGGACGGACGGCCCTATGGAACTCGTGTCTGCTGTATCCATTCCAACCAAAGGCTCTTTCTAGATGTTTTATTTCCCGTTCCAATTCTGCCGGCTCACATATTCTCTTGGCTCTCACAGATAGAGTTTTCATGACTCCCCTTTTTTGTCTGGGATGATGGTTTGATCCTCCAAATAACAAATGTATCGTCCACATATCGAAACCAACACTTTGGTCGTTTTTCTGCCGTATTCAACGCTGGCCTCGAAAATTTCCATGAAATAGTTAGCTATTACTGGACTTAAAGGGCTGCCCATAGCTACACCATCAGTTTGTTCGTAGAATGTAATAGTTATGTAATAGTTCCTCGACTAAAATAGCTTTCAAAATTTATTTTTAATGGATTATCCTGAAAATTAAATCCAGCGTATCTGAAACACACTGCATAATATATTTACTGTATACTTCACTTTAATGTTTTGACGTAAAAATGTAAATAAACTTGATAAATTCTCCACGATTTCCTAGATATATTTCCGTTATCATGATTATTTTTATTTTATTTGGTTTCCAATTTTCTCATTTGTTAAACGATCTTAGTAAATTACTGTCCGTTCCATTACATCACCTCCCGGAGTTAAATGAATTCTCTCGTTGGCGCCAGTGAGAACTCCAGACGTACATCCTACAAGTCATAGCCAGACACGATTTTCTTCTCGTATAGAATAAATAATGTTGACACTTTTGTTTGATGTGTTATATCGTCTCAAAATCATTAAATGATAGGAAAGTTTGACACGTTTTATTTACTTATTTAAGGGAAAACTCACCTAAAGGCTCTTTTTATTTGTGGAAATACTTATAAAATGCAACGTGACGTTTTTGAAAACGCTTGTGTTCAACAAACTTTGGCACTAAGTGATTATAACTTATTCATTTCTATCTTTGTCTACGACCACGTGGGTGTTGTGCAGAATTAAGTGAATTCCTTTGTTTTATATTTGTCAGGGGCGTCCCGAGGTGGGGGTGTTGGGGGTGTTACACCCCCCCAAACTTTTGTACCGAGTCGGCATTTTCGTCTGATTTGGCATTTTCATGCCCCCAAACTTATGAAGCTCGATACGTCCCTGATATTTGTACATCCCTTTAGTTGTATCTTTCGTCTCTTCCATGAATTTCTACTCTTATCCTATCCTTCCACGTTTTTCTAGATTTTCGTTTCGTATTCTTTTTTTATACACTTATTTCAAACAATTAAAAGGAAGAGCGTAATCTGAGATAAAATAAAAAAAGTTTGCATTTGCAGTAAAAAACAAATATGTTGTCAGGTACGTTTTTGACAGATACGTTATTTTTTGACAGCCCTCTCAACGAATCCCCCCCCCCCTTGCTGCGAAAAGTTAGACCCTGAAGCCCTCTACGAAGCCTACGTACAACATGGAAACCCGAGGCCCCCCCTGAGGGCCATGTTGAAAAGTCATAACCGCCTATTTTAGTGGTCAACAACAACCTGTTGACGATTCAGAGCGCTGTTTGACCTTCAAATTCAAGATAATCTTCCCTAAATAATGGACGGAGTATAAAATTAAATATTCTCTATGAAATATTTCCGCTGTTAGTGATTTAACAAGGATTAAACAAGTTTCTGGAAGATGAAATTTATATTTTCTTACAGTCATTTCATCGGGGATATAAGAGAAGAGCTCTGTGAGCTCGAGGACAATGTTTATGTGAGTCATAACTAGTTTTATTTAGAAATAAACTTCTATTTATATTAAAAATTTTATAATCTAAAAATTTTATAGAGATTAAACAGACAAAACTTATGGGGTTATAGGGACTGGAGGGCTTCAATAATAATTTATTACAGAATAACTGAAATGATGCCAGAAACTTTTTTAACAAGTTCCTGTATAATTTTTTCCTTAGATTTCGAATCTGACGTCAGATTTTTGAAAATTATTAGACAGGGTGAGTTATTCTTACAAGAACTTAACATTGAAGAAAAAGAATATTGCGGTCCTGATATTGGTTTCGTTCAAAGGTCTACTTGTTAAGGCCTTTTAGTTCAATGCATGTACCAAATTTAAACCAAATCGGCTATTCCCTGTATTTAAAATGGCGGATTTTATTTTTTGTCTAAATTCACAAATCAGTCTGTATGTCAGTAACGAAGCGGTTTTGTTACTGTTACTGTTATAAAATGCTGCATGCAGTATTAATATATTAAGTACGTTGTTTCACACCTTTATTTTAGTATGAGTTCAATTTCAATACAGCTCTATATCCGGCATGCAAATAAACAAGCCTTAGAAGCCAGAAAGACCATCAACGGTGATGTTGGGAAAAGTCTCCTGCGATAAATCTAAGACTACGTTTTATGGTAGGATTTTTTCCGTTATTTATCTTCTCTCGGCCTGTTGTGGCATAAATGACGTTTAGAATCTTCGCAATGTTGTTTGGTGTGTAAAACCGTGATTGAAAAGTTTCACCGGATATAAAAACGATATATCCAAGATATATGAAGATTTTAAGAAAAAAAAAGTATTTGTTATTTGAAAATAGTACAAGTAAATATCTTTAGATCGGTGAAAGATTCAAAAAAGGTGTAAATTAATATGTGAATATATTTTTTATGTACGAGGTGGTATTGATACGGTTATGAGGTGGTATTCATGGGGTTAAGAGGTGTTATTGATGAGTTTTATTTGAAATAATCGATTAGCAGTGCTTACCGAAGATGAAGATCCACTAAAATTCTCTGAAAAATTACGACATCTGGATCTCCTCAGTGACAGGTATTATACAAAATGGAGAACAAAAGTAAATCATTCAAAATCCAACCAAATTACTTTTACCTTGCAACACAACGTTTCTCCACGCTTAAGGATGAATAATGTAAACAAACCAGTAACTACGGAAACAAAATATCTACGTCTCCGTCTCGACCAAAAACTAACTTGGAAAAAGCACATATAAACCAAGATAAGGCAGCTTGATATCAAATTTAGACAGATGTATTGGCTCCTGGATAGAAAATCCAAATTATCCCTTAACAATAAAGTTCTATTTTAAAAAACTATGCTTAAAACTATATAATCGTACGGACTACAACAGTAGGGTGTGGAAAACAACCTCAATAAATATCATCCAGCGGTTTCAATCCAAAGTGCTGAGGTCACTTGTAAACTATGGTATGTAACAAGTCAAACCTTTCATACGGAGTACTTCAGGCCTCGGTCCTAAGCACATCTTTATTCCTCCTTACTATTAACAACATAGGTTCGTTGGTTCGTCCCCCTGTAACATGCTCTCTCCTTCAAAAAGCCTTAGACAACATCTACCACTGGTCAGTAGAATCTGGATTTAAGTTTTCACCTGCCAAATCTAAAGTAATACAATTTAGCAGAAGAAGATTTCATCAGTCTCAAAATTTAAGTTTAAACGGAGTTGCATTACAATTAGTTAATCAACAAAAATTACTAGTGGTTACCTTTGACAATAAGCTAACTTGGAGGCTCCAAATTGAAAACACAAGATCAAATTGTTCAAAAAGACTTAACATTATAAAATCTGTAGCTAACTATCAATGGGGAGCTGAAGAAGAAGTCCTTCTCAGAATATACAGAGCCATGATAAGATCCAAACTAGATTATGGCTGCATACTCTACAAGAATGCCAGGAAGTCCAACTTGAAGTCACTTGACGTCATCCAAAACAATGCTCTACGATTCTGCCTGAGAGCCTACAGGTCGAGTCCCTCTGAGAGTCTTTACAGAGAATCATCTGAATCACCTCTCTTTATAAGACGTCTTCTTCTCTCATACTTCGCTAAAATTTCTGCTCACCCAACCAATCCTGTTTACACTCTCATCGACGCCTCACAACCACCTACTGACATCAGACCCAGAACAATACTCTCTATCTCTCAATCAATGTTACCCTTATTAGGTAATATTGATCTGTCACTCACAAATCCTATCATAATCTCCAATCTCCCACCTTGGACCATAAAACTGCCCAACTTCAACACTAGTCTCTTTAATGGCAACAAAAACGATACGCCCAGTTCTCTTCTAAGGCTAACTTTCTCTGAACACATACTTACTAATAGTTATGACAAAGTCCTCTTCACAGATGCTTCGAAGGTTGAGGAGACAGTTGGTTGAGCCGTTGTTTCTGAAAACACGATTATAACAACAAGCCGTCTATCTATCAACTGCAGCATACATGCTGCTGAACTAATTTGAATACTGAATGCTCTGAAATCTCCCATGTGCAATAACCAAAAAATAGTAGTATGCACACATTCATTGTCATCTATCCAGTCAATCAAAAACTTACCCACAAAAAACCTTTCATAGAGACCTGAAGATCCCATTCATCCCAGATGAAATCCGCCAAATGACAGAGGCATATAGTGAGCAGCTCATAATTCAGGAACTCTTCAACGATGGCCCCCTCACCAGAAGACTTAATAGAACCTGTCCTCAAGATCTACTCCAATAATAGACAATACCACTACTGAATGTAGTTATTCTGAAACCACTTATAATAACAGAAAAGAAACATTCTCGCTCTTGAGATTGAAAGAAAATTCTGAAACATTTGGCTCTTATGTATTTTATATGTATTACATTATATCACTAGAGAATAGAATCTGTATTCCGTGATTGTTTACAAAAATAAGGTTTGCCGTGAATGTCAAATTAACTGTCAGTATTAGTTGACGTGGTTTGTAAAAACTTTTAATTTATTAAAAAGGAGAAGAAAATCAAACGATTCAGATGTAGAATTTGAAAATTTGCTACCGCAAAAACCCAAGCTTGGCTATAAAAATACTACCTACATAATGTTAAGAGATTAAGGTTTCATTTTACTATATTTAATTTCTACTTTTTGTGGCCGTGGAGAAAGTACAGTCTGTTACTCTGTTGGAATGAAAATTCGACACTCGTGGTTCCTCACGCTCGCATTCGCTCGCGTTCGGAATCATCCACTCGTGTCGAATTCTCATTCCAACCTTGTTACAGAATATACTATTCCCTTTCAAGTGCAAATACCTGTATCATATTTACTTAATATTCTGTAATGAAGTAGATTGTAAGTAAAGCAATTTGTCAAAAAAATAGATCCGTTGTAAGAAAATCGTAATTCAATCATTAAAAATGGTAAACAATTTTTAGAAAAATTAACATTACAAATTCTGATATAATGGTTAGTTTTGGTGTATTTAGTCTATTTTCAAATGTTACTTTCAGCAAAATCTTTGACACAGAATGTTATCTAACTAGCAGGAAATTTTTTTCAAGATTTTGTGGCGCGAATCCAAATATATAAAAAAGACTTTTAAAACGAATCAACGAAACGTATATTGTTTATCAATTCGTTTGTAAAGACAGAAGTTTAAAGTACCTACATTTTATTTCTATTATTAACTCTGTCTTTTGTAGTGCCAAGTTTTGTTTCTGAATTAATTGTTCGTTAAAAATATTTAAAACTATCAAATTCATTACTCAACTGTTAATTGAATTTTGGACGAAAATAGCCTAACAATTCGGTCCATGGAACAATCGTTTATAATTGTAACCTCATTAAAATTATTAATAAAGTTAAACATTCACGAAACTAAGTTTAATTTATTCTAAATTAAATTAGTAATTTTATAACAAATTTAGTTTGGGGAACTTGTTACGATATAGATGTATAAATTCTGGGCGCTTTTTAAACTATTTTCCCTAATTTTTATGGAAACTTTTATATATATTAATAGCAAACCAGACATTAAATTATATTAATAATTGTGGCTCGTAAATTGTCCGTTTTTTGACATCAAATTGCATTTCCAGCCACTTTATAAACTTTGTTTTATTCTGTACTTATGCTAGACGTAATGGACTATAAATTTTTAAGTTAAAGCGGTAGAGAAACAAAACGGAAAATTTGAAATAAAAAAATAAATACTATGAATGCCAGCAAACGCAAATGTTTGATGATAACACCGTATTTTTTAATAAGCCCAAAACAAGTAAAGATATAATAAATAATTAATAGGTTGTAGCCATTTATATTAACTCCAAACGCCAAAAAAATATTAGACAAGAAAACAAACAGTTGGGTTAGGGCCAGAATAACAATCGAGAATGTTGTGATTATATTGACAAAATTGAAATGAGGTTTCTCATATCTAGGACACAGAGGTAGAGGACTTGCGTATATATAAATCTGAATATTTTTTACTCTTTGCACATTTTTTATTTATACTCTGCTACTGCCTCATGCCGAACACACCACTAAAAGGGTGCATCATCCCCGACTCGCAACCAAAACCGATAAGGAAAACCTCTCACAGTAGCAGATGGAATCCGTTTAACTCAACAAGGTCACACAATGGACTCTGAATTACAAAAGCGGTCAAGAGATGTAAGTACTTATTTAAAAAAAAGCTCTTACAAAACACTCATTGAGCTAAATCTCAGCTCAGACTTTTCTCTTGATCAAATATAAATATTTAACTTTGTAAATACTTGCTCTTTAGTGGTGTGTTGGAGTTTTATTTAACTTTTATTTTGTTTTCATTGTTTTATTCGAACTGACTAGACGATCGTAACAAAGGCTCTTTTAGACGTTTAAATTGGATTAAATATATTATTACCAACAAATACGTATTAATCATGTACAATAAAAAAACGGATGTTCGTTCATAATGGCGTTTTGAGAAAAACTTCGCTAAAAACAAACAAATTGGGCTCTTATTCTATCAATACTTGGATCATTCAGTGCCCGAATTTGTTTATTATCTTGTTTTAATCAATTCTGTAAAGATTCCTTTATGTTTTAACATCTTAAAATATTTTGCTATTGACTAACCTCTCCTGTCAAAATTTAAATCGAATCCTTTAAAAGGTTCTCTTAAATTATTCATATTTAAAGGCGTTTTATGATTAATTAAATAAAATGAAAAAATACAACATTACATTACAGCTGTCTACAGAAAACAGGGATATAATGTTGCAATAAGAAACAAAATCATAAATATATTTCAGGAAAAATATAATTATCCTTGATATTTGGAGGCTATAGATTGTACCAATATGGCAATTGTCGCAGTCCCTAGGGATTATCAAAGTTTGCTCAGCTACTCAAGAGAACATTAATATAGGATGAACTGTCAAATATTTGTATGCAGTGACTTTAACGTATAAAGAATAGTTGTTAGATTTTCTGCATCCACTCATGATGCAGCAATTAGGAAATTTTGATTTCCTCATGGCTGGTCCACATAGTTTGTTATTACGTTATCCTCAAATTGACTGTTCAAAATTAGTTCAAATGAATCTTAAACGCGATGTTGTCAAAAGATCCGTTGACATTTCAAAGGGCTCCGTTAAATTTAATCATTTTTAAGGGTTGTGACTGTGAGCTTTCTCAAGGACAACTTCAATTTATGATCGGCTAATAGTATGTTTCATTAGGAGTTAAGAAAAAGCATTTTTAGACGTGTAATGAACGATATTTTTCATTATATCTACCTGAAAACAAGTTTATCTAGAAACATTTATTTTTAACAATTTGCGATTTCTAGAGAACTGTCAATAACATTATTCTATTTTGACATATAAGTAGGCAGCTAATGACATTTTCGGTGCGCTAAATAAACATGTAAATATTCTGTTTTCAGATAGGTATAATGAAAAAGTATTTGCATTATTTACCATTCTTCAACTTTATCATGTAAATGTTCTCTATTTCTCTCTACCAGATGAGGTTATCGCAATTAGTGCGTCTATTAACTACAATCGGATTATTTCCTTTTTGCTACGATACTGTTTGATGTAATTCTCTTAGAAATCAGTTTTGGATCCTCCAACATGTTATTTCTGAAATTAATTACTAATTTTAATCAAATAAAGCAATATCTCTCTATATGCCACATTCCCAAATTCGTGTTAAGACATTATAATACATACCATTAATATTATCTTTCGGAAGTTAGATATACATTTCGGATAAAGCTATTAGCATTTTCAATCATGCTACCTAAGGATATTTAGTTTGCCATCAAGGTATGGTAAACGTAAAAGTTCGCCTAAAACTTTGCTGTCTAGGTAACTTTTAATATTTTATATCTTGAAGCTTTTTCAAAGAAGGCAAGTGTGTGGAAATTTGATATAAACATAGAAGATAAATTGTGTTTTGTGACCACTAGCGGTAATTCAAAGCTTTTTTTAATGAAAGACACCTTGGAAAGTTACAGAGTTTATTAAATTAGGAAAAATTATTTAGTTAGTACAATCGAGGAGGGGTCCCACTTTATATTTTACCAGAGCTTTGATTTTTCGGTGCGACTTAAGCATTGATTCTCAAAATCTGCCTGTTGGGCCAAAAAATTAATTGCATTCTTAACATTTTCGTAAACGATTATAAATGTTTCTTGCAGTAGAAAACAATCTATTTGTGATCTCTTCTTTGTCAATTTTGATGGACAGTGCAGAGTTGAAGCATTTTTATTTCAAGGTGGGCTCATATTGAAATACAAATTACATAAGAACAAAAATTCTTGTACTTCTCATTTTGACCTACCTACTGATCATCATTAGTAATCGGCGATACCCAACTCGTGCTCGTTTGTACCTGCTCCTAAAAAGTACTGACCAACTCGTGCTCGACCGAATACCAGGTAGAAAACCAACTGACCAACTCGTGCCCAAGGGTTTTAATTCTTAATAATTGAAATATTGCAAAAAATATTGGAAATGTTTTCTATTATCTTCATCCAAAAAAATTATTACGTAGACATACTGAAGGTATATTCATACATATTCAAAATAAAACTACTAAAAAAAATTTATAAATTTATTACTTATACGAATATAAAAATTTCAAACTTAATATTATTGAGTATTATACCATGATATTATTTTAACAAAATTAAACGTTTATTTTTAAAATTATCAATGGTAGATTTTAGAAAATCTTGTTTTTTTCTACAAGACGAATTTTTTACAATTTTATGACAGTCTACACTTCGACATTTTATATAGGTAGGTCTCTGCTTGAATTTTTAGTAATACGTCGACAAAAACAAATACTGAGGGATGTGAATTATAAAAGGAACTATTCAAATGGCTATGAAATGATTCGCATGCATTTAAATCTATGAATTTATTAGTTTCTAGGTACTCAGGTATATTTTTCAAACAGGTACGAGTTGGGCATACGGATTATAAAGACCTTTACACTTTTACCTTTTAAAGGATTAGTGGGCACGAGTTGGGATGTGCCTTTAATAATACCATTTCTAATTAAATAATATACAAGTTAGTAAATTATCCTTCCTTATCAATTTGTGTGATTTCTCGTTAATCGCCCTATATAAACACATAAAACAAAACAAGTACCTTTGAATTTTAGATTTCTTTTCTTTATCTCTGCTTTTATTTATCGAAACACTTTCCTTGTCGGTCGATGTTTATAAATGGGCTGATACAATCGGACTTATACAAGAATGATATCATAACAAACGGCAAAGGACACTCAAAATTCAATCATATAAGCGCCAAAAAGATAAATCGATCCTTTGAGACAACGTTAACGGCACATTTTTTTATATTTTACCGCAGAATGGTCAAATTGGGAAATCCCGGCGAACATCGACACGACCCTTATCTACAGTTGACCGTCCCAATTATTTTCGTTCGTTCCCTTTCAGTTTTGCAATATTTTTTTGATAGAATTCGATATTGAATATATATTCATCATGCTCCTAATAAAAGGTTATATTTGTTTTTTTTTTCTACCAACCTCGGATTCGTACCGCTCAATTTTTTTCACGACACACTCATTTGTCTCTAAAAATAATGGAAAACCCAGACAAACATATAAATTACGGCTGAATATGTCAATCATTTAACTTCAAATCCGTGATCAGCATATCCGAAACATTACATATAATTATTATAATTTTTTATTTTAAAATTGCATCCTTAGAGAGATAAAGGAGTAGTAGAGAAAAATTTAGAGCGTTTGAATCTAAAACCGGAGCTCAAAACCACTGCGCTATCAAGCGTACACGAACATTTTTGTAATATACTTGATATTGATATTGAGTTGTCAGAATATCAGCCAAAACGGCCATTAGAGAGAAAAACCAAACTTCTCACTTATATGTATAGGTACGCAAAATTTCACGTTTCTAAATTATTCGGGTATAATGATGATAAATGTACAGGGTTATTCATTATAAATTACCCACCCCTTATCATCGTTATTATTGCCTATGATAAAAAAAAAGTTTTTAAGGAAAGTTGTGTGGCTATGATTGAATTTTGGTAAGATTCTCTCAAAAGAACAGTAGCTTGTAGATTTGAGGGAATACAACAAAATTTATAAATGGGGTACCCTGTATATTATTAAATTTTTGGAATTATCCTTTTTTCCTGATTTCAAAAATATACCATGTGTTACCCCTACCATATACCGTTTTTGAGTTATTAAACATCGAATATCTTAATTAAACTAGTTATAGTAAGGAAAAGTTAATATGATTAAAGTGAGCTGTGAAAGTGACAACTATTATGTTTGATAAGTGTCATTTCTGTAATGAAATAATCAAAATGGTTTACAGTGAGGAAGAAAAAGTTCAAATATTTAATGAAAATAGATTTAATTAGGAAATATAAATAAATGATAACTAATAAAAGATGTTCGATGTGTCCACCATTATTGTCAATGCATAATTGATAACGTCGTCTTATATTTATAATTGCACGATTTGAGAAAATTTATTTATTTATTTATTTATTCAATAAAAACAAAGAATGATAAGCGATAAGTGCTACTGCACTTGTTTCGCATGAAAGACATCATAAAACATCATGATCAACATTATAAATACAATTATACCCAAAGACCAGACATCTATATGAACCTTGATCGATGATCTTCTTTCCAATTAAGTATTCCCTTTTTTCCAGATCATTTACTTCAGAATTTCGAGGACTCAAAAGCGTTGCCATGTGTTAATTAAGCAGGTTTTTTCTTTATCTTTGATTTTCCAAAAATATCCATTCAGGCAAGTCGTTCCCGCATATACACCTACTTGAATTTTCGTTCCAGTCTTTTGGTATTGCTCAACATAGATTTAAATCACAAAAATTTGGGGAAAATGACATGTCATACTTTATTAGTTTGACAGTTTTTATCAGGAAATGGCTTCATTATTTACATCAAGCTTATTTATTTCAAGTCGAATCCTGTCTTTAATGACTTGAATACTATTATTAATACCATTGACAATGTCTTTTAGAAATCCCCAAAAAAATGAATCCATAGGGGTCAAATCCGGACTGTTAGGTGACCATTTAATTGTTCCATTATTCCCTATCCATGTTGGGAATACATTATCCAAATGATCTCGAACGGCTAGGACACTATGCGGAGTTGCCCCATCATGCATCCAAATCATATCATCAAGTTCGGCTTCGGGAAAATTCTGAATAAGAATATTTTCTGCTTCTGATATAATTATTTCCAGATAGGTAACTCCAGTTAAAGTATAATCATAAAATATAGATCCAACAATTTTATTTCTAAAAATTCCGCACCAAACCCCAACAGCTTTTCTTCCTGATTTTTTTATTTGCTTTACCAATCTTTTTCTGTTGTGCTTGTTTTCCCATGACCTTCGGTTTTTCCTATTAAAAACTCCTGCCGTATATTTTAGTAAAAAAATCGGGATCTTCATCCAACTGTTGAATCATCTGACGGCAAAAGTCTAGTCTTTTCCTTTTATGAGCCTCTGTTAAAACTTGTACGGATAAAATTTTGTATGGTCTGTAGTTATTATTTTTTAACGTACGTTGGATTTTGGAATAACTTTTACCTAAATGATCGACTGCGTTATTTATACTACACTCAGAATTTTCTAAAAAATAATACAATATTTCAAAAAAGTCTATCTGCGAAATGAAGCAGTATATCTAGCTGCTCTTCCTGATTTGCTAGAACCACACGCTTTCTTCTACTAACGCTAGAGGTATTATTCACAGTTCGGTAAATATTTTTGAACGTATTTTGTGATGGCGTTGGCCAATTTGGATATAATAATAATAATATATTTATTGTTTCTAATGTAGGTAAATTACATGTAACAAGAGGTCTCAAAAAGTTAATTTAATTTTTAAAGAATTCATATGCAAGACCATCACTCCCTGGCGATTTTCCTGTTTTGCATTTGTATAACACAGAGTTTAGTTCGTTAAGTTTAATTAAGTCATCTGTGATAGCATCAAAGGTCCCAATGTAGACATAGTCATTTAAAATTTTGTCCGGCAAGATTGAACTAAAAAATCTTTCCCAGTCGTGAGTAGCTAAGACATTGATTTTTGGAGAATTTCGAAAGGACTTTATCAGATTCCAGAAAGTTTTAGAGCTATTCGTTTTGCTTAAAGTGTGATTTCTGCAAAATGTTTATTTTTTTACGTTTTATTGTATTTTTATAAACCGATCTAGTTTTTAAATAGTTTTGTTTAGATTCAGTTTGGAAGTTATTCAGTCTAGCTTCTCTTAAATCGGCTTTTAGTTTACTTTTTAGTGTACGACATTCTTGATCAAACCATTTATTTGAATACGATGTACCTCCGTGTATTTTTGTTTTCATGCCAATACTAAATGCAGTTTCTGTTAATGTATTGATTAAATTGTTGTTAGCACTGTTAATACCAGTAGGAAGTCTACAGTTGGGAGAATACTTGAGAGAAGTCAGATAGGAGAGTAAAAGCTGGCCATTCCACCTTAGAATTTCCGTAGAGGTTTGACACTGCAAGTTTTCTTTAGTACTGTTGAAAGGAGAGTTGTAATATAAAGCAACAGGGAAATGATCGGAGGGATTCACAATATTAGTGAGAACTGCAAGATTATTTACATCTGATAAGTGTGAATTAGAAGCTCATATAAGATCCACAGTGCTGCTACCCAGAGGAGTACAACACGTAAGCTGGCCAGGGCAATCGCCAATAGTACGACCATTCAAAAGTGTAAAGGAGTTTGAGTTCATAAATTCAATTAAAAATTGCCCTTTAGAATTAAGAACACGATCATTACTTCTCCTTTCGATAAATAAGTTTGTGTCAGTGAAAATTTCCAATGCAGAATCGCCAGCTTCCCCCACTCTGGAGTTGAGATCACCACCAATAATTATGGGAAATTCGGGATACAGGGCTTTAATCTCGATCAGTTGAATTTGTAACAGTTCCAGAACAGAAGCCAAACAGAGCGCAGGTTTAAAATAAATGTTACAAAAGATAGCTGACCAATATGACTTTGAAATAAGATAAATTATCCAATATACAGATTTAGATAAAATACAAGTTTTATATAGATAATTTATGTACAAAAGTTATTAATCCCCCACTACCACTTCCACGAGATTTAACCTTCACTGCATTTGAACAAAAAAAATTATAATCCTTTAAGAGCGGCGGCGCCTCCTTGAGGTCAGAAAGAAGCCAAGTTTCACAAACAGTATACCGAACTCATTTTTTGAAAAACAAGAAAGATAGTCAGAAAGATTACTGTAACCACCATTAACGTTCCAGAATATGCAGGTGATGTTATTTGCTAACTGCTGAGTGCAGGATATATATAATACCCTATGTGCTCTTTTTGCAGCACGTTTATTTTTGTTATTTTGTATATAACAAGTAAATATTTGAACTTTTTCTTCCTCTTGATTATTTCATTACAGAAATGACACTTATCAAACATAATAGTTGTCATTTTCACAGCTCACTTTAATCATATTAACTTTTCCATATTAAGAGTAACTAGTTTAATTAAGATATTCGACGTTTAACTCAAAAACGGTATATGGTAAGGGTAACATATAATATATTTTTGAAATCAGGAAAAAAGGATCATTCCAAAAATTTCATAATCTAATGTACTTTTGAGAGAATCTTACCAAAATTCAGTCATAGCCACACAACTTTCCTTAAAAACTTTTTTTTCTATCATAGGCAATAATAACGATGGTAAGGGGTGAGTAATTTATGATGAATAACCCTGTACAAGCATTTTTTTTGTTATGCCTCTATTAATATATATCTTCAGTTTTATGAAAATCAGTGCGAATTTTAGAAATTATAACTTCCGGTCAAATTTTCTATGAGAAAACAAAAAAAAATAAATAAAAACTAATGGCTTCCTGAGAAAGCTTAGACTCTCCTCTTTAAAATGCTTTCTTTTTTTTCTGCATACATTTTAGGCAAAGATACTTTAGTTTTTTCCCGAACGCCTCCCCTGAATATTTGTATTCAACGGCTCGGCGCGCGTGGAGTTTTCGAATTCGCTTTCTTATTTTTAGTAATTTTTTATAGTAATACATTTTTTTAAATAACTTATAATATAATTTTTAGTCAAATTTTCCACTCTTTCACGTGGTGTTATTAGTTTTTCGAAATTTTTATTTTTTTTTCGAGATATAACGAAAACACCAAATTTTCGATTTTGTTTTCGAAATTGTGAAGATTGCATACACTTTAGAGCAGCAAAGATTTTTTTATCGTTTTCTAAACCCTTTCAAATACCTAAGTACCAAGTTTCATCGATATCACATTTTGTGAGAGGTCAAAGTCTCGAGACAACTGGGCTAATTATAAATAGAAATAAAACAAATCATTAAAATTCTAAATTGATTGACTCTAAACAAACGAATTGGACATTTTCCAAACTGTGAATTTTAGTATCAATTAATTTATTTAAAATTGCACGCCTTTGGTTTTTGCGTGCCTACATGCCGATCTTTTAAATAGATAAATCAGCACTCACAATAGAACTGGCACATGTCTGCTGTATATTGTAAGGTTTACCTTAGAATTATCGATTTCTGCAGGTAAAGGCCATTTTCGTTTACTTTTTTAGATTAGCATTTACCACTAGTAAAGTAGAAAAATGTTCTAGACAGGACTGGCATGTATAATAAGAAAATGTACGTATATAAACAACATATTTGGGAACTAAGTTAATCATACGAGGGAAAAATTCTGCAAACTAATTTTACGGATAAACAAATGCAACTAATAAACGCGAATCGTTGATTTACCAAATAATATTAATTTAATTAAGTTTCTTTTTAAAAATGCACTTTTTAAACAAAGTTCAAGTATCTTTTTAGAGCTTCTAATGTTTCTACTTATTCTGTATCTCTTTCGTCTTTCTTTTATCACAGATATTCGTTAATGACTCCTGAACAGCGCACGTAAAGAGAAATGTTGTTATTAAACCAGAGGAAGGATCAGTTCAAGTTGAAGTAAAATTAATTCTGGAAATCTATTGAATTTTTCTTGAAGACATTTCGTGTAAGTCTTCTTAAGGCCACAATTCCCATTCCTTCTTGTAGATAAGGCTAATTTTAAATAAAATGTAAACTTTTTGCCAATTTTTTATTATAGAAAGTGATTCGACACATCTGGCCTTAAATATCTGTTGGACGTCTTGATAATGAAATTAAGGATAGGTGCGAGTTGGGTGCCTTAAATAGGCGAGTTGGGTGCCGAAGGGATAAGTCTGAGGATTATTGGATTATGTCTTACTCTGCATCCCTATTACAACAATAGAGAATTGAATACTCTATCAGAAAACACAAAAAAGTATATAGTGTCATTTAAAAAAAAAAAGTTGACTGTCAATACTTGATCACGTGATACGATATGAAGGTGATAAATGCAGCTCTAGATAACTAAAATCGAGCCATTAAAAAAAGGTATAAGGTTTGATGTAGCTATCTTTAAAAATAACCGAGATATTTGCCCGGGGCACTATCTCTGAGACAGCATATATTGACTTTTTATATTTTGATCAAGCAACTCATCTATTTTGCAAAAGAAAAAACTAAGAGAAGGCAAGGCAGCATATATAGTACCTAGGTATAGTATCTCACACGAGATCTCACCTGAAATTTTATTACCTTGAAAAAAAATATTAATATTATGACTTAATCCTAATGGTTTTTACCGGCTTCAAACTCGCCTACAGCTGGTACCCAACTCGCCTATGAGATTTAACCTCAGTGAAATATTATAATTTTTTTTCCAAGTTACCTTTTTGTCCATCCCCCAAAATTCGCTGCTTTAAATGGGGTAAGCATCTGTTAAAATCAGCAAAAAAACTTCTGATTTCTTGCTTTTGCTTTTCCATATATATACATATCAGGAGGTGATTTTTCAGATGTGTGTTCGTTGAATGCGAATACATACGTGTTGAATGGGGCGTGGAAATTTGCTACATAGCCGCTCCTTGATGTGAATAGTCGATGGAATAAATTTGCGCGTTTACGAGGCGAAAATAAAAATGTTTCTTTTAACAAAATATTGATCAGAGATAAAGTGACAGTATACGAGTATTGACAAATTCGGTTCAGTTACTGTATTTATTTATGTAACATAGAACTTTAACACATATTTTACACTAATAATTCATACAAAACATTTTTAATATATAAGGGTAGGTACTCCTTTGTTCTGTAGGGTAAAATAAAAATAAAAAGATAATAAACAACTTCTTCTTCTTCTTCGAATCCACTGTCAGACTTTCCTTAGAGATGGAAAGTCGAGCTTGTGGCAACGTTGTGGTAACGTTGACATTCAATGTCCAATTCCTGGGAGATTTGACTATTTTTCTTTTCATTTGTGCAATTTGTTTACTCCCATAAAATATTTCGGTAGAAATATATCAGTACTAATACACTCAAAGGTCGCTGCTTTTTACTAACTTTGAGTTTGTTAAATTGTGATAGATGGCGCTGGGCTTTCTCAGTTCTTTATACACTTGCTAACGCAACTATATTTTATAGGAACTGGGCTAGTCGAATCCACTGTCAGACTTTCCTTAGAGATGGAAAGTCGAGCTTGTCTACTCCTTACTGAAGAGGCACAATAATGCCGAAACCGGTCTAAGGATGACGGGCTTCTTTAATAACAAAATCAAAGTTGTTGGTTTAATGTCCTGATTCCTCAGGTTCCAACCAATGTCGGGACTTCTATAATTCAATACCTGTTGGGGCATATAGCCCAAGGAGTAGTTGTTTGAAGTCCAGACGTTGTGGCAACGTTGACATTCAAAGTCCAATTCCTGGGAGATTTGACTATTTTTCTTTTCATTTGTGCAATTTGTTTACTCCCATAAAATATTTCGGTAGAAATATATCAGTACTAATACACTCACAGGTCGCTGCTTTTTACTAACTTTGAGTTTGTTATTATTGTGATAGATGGCGCTGGGCTTTCTCGGTTCTTTATACACTTGCTAACGCAACTGTATTTTATAGGAACTGGGCTAGTCGAATCCACTGTCAGACTTTCCTTAGAGATGGAAAGTCGAGCTTGTCTACTCCTTACTGAAGAGGCACAATAATGCCGAAAACGGTCTAAGGATGACGGGCTCCTTTAATAACAAAATCAAAGTTGTTGGTTTAATGTCCTGATTTCTCAGGTTCCAACCAACGTCGGGACTTCTATAATTCAATACCTGTTGGGGCATATAGCCCAAGGAGTAGTTGTTTGAAGTCCAGACGTTGTGGCAACGTTGACAATCAATGTCCAATTCCTGGGAGATTTGACTATTTTTCTTTTCATTTGTGCAATTTGTTTACTCCCATAAAATATTTTGGTAGAAATATATCAGTACTAATAAACAACATTATTTTAAAAGTAACTATTTGGAATATTTTATAGATAAAACATTTTTGTCAAGTTAATAGGTTTTTTATTAGATATATTTTTAACTTCATTAAGGGTTTCTGATCTGGCAAGTTTTTCAAGAGTTGGACGTACATTTCAAATATTTTTTTCTGTATTTATGTTAACTATGCACACCCAACATCTTAGTTTTTTTTACAATATTTAGTGACTATAAAATGTCTGCCACTGTTAATAAGTTATTTGAAATTTTACAACTATATTAAAAATATTCCTTAAATACCTCTTCCGGTTTATGTATAGAATTTTTGATGAATGTATCCATGATATAATGTAAATTATGTTTGCTTATTAATGAGTTATTACATTTAACGGAAATTGGAGAACGACAATTTATCTTTACCGAAGCTCATAAACTACTAAAAAAATATAAAAAATCGAAAAAGGTCATCTTTAATTAGTAGATAGTGATTATAGCCCAGTTGCCAGAGAAGGATATTGACCAAAAGCTCGCACAAAACGTGATCTCGATGAAACTTGGCATTTAAGTACTTGAAAGGGTGTAGAAAACAATAAAAAAATCTTTGCTGCTCTAAAGTGTATGCTAACTTCACAATTTCGAAAATAAAATCGAAAATTTGGTTTTTCCATTATTTCTCGAAAAAAAAATCGAAAAACTAATAGCACCACTTGAAAGAGCGGAAAATTTTGTTAAAAAATAATATAAATTATTTTAAAAAAGAATTTGTATTACTATAAAAAATTATTAAAAATAAGAAAGCAAATTCGAAAACTCTACGCATTCATTCGAAGTAATTTTTATTTTCAAAATAGTGTTTATTTATTTACATAAATCAATTTCTAAATTATTTTTAACTTTATTTAAAAAAATATTAATTTCTGATTTATATAAATACTATTTTGAAAATAAAAATTGCGTCGAATGAATGTTGTAAAAAAAATTATCGTTTTAAAACATAAGTTTTATTAAACAGAGGTAATGTTCATCATTTTAATTATATTTAAATCAAAAGTAAAATTATTAATAGAAATTATAACTTCCGGTCAAATTTTCTATGAGAAAACAAAAAAAAATTAAAAACTAATGGCTTCCTGAGAAAGCTTAGACTCTCCTCTTTAAAATGCTTTCTTTTTTTCTTTGCTTACATTTTAGGCAAAGATACTTTAGTTTTTTTCCCGAACGCCTCCCCTGAATATTTGTTTAACTTAATCAAATTATTTACATACACCATTTGATTGCTCGTTAAACGGGATGAGATTTCTTAAATTAGTTTCTTAAATTTGATTACAAAAAATGTAAACGCCCAGAATGAAAATAATTTGAATATTTTATTACCTCGGAGTTTTTTTCCTTTCTTAATGACCGACTTATTTTGATTAGGGCGTCTTCTCATTAGCCATTTTCTTTTCGCTTCACCTTCACCCACTTTTTTATCAACTAATGGAATATTTTACCGGAGCAATCAAATTCAAAATAAATTACATTAATTAAAGCACTAGATAAATTATATAAAACTAGAATAATCTGAAAATATTCAATGAGGTTACCATACCCATGATCACATAAAGAGAAAAGCGTCTAGTGCCGTACGCCTAAGGGTTTCGGGGGAATGTAGAAGGTATCTCAACATTCCACCAGAAAATAGAGCAAAGTTGCATGTAAGATAATGATAGAGTCAAAAAAATCTGTTTTCTCACTGACAGGCAATCTATTAAAAAATCCCTTGAAGAAGAAAATGTAACAATGTTATAATCGTATGTTACCAGATCCATCAAACATTACTGGAAACGAAGCAACAGATCAGCGTGCCCAATAATAAGGAGCAATTAATAATTAATATATCTACGATTAAATACTATAATATTGCTAAAGAATACCTTTGAAATCAACTTAAATTTAGGTCGCTGACTTATTCGGGTATCTCTTACTTGAAATTCCAAATTGCTCTCCCAGTATTTTGGTACTGATCTTGTCTTTTTTTTATTTTCTGTATGTTTTTGATAACAGTTTGTTCATTTCTGATCCATTTCAAATTTTCGAGATCTATTGTGTCTGCTTTATTTGCTTTTCCCATTTAACCAATTTTCCTAGTTTCTTTCCTTTACTATTCACACTTTACAAAATTGTCTTTAAACATTTTTTTGCTAATATCAAGGTTTTATTATTTTTGCTTCACAAAAAACTGTACTACCACTGTACAGTATTATTAAACACCAACTAAAACTAGTGACAACTATATTCCAAACCCTTTTTTCTACAGATTTTGGCCTGATAATGCCTTTTAATCCTCCCTGTATCTCCGCTCATGTATCAACAACCTTATCCCGAACAAGATGCAAAGACAAACAGTGTTTAGAGAGGATGATCTTTCACTAATTGCTTGACCCTATGAAGAATGTACCTTAATTATGATAAACAACTTTATTACTATACCGCAGCTTTATTTAATGTCGTATACAGCTACATAGATGGTACTAAACCTAATTTTTTGAGAGTTTGTAAGTGTTATCCTGCAAAAAGAATTTTTGGATATGTAAATAGTTTTTTTTTTAAAGAAAAATGACACATTGTTCAAGTATTAAAATATAATTTTAAAAATTTCAATTTACTTATCTACTTAGTTTTTTATCTGATTATTATTTACATTTGAAGCATTACTCAGATAATTTTATTTATAGTACTAGATGTTACGAGCGATAACGCGAAAATATTTATTTTTCAGTGACTGATATTATACCACTGGCGCACTAACAAAATTTTATGATCTTTATAATAATAATATTAATATATATGCCTTACAATTCACCCCCTTACGGGTGAACAATGGGGGCAGAGGTTATGCAGGTGCACTACTGCACCAAACCAGTGTTTTCCAGCTAGTTCGACACCGAAATTTACGTTAGCGTTAAAGTAACGTTGCGTAGGTTGTAACGGCAAGTGCAAAATATAGTTTTAGCAAGGTTTTACACCTTGTTCTGTTAAGGGTCAAAGTCAACTTTGTTTATTCCTGAATTTTATGGTGCAGTTATTTGTTGATGCCAATACTTTTTAATTAATGAAGTCGTTCTATTATCTCATAAATCAAATTAATTTTTTTACTCCGAAATGTCTAATGCAAATGTCAGGAAGGTCATCCAATAGGAAGTCCCTATTTCGTATAACGTGTCACTTTAAGCATGTAAGATTAACAAACCTTTTTACCTGAACATAACGATGTAACTGACATAGTACAATAAGTCTTAAGGCTGCAGTATTGAGGCATTTGTAAACCTCAATCAGGGGAGTTGAAGTATCTCAGGGTGATTCTTGGCACGAAACTCACCTGGAACCAACAAATAGAAAAAGTAGCGATTAAAGCTGTGACCTCCCTTACGGCGGACAGACGACTTTATGGAAAGAAATGGGGGTTAAGACCAGAAATGTTGTATTGGTTATATAACATGGTGGTCAAACCCTCAATAACATATGGAGCAACAGTGTGGTGGCCAAAGACACTACAAGGAGCTGCCAAATCAAGACTAAGCAAGGTGCAAAGACGATGAAGGGACGATGAAAACCACGCCCACGGCGGCCATGCTAGGTCTGCCTTCTCTGCACCTAGCGGTGCAAGGGGAGGCACGAATGGGTGCTTACAGGCTGAAAAACTTACTGAACCCCCGAATGGAGGAAACAGGGCATATGAGTATTGTCAGAACTGTGTCAAGCGACATATTCAGTATGGAGACTGACCCTAGGACAAAACAATACAACTTCAACAGCCCATTCAGAGTGACAGGACTTAATGGACACAAAAAACACTACAACCTTCAAGGTAAGGTCTGGTATACAGACGGATCCAAAACCAAGGAGCAGGGATATACTACAAAAATCTAAGAGTTAGCCACAGCTATGCCTTAGATAGAAATGCTACGGTATTTCAAACGGAGACTTACGCAATTCTGCAATGCGTCAGAGACAGTAATAGGAGAGGTCTCCAAAACCAACAGATCCTAATCATGTCAGATAGTCAGGCGGCACTGAAGACAATTTCAAGCCAGGAAGTGACGTCTAAACTGGTATGGGAATGCATCGAAGAACTGAAAGTCCTAGGAGACCAGAACAGATTAGCGCTGGCCTGGGTACCTGGACATCAGGGTATCGATGGGAATGAAAAAGCTGATCAACTTGCAAAAAGGGGAGCAGGAGAAATACCCGATACAGAACAGACCCGCGGAGTACCGAAGTGTGCAGTCCGAGGGGCTATAAAAACCTGGATCAGGGAAAGGCACCTTCAACACTGGCAAAATGCGTCAGGACAAAAGCACGGAAAATCCTTCATAGGAAGACCGTGCTCGAAAAGAACAGCTGAACTACTCTTACTGAGCAGAAGTAAGCTGAGAGTGATAACAAGACTCATGACTGGTCATGCAACAGTAAAAGAGTTCTTAAACAAAATTGGACTGTACAATAGAGACCTTAGGTGCAGGCTATGCAATAAGCAACCAGAGACATTGAAATATGTACTATGCAATTGCGAGGTATTGGATCGCAAGAGACAAACACTTTTTAGACAACCAACTCAGTAAAAGAACTGTACAAACTGGTACAGGGTACAAAAATACTGGACTGGGTGGAGTAATAGATGGGAAATAAACGCAATAAGCCAATAGGCTTTAGCGATATCGTAGATCTTGAATCAGACGGGCCCAGACGGAAAAAAATGAAAAAAAAAACCTTAGTCAGGTACATCGTCATAATCAATCAATCAATCAATGTAAGATTAAGAGGTCTGTCCGTGCTCTGGTTCGTTCCCAGGTCTAGACAATGAGATTTTTTAATCAAGTTTTCATTATCTACTTCTGGGCATGACTTGTAGCGCATCTAACATTAATTACTTTGTTTAGTTTAGATTTCAGTCCTGGGGGAGTCTATCGTTGTCGATGATGGTGTTGAAAGATCTTTCTGGGTTTTCCCACATCTGTAAAGCAAATGCGCCAATCAATCATCAATAAGTCGCTCCAGACCGCCACGGCAAATAATAATAATAGCCGTCCCTCCCCGCACAAGCCGCAAAGCTTCTGGGGTTCACTCGTAAAGGTGCCCATTCACGGTCGTTTCAATCCATCGCTCCACTCCAAACCAAAGAATAAAGGTACCCAAGAAGGCGTTCTCATTATTCTCAAATGTCAAACCGATTGAATATGCTATGACCTTGAAATTATTTAGAAGCAAAAATATGGCGCAAATTCAATTTAAGGTTGACAGACAATTGTTACTCTTCTTAGGAATTGTACCTACTTGTTTGAAAAGCGGTCTGAGAACAATTTTGAAGATATAATTTCAAGGTCATAGTGTATTCAATCGGATTGACATTTTAGACCTTTATTCTTTGGTTTGGAGTGGAGTGATGGATTGGAACGACCGTGAATGGGCACCTTAAGGGGGTGAATTGAAGGGCGTATATTATTATTATTATTATACGCATTAACATTTACCATTTTAACAAATTTTTAACGGAATGGTAATTATTCGACGAACGTAAAATTACGTGAAGTACCACAGAGTGGTTTTAAAAATGTGTGTTACGCCACTGGCTATCAGTAGTCTCTTAGACGCCGCGTTATTCGACCAACAACCATCGCGCATCGAGTTAAATATAACTTGATTGACACTACGGCAATTCTAGCGTGAAGACAACAACGCTGCATTCCCTTTAGTGATGTAGAAGTAACAGTGAGTGCAAACAGCCATGGAAAATCAGCAGACAACAGCCACAAGCGCTCAAAATCAACCACTAAACAACGCAGAAAACGGCAACAGCGTGGGGAACTCCCGCAATGAGAGGATCACCAAGATTAAACAGAAGTTTCTGCGTAAGTATATTGTTTTTGTTCGTCCTTCTGCTAATGAATTTCTATAGGTTTTACTCGTTTGCTTCGATGTTTATTTTCATGCTAACTTGATTAAAATGAAGCCCAACAAGTTTCTAAATATAACAGACTAACCAAGCGATAGATTCACAGTAAATGTAAGCTAAAATCTTGAACTTTACTTAACAACCCACTTGTTACTTACTACCTAGTTATATTATCATTCTCTCCGCGGTTCTAATTGAGGTTATGTCGCTTTTGTCTCAGATAGTCGCTCTCTGCTGACTTCTACCTAAATATTTCTCAGTTAATGAGCTAAAGAGTCGTTTATTTTTGTAATTAAATATTTTGTAGTATTTCGGTATTTTAAACGTCATTTAGTTTTTTTTTATTTTAAACTTTGTCAAAAATTCATGTTTAGGTTATAATTAATTCCGATTTTTTAGTAGGAGTTATTCGTGTTTTCTTGTTAAAATAAACTGACCAGGAGTCAAATAGTTTTTTAACCATATAATTATCACATAAAAGGTAAAGGTAATATTATTGCGGATGCCTTACTAAATTGTAATTTAACATATCATTTACGTGGTTGTCGCGAATTCAAAAATTCTATGTTAGGAAATAACTAATTAATAATTTGTTTACAACGTTTCTTGCTGCTGATATCACTGAATCACAGGTTATAAATAAAAATAATTTACAAAACAAATCCATAATTCAGTTCGGTAATATTAGAAAATACTCTTTAATTAATTATTTCAATTTGATAAATTCAGGGACGCGACAATCCCTTTTTGGCGCCGTCTTGCAAAAACCGATGGCGCCTTGAGCCTGGCCATAACGATTTTTCCTAAAAGGCGCCGTCTTGGATATGTTTATTTGAAATAAGGGTAAAATAAAATATACAAACGATAAAAATTAACAGATAATTGCAAATAAATGAACAAAATTCATTGAAAAAACTTGAAGTTGTGGTAGAAAAGATAAAAATAATTTAGTATTATTATTAATTTCATATTATATTTATATTTAAAATGGTCTATAATACAGAATTGGGACGGATACAGATACTCGAAATATATTTGAATAATTTTAACCCAAAAATGAATTCGAATGCTTTCCTCGGACATCGGATACGAATACCCCTAAAACAGGTGTCACCAAATTTTTTAACTTAAGGCTGAACTGAAAAATCTTAGGACTCAAGAGGGCCAACTACTAATTATTAAAAAGCAACAACAAGAAGGGAGTGGCGGATGACTAGGCCGGTGACGAGTGGCGGTAATGGTTCATGCATACCAGGGGGTGAATTGAGCACGCGAGTGAAATAAGAATCATCCTGGCCTAGCGCCACTCCCTACTCCCTTCCTCATTACCGATTGCCGCGATGTTATTAACGGTCACTAACCATTAGACCGGACGTGACCAAATTTAAATATTTTTCAGTAAAATGTGGCATTTCTTGACCTGTTTTATTATTTTGGAGACAATAAACTACGGCATGGACCTGGACCGTTGGAGAGTAGTCCTAAACTTCCTTAGCACCAGCGAGAGCCTTTTTGATGAGCACAGACTTCGGGTGTGTTGTCTCCCTTTCTTCAACTTGAAAGTGTCAATTGTAATGATCGTAAATTTAATGATGTTGATCGAAAACCACTGTTATCAATCTTACATTGAAAATGTACAGGCCTCTGAAAAATTGCCGTTCTTCAAGATAATTTTCTCGTTTAAATAATATACAGGGCCGGTTTAAGGCGTACGCAAAGGATGCGGGCGCCGCGACCAGGGGGCGCCACAGCTCGAAAATTTTCTGAATATAATGTAATAAAAATTAGTCCCAAAACAGCGTTTTAGGCTTCACAAATTTTAAACATTTTCCCAGACCCAGGCGGCGGTGGAGGAGGGGGAAAGCCGGGTTTGATCCCACAAAAAAATATTCTTACCAACATTGAAGAACTTGACAAAACACGTAACCTAGTTCCAACTAGAACCCGATAACTCAATTAGTTCGCGAATTATCGCGATTTGAAATTGCAAAAATTAAAAAAATTAATTAATTATTTCTCGAGAGGCAGTGGAGATGGGGCGTCAATTTTTTGTGAATTAATAATAGTGAATGAAGGTAAAAATTATTACCTCCGACAGGGCCGGTTTAAGGCGTACGCAAAGGATGCGGGCGCCGCGACCAGGGGGCGCCACAGCTCGAAAATTCTCTGAATATAATGTAATAAAAAGTATACCGAAAAATATTTTTTTTTAATTTAATTTTCCATCTATGATAATTTTTTTAAATTTTATTTCTATTTAAATTCCCATTCATATCAATATCTTGTCTCATTATTTTCAAATTCTGTTGTGTAAGTTTTCTTGTTTTTAAATTCTCTTCTTCTGCAATTTTAGGGTACTCAAATTTGAAAAATTTTCCCAAACCCCCGGTATTACGCCCCCCAAGCTACGCCCTTAGTATGAGGGGCGCCAGTGAATTGTTCGCATCCACTAGAAAAATGTCTAGGACCGGCACTGATAATATAACTATGGGTAAAGTAATTAGGTTAATGACATATTTCCAGTTTTGTATTGGAAACTTTTTACACAAAACTTGCTTTGGGAAATTTCCCCAAACTCTGTGTGATCGACCGAAAACGCTAGGGGAGATCCCTCTTAGGCCTTTAAGTTCTCTTTATTACAATTACATACAATACTAAGTCAGGCTGTAATTAAAAGCTTATTTGCGATCTTTGCCCATTCAGACTAATGGGTTTTCAGCACAAATTTAGATACCTGGGATTCATATTACGAAATTATAGGGGCAGTGATGATGAAGAAGTGACAAATTGAAGAGCCGGTTGGTTGAAGTATAGTTAAAATAACGTTTTGCAAAAATCAGTGAAATACCAAAGTTGATGTTGCTTTTATTACTTTTTTTTTAAATACTATTTATGAATATTTTTGTTTTCAGAATTTTTCGATTAAAATAACTAATTATTCCAAAACGAAGCATATACATACAGAATTTTTTATCTATTCAACTATAACGTAATGATTTATACTTTAGAGTAAAAACACATTGAAAACGTTTTAATTTAATGTATTCATCTCAATGTCAAAATAAATATAAAATAATTTGTTGCCAGTGTGACATTTGGTTAGTATTTTTAAACTACAACAAATAATGTTTGAGAGTAATTTAGTATTTACATCACCATAAACAAGCAAAACAGCGTTAAATTCTTTTATTCTTTTTTAAAATAACTTATATTATTTTTTAGTAAAATTTTCCGCTCTTTCACGTGGTAATGGAAAAACCAAATTTTCGATTTTATTTTCGAAATTGTGACGTTAGCATACACTTTAGAGCAGCAAAGATTTGTTTATTGTTTTCTACACCCTTTCAAGTACTTAAGTGCCAAGTTTCATCGAGATCACATTTTGTGCGAGGTCAAACTCTGACAACTGGACTATTAGTTTAGTGAACAAAAACTGATTGTCAACTAAACTTGACTCGTGAGAATGCGCCTTTAGAATTAGCCAAATAATACGTCTAATTTTTTTTATAAGAATTTTTTGAGACACATTTTCAATTTTTGCTTCAGTAAATTTTTGCAAAAATGAAAAATAACTCCGAAAATTATAAGCCTTATTCTTTTGTTGATTCTATGCACTTTTCGTTTCTTAAAATTTTTTTGTGAAACGTAATATTTTTTGAAAATAATGATTTTTTCCAAAAACAATTGAATTTTTGTTCCCCAAGCTACTAATAATTTTATTTAAATATAGTCTTTCAAAAACTTGAGTTTCACAAAAAATTCTAAAGAATAAAAAGTGCTTAAAATGAACAAAAAAATGCGTCTGATTTTTTTTCAGAATGTTCGAAGTCAATTTTTATTTTTGCCGCAAAAATTTGTGTCAATTTTTAAAAATTTATATATGTTATATTATTGATTGTAATTACTTTTTATTCTTTACAATTTTTTTACGGCCATTTTGGTTAATAATTAGCTTAAAAAATGTTTATACATCCAGATTACTTTATAGATTTTGACCTCACAGTAAATCGGAAAATATTTAAAAGAATTAGCTATTTACAAATAAAAAAAATATGAAAAAATCATGACTTTTTAGCTAAAACTTAAACTTAAATATAGATTTTGACCTCACAGTAAATCGGAAAATATTTAAAAGAATTAGCTATTTACAAATAAAAAAAATATGAAAAAATCATGACTTTTTAGCTAAAACTTAAATATTTAGTGATTAACTTTCTTTTTACAAATTTTTTAATAGTACCATCAGAATTTTTTTTAAAATTCAGCAAATGGTAGGTTCTTGAACTTTTCGCCACTCCACACATATACAACATATTCCGCTTTCATTTTCTCTAAGGTCACATTAATCCCATGTCATTAAATCGTACCCTCCAGCAAGCAGATGACATGTCTCTTATACAGGGTGTGCCAATTATTTACACTCGATCTCTAGCACCGAAACTAAAAGAGATATCAACAAGTTTTTTTGTAGGGGTAGACAGTGTCACTCGGACTACAATTTTAAAATATTTTGATGTATACAAGGTGGCTAATTTTTGTGGAATGAAAATTAATTTGGTTTTTTTAAATTGAACACCCTGTATACGATTATGTCTTCTGATTCTACTTAATATTAGATTTACGGTAGTTTTTTGTATTTGTAAATCCGACGCGGCGTTGACAAGTTATTCCTATTTTAAGCAGATTTAATGAAAAAACAGCACTTCAGAAATATTAGCACAAAATCCACATTTTTTAAAAAATTCCTCAAAAAAGCTACTATGATGTAAATGAAACATGCACCTATCACAATAATCACACAACATCTTCACCTGTTGCACAGGGTGTTTGCAGATGGCGTGCCAATAGTCTAGTTTTCAAATGGCAATAACTTAATTTTTTCAAATGGGACACCCTATATATTTTTCTTCTGTTAGAAGCTCTCCCTAATACGCATTAAAAAAATATAGGGTTTTGCACATCTAACTTTACTATTTACTTTAATAATTGACGTTAAGTGACAAACAACATATTTTACACAATTTTTAATTGAAACCACATTCCGTTGCGATAATTTTGAGGAACATTTTGCAATAAGTTGCGAAAATCATGTTCTAAAAAATCTAAAAATATAGCTCCATTTACAGTCCCATCAAAGAAATAGGGACCAATTACATAATCACCTATTATTCCCGCCCACACATTCAAAGACCATCGATACTGTGATGTGGTTCTAAATAAATGTTCATTGTGGTCCGAATAATAATGGAAGTGGTGTCTATTTACACAACCGTTCTTATGAAACGTGGCTTCGTCGGAGAATAAAACTTTGTTTAAAAAGTTACGCTCTGTATTTATCTTGTTTATTAACCATCTACAGTATTCCACTCTACGCGCGAAATCACGTAGTAACAATTCTTGGTGAAGCTGGATATGATAGGGGTGATATTTATTCTTTTTTATTATGCGTCTAATTGTGGTATTGGAAATATCTAACTGATTGCTTAATTGCTTTGTGCTTATATTGGGATCTTCAACTATACTGATCATTACCTTATATTCGTTGTCAATAGTAACAGCTGTAGTTGCACGTGAATGTTTTTCATTCTTGACGGTTCCTGTTCTATCAAATCTATTCTTTAAATTCTCAAAAGTATCCTTTTGTGGATGACGTCTTTCTGGGTATCTTTGACGATATACCCTACTAGCAAGAAACGCATTTTTTTGACATTCACCCAGTATCCATATCATATCAATATTTTCTTGAACACTATAATTCTTATTAAAATCCATTTTTTATACACAATACCGATTAAATATAGTAGACGTGATATAATACAAAATTTTATGTTGACAATTAATGCCATAACAAAATATACCTACTGTCATTTTCATAGGTAACTTGATTTCTTATTAAAAATTGTGTAAAATATGTTGTTTGTCACTTAACGTCAATTATTAAAGGAAATAGTAAAGTTAGATGTGCAAAACCCTATATTTCTTTAATGCGTATTAGGGAGAGCTTCTAACTGAAGAAAAATATACAGGGTGTCCCATTTGAAAAAATTAAGTTATTGCCATTTGAAAACTAGACTATTGGCACGCCATCGGCAAACACCCTGTGCAACAGGTGAAGATGGTGTGTGATTATTGTGATAGGTGCATGTTTCATTTACATCATAGTAGCTTTTTTGAGGAATTTTTTAAAAAATGTGGTTTTTGTGCTAATATTTCTGAAGTGCTGTTTTTTCATTAAATCTGCTTAAAATAGGAATAACTTGTCAACGCCGCGTCGGATTTACAAATACAAAAAAACTACCGTAAATCTAATATTAAGTAGAATCAGAAGACATAATCGTATACAGGGTGTTCAATTTAAAAAAACCAAATTAATTTGCATTCCACAAAAATTAGCCACCCTGTATACATCAAAATATTTTAAAATTGTAGTCTACCCTACACTGTCTACCCCTACAAAAAATCTTGATATCTCTTTTAGTTTCGGTGCTAGAGATCGAGTGGAAATAATTGGCGCACCCTGTATATCATAGAAATGCATTGAATCAAAATTGCATCATCATTAAGTCAATATAATGAAGTTGCTTAATGGCTCAACAGATTATCTATCATTAAAAATGCGATTGTGTTTGCGAATACTAGAACTGAGTTATTTTACAAAACTTTGATGAATATACTATGATAGAAACAAAACTGACCATGTAAAGGAGCATTTTCATCAGGATTTTCTTATTAAATAAATAATAATAGCATGTAGCAACATTTTGAAATTCTTTATTTTGAAAAAAAGGTACATGCTCCACTGGTTCATTTATTTCTTTATAAACCTATTTGATATGCGCGTATAATTCTCCATCAATATTTAACAAATATTTTTATTTATCTGGTATTTGATACCTTGAAATGCTTATCTTTATTGCCAATTTTACTTTTCATACGTATAATGTTACGCTGCATGACTGTCGTTAAATGTATTATATTCATATGTATCTATAACATATTTTAGTGTGCACCGAGCGACCTACTTGTCAAAAAACCTTAATGAATGTTAAAAAACGGAAGTAAATAACTGTACAATGTGCATACCATACATCTATATTGGAATAGGTTGCTATAAAAATAAATTGTAATGCTAATTCATAATAATTTGTTCTATAGAGGATAGCTCGCCATTCAGACTATTTTGTTTCGATATATATGAGCTATACAGTGCGTTCCCCTTCTCGTAACCATCATACCTTCAATCGTTTTAAAGTATTTCACATGACATTTCATTTGATATATATTAATCTGATTTAAAAAATGTATCACACTTGGATACCAACATTTAGGGATTCGAGTTATGTACTTATAAGTACTAATAAGTTCGTAGTACGATGTATAGATGGCGCCACTATTGACAAATCCATATAATTTTTTTCACAATCGATGTGTCAAAATTTCATGGCAATCTGACGTTTGGTTCACAAATTATAGTGGTCTTAGTGACGTTACCTTTGGAATTTTCAATACAATGGAAAAATATGAATTTCGTGTCTTGATAAAGCACTGCTCTGGACAAGCGAAGCAATGGCTTGACAAGCGTTTTTCGGACTCTGCTTCATCCAGAGAAATGATAGAGATTGATTTTAAACAGGCTGTACTAACGCCTATAATGCTGAATGCTTGGACTCTTTTTTTTCAAATATTTTAAGGTTGGCGAACTTTCTATAAATGTTTCTGTTCCATTTAGCTATTGTACCTACGTGCAATTAGACCAACTCGTGCTATTTTAGAATCGTTTTCTGGATAACATGTAAATCGTTAAACGAACCTTTCTTTGATCGTCGATAATTAACGGTAATCCATTGATTTCTGTCATCCTTAATTTGTTAATTTTAACGATGTAGTCTTGGAAAAATGTGAGATCTTTAAACTTTTATATAGTTGTATTTTGGTACGTGCAATTTCAATTTATAAATAGCGGTGTTAACTTTAGATAGAGAAATGTTTAAAATATCTCTTATCATCTCTTAAACGCAGGTATTGTTTTTGTCATCACGGGTACATTGTGAATTCGTAAATAAAGCGGAAGAAATGGTTCTTAAAGGATAGCTAACAAGGGAGGAAAGTGTCACTTTTCCTTCCGCATCAAAGGAGGTGTTAGAAAAAATTTATTCGCAGTGTCTAAATGCTGAACAAAAGTTATTATACTAGAACCAAAAATGATTGAGAGTTTTATTGGACCTTTGCGTATTGAAGGCAGTGGCGTGCTTATTAATTTTTGAAAGGACTAACCCAAATAAATAGAAAATTATTTTTACAATAAACTAAAAACTTTTTCCTTTCGTCTAATCTTCCATCTGATTCCTCAGATGCATTCAAGGCCGGCCCTACAATGAGGCAAACGGAGCGGTCGCTCCAGGCGCCGAGGCCCAAGGGGTGCCAAAGCCGTGTCATGTGAATAAAATTCCATTCCATGTACGTCAGAAGTTTTAATTAACTGACGTAGCCGTGCAATGCCAACGAGCATGACGATTTTGAATCGATAAATTAAACACTAAGTTAAGATATCGAGATCTTCCAAGTTTCATACTTGCACGCATAACTGATATTAGGAGTACTCAAAGGGGCGCCATAATTGGATCTCGCTCCATTCTAGAATAGGGGTAATCAAAGGGGCGCGATAATTGTCTCTCGCTCCAATCTAAAACTGGCCTCGGGCCGGCTCTGGATGCATTGTCGCTACCGCTATCGTCAGCAAAGTTGATAATGACTGGTTCAATATTTTGTTCAATCCGTTGGTCTATGTCCCACATTTTTTGTTCTTCCTTCAAAACGTGCTTGATGCATTTCTTCCAGTTTTCTGTAGTGACGCTTTGAATTGCCTCTTTACATCCGTCATTTTAAATGTCCTGTTTTCTCGTGTTACTTGTCCTTTTACTTGCGCCCAGATCAATTCTACAGGATTAAATTCGCAGTGGTAAGGAGGTAATGCGAATTTTCACCGAACAAATTGTTCGGTATCTGAATTCAATATGTATGTGGGTATGTTGATTATTTGTGTTTATGAATTTTAAAATTCTGACTTCTGAATTCTGACTTCAGAGCATCAAAAAGTAAGCTTAGGGTTTGATGTACCTCTTCGAGAACACCTTCAAAATGGGGTCCAAATTATGAAAATTTTGAATTTAAAGTAGACACATAGTGAATGACGATTTTGGTAAAATTGTGTAGACTGTGGCTGTGTTGATTAGAATAGGAACTGGCAATCTAAAATTTTATTAATACTTTGATTACAATTTGTTCGGTATATGGCAATTTATAAACATATATTTATAATCTTTGAATATAGGGAAGAATCACGGAGTGGGCGACATCTATCATTGATCATTTGAATGACTCAAGGGGTGATCAGTAAACTTTGTTTGCATGGGCGTAATGTGAAGTTCGAATTTATTTTAAGTTATTTGTGCATTAAAAGTGGTATATTTGGAAGGTGTTTTGTGAATAAACCATACAACGAATTACCTGAAAATGCAGAGGATTATAAAAGGCGATATGGAGATAAAATCACGAAAAATGTGCTCTGTTCCACAATGCTCTACATATGGCAATTCGGTCATATCTTTCCTTTGAATCCCAAAGAAATCAAGAAATGGAAGATAATCTTGAAGATAGGAAAACCTATATCAGAGTATATGTTTGTTTGCAGCAAGAACTTTGTGAAAGACGATTTTTTTAGTGGTAAGTTTGACGAAGGTTCTTGCAGAGACTTCCACATATAATTTTCAATTCTGTTGTCATTTGCTATCACATTCTTTGAATTTATTTGTAATTTTACAATACAGTGACTTCAACAACACAGAGAAAGGGTTTGAAAAATGGATCTCTTCCTAGCCAGAACCTTCCAGTGCTCAAACACTAAGGAATTAAAAAAGAAGTAACCAAAGTAGGAGAAAGGACTCAGAAAATAATAACTTTCATTACATCATATTTAATTCATTTCAGGCTTAGGCAGAAATCAAATGAAAATGAAATGCAGGCCAAACAACATGGAGATGAGCAACTGGTGGTAAAATTATCAAGTGAACATGATGCACTGTAAATTTATTATTATGAAAAAAAACATATTTTTGCTTAGCCAATCATTTATTTAAACAATAAACATGTATCATCTTATTGAAATGTTTTTTCTTTCCCCCATTTGTGTGTCAAATCTGTGCAACTCGCTGGTTCCAACATCTCAAATCTAAAACATGAAAGAGACAAGTTGAACAGGAAATGCAGTTTAAAAATAATATTATCTTCAATAATTACTAACCTGTTGATAATTAGGGCCTAATCCTGCTTTACAGGAACATTGACAAATCCAGGTATCCTTCAATTTTATGGTGATTTCATGTGGGGATTCTAAAATTGTTCATATTCTTTTGATGATTTTCTCATTGGAGCCGTCAGTTCCACATAACATTATGTGACCAGCCTTAAAAACCTCTTCACCTTCCTTAATTTGCCTAACACGTTCATCCACATAATCCAGAATGTCGGACATTGATATTTCAACTTTTACAGGCATTATCATAAAAATACAATGACAGTAACTCTAAAACCAACTGAAATTCAAAAATCAACCTTCAATCCAATTGTACAATGAATAAAAATGAACTTAAATCTCTGAGAAAACTGAAAAACAAATCTTATAAAAACTGTGATTTTAAAGTGATCAATTGACAGAATATTTGTTGATCACCCCTCAATCCGACATTATGTCATTCGCAGCGCCATCTGCCAGTTCATGATTTTTCCCTATTGTATCACTACTCAATCAAGACTGCCTTTTGACGACACTTTCTATTTGTCACTTATTATATGTCTAAAATAATTCCTTGAATCCATTTAATAGAGAGTTATTGCAACCTCTTTTTGGCAAATATTTTAATAAAGGATCCCTTATTTTGACATGTACGCATGCGCAGTGAAGAGCTCCTTAAGTTTTGCTTTTATTAAAATACAGGCTTCCTGTATTTAATTTAAATACAGGCTTCCTGTATTTAATTTAAATACAGGCTTCCTCCAAGGTTTGCCTTAAGTAAAAGAACTTTATTTTGACGGATGAAGGACGGTTCTGTCAATTTAATAAAATTGAAACTGTTAAAAATCATTAAAATTCATTTTTTTTATAATTTAACTATGTGCATATGTATAATATAAGCACACTCTACTTGCTATTGTAAAAAAATAAAAATTTGGGGGAAAAGTAGTAGATAGTAAAAACCTTAAATTAATCGTTATTCTAACCAACCCTATGTTACGTTTGTGATATTACCAGGTAGAAAACGGATTATAACTTACTCGCTCGTTAAAATGTACTTATCAGTGAAACGGACAAAGACAGAAAGATGGATTTGTAAAGCGTTGCCATGAATTTTATAAAAGAATAAGCAATAAATAAAATAAGTTATTTGAAAGGGGGAGGAAATGATTTATAAGTATTACTCAATAATGATTTATTTCCTAAATAATATTGTTTAATCACACGTTTATTGTGTATTATCCATAATTAGCCACAACCTTCAACTTTACCGTTTACATTTTGATTATGTTAAAAATTGGTAAAATAAGAATGAGATATGATTTGATTTGATTTAAATATATTTAAATTGATGAACATTATCTCTGTTTAATAAAAATGTTTTAAAATGATCATTTTTTTATAACATTCATTCGAAGAAATTTTTATTTTCAAAATAGTGTTTATTTATTTATATAAATCAATTTCTGAATTATTTTTAACTTTATTTAAAAAAATATTAATTTCTGATTTATATAAATACTATTTTGAAAATAAAATTGGTCAATATCCTTCTCTGGCAACTGGGCTATAAATATACTGATTATTTTCCAATAAATGTCAAATATTTATAGCATGATATGTTAATATATTATTCCACACTAATTGAGTGGACTCAGGTTTATATTAGAAATTAAATAGCTCTGAAGATAACTTTAATTATTATATGGTTAAAACTAAACTCATGACTAAAACTAAAACAATTCAAAAACCAATTTCTAATGCACGAATTGACCGTAATACTAACGAAAATGTGCTTTGTTTAATTAGTTGCACATCCGCATTCTGTCCCATAATTACCAGACTGGCATACCTTAACCACGTCACCGCAAAAATGTCTTTTAGTCGCTTAAGCTATTTATGTAGACACAAGGCTTTAGATAAATTATATTTAACTACGCTCAATTCTTACTTGATCTTTAGCCCTCAGCTTTCTGCCCACACAATAACACGTAAATTATGATTTAAATTGACGGGTTAGATCAGCTTTATTATTAGTATTATACGGGTAATTGTAAAGATTAAAACTTTCTCTGGCAAGGATTTTTTTTACGTGGGCACTTAATATTTATTTTTTGTTTCAGCTGGATTTCGGATAACCCTCTTGCTCTCATTGGCAATATACATTGCTATGTTAGTTATTGGTATACTAGGAGTTCACAAATGTCCAGTTGAAGAAAATATACCGCTGTTTCTTATAGCCACAGGTAATTTTTTCACACCATAGGCATTCAAAATATTATTTAATAGATTTTATTAAAAAAATTGTTCGTTTTTATTTCGCCTTAGTCATTCATTTAAATGCCATCTTTTTCTGTCACGATTTTGCATTATTTATCAACAAAATATTTTTTTTTCAAAAATAAAACACAAATGTACCACAAGTTATTTACTTTTGTAATCATATTGCCTTTTAATTACTAATAATTTTGATCTATTTTTTTACCATTTATATTTTTTAGGTGCAATTGGACTGATAACCAAAATTCTGACTTACATGCGAGAGAGAATACTCAGACACTTCCAAGTTAAATATATCGAATCTTGTTTGTATACCGTGGAGACCGTGTTCCTCGTTTTAGGTAGGTGAAAAATGAAAGAATAACTTAAATTTAAGATTACTAAACAAACTTCACAATGTACATAGTGAAATATACTCTATATACAGCGTGGCCCTTAAGTAATTGTACATAGAAGTAATAAAAGGTTGCTAAGTTTTAAGGTTAATAACAAGTATGCTTTTTTTCTACCTAAATAACGTGGATTTAATATTCTTCTTCAATAATAGAGCTAACTTAAAGAGCAAAAAAGTTTATCGCACATTTATGCCACAAATGAGGCCTAACTAGCGCCCTCTATAAATTACATCCAAGTAGGTACAAGATTATGATTTCTCGTTCCCAAAAACCCCCAGTTCCAAATTTTTCAGTATACATATCCAAAAACATTAAAGTTATTGCAAAAAATAAATCTTAAATTTTAGTCTTTAACACCCTGTATATTCTTTATTAGCAAGTTGGTTCAAATCGTAATATTTTAAAGTAAAGAATCTACCATACTTCTATGTACAATTACTTAAGGACCACCCTGTATAAAACAATTTGTACATAATTATGTACATTTTTGCACAAATTTAGATACATAAAGATCTTAAACAAATAATATTCTGCATGTTAAGCATCTTAATTTACTGATTTAGCTGTAAGTAATCTTCAGTTTGTATCGTCATCTACCAGTATGATAAATGATAAAGTGAGAAAAAGTATGGACGTCTAACAATGACTTTCAAATTACTATTATTATTAAAGAAGTTTATTTTGAGCAAACTTATCGGCCTAGGTCCTTCTGCCCTACATCAAATTACTATAGATATATAACTGCCTGTTTGTCTTCACGCCCTCTTCTGTAGAAACATACAATTTTCGTTGTGTCGTCATCTATTTATTTAAATCATTTTAATATAGAATATGACACATTTTTTTCATAGTGGATGAAAGTGTAAATTAAATTCTTTATTAAAAATTTTATGAAATAAGATGTCAAGTATGTACATTTTGAAAAGAAGGTTGGAAGGAAGATATTTTCTTTCTTGCATAACGATATTTAAATAAACGCTTTAACATCATTTTTCCATTCAGTTCTAGTTTTATTATGAGGTGACAAGCTCAAACAGATGAGTTTGATTCTTTTAATTTAGGTCACAGGCAACATTTTCTGAATTTATCATATTTTTATTGCTAAATTTGATGTAGAGGAAACCTTGAAATGATCGTATTTATTGTATAAATGTCACTTCCGGCCCCGCGTTGTCTAACGGATTTTGTTTGAATTGCCGTATATAATAGAAGATATTACGGTGTTGCCGACAGGGCCAACCAGAGGAGGGGGGGCGGCAAAATATCCAGGGCCCGGGCCCCGAAGGGGCCCGGCTGCTGGCCTTATTTTTACGGTTATTGTACAAACAAAAAATGTCCCTTTTATAAAATAGCCTCAATGAATGAAATTAATGTAGTTTTAGGCGCACCCACTTTCAGTATATTTTTCAGTTAATCAATTCGATTGGAAAATATATTCTGGGGTTTCTTCTCATTAACCTTTGACTTTTATAAGTTTACACAAAAATCCATTAAATAAGTAGATTTTCTTCAACTAAATTTCCTATTAATAAAAAGTATTCGAGAATTTAAACTATTGCAACATAAGGAAGCGTCATGTTCATCTATCATGTGTTCAATGCCCAATTTTAGTATAGTTCCCGGAGATTTGTTTTCTATTTTAAATGAAATTTTTCCATTTCCGGGAGAAAATCTAATTATGTTGACGGACAAATATCAAAATCAATATCAATATTATCTGAAGAAATAAAATGGAATAGACACACGGAAAACAATAACACAAAAAACGAATAATAGAACCGGCGGGAAGTTTAAATTTGAAGTTTAGTCTAATAAACGAAGGTGCCATCCCAGGAATCAGGTCTGTCCGGCACCATTTTTTTTTAATTTGCAGATATTCATGGGTACATTCATCCCCGAAAATTAAGCTGTCTGAAATTTGTGGAAGGGCGAAAAATGGCCCATTGGTCTCAAAAATATGTTTTTTCGCCAATTTTCGCCGATATTTCCGAAAATATGACACTTGGAGAATTTTTGTTTGGACAATACCTAATCATTTTTGTCAAAAATTTGATACGTTTCGACATAACCAGCTCCAAAACGCACCCCCATTTTTAGCTCCTGCCCTGCATTTAGAGAGCACGCTCTAAAGGAATGACACTCCCAAGCGGATTACAAATTTTTCAATAAATCACGTAAAAATTCATATTTTTTCATGATACAAAGTTCAGATGAAAGAAGGAACCTGCAGCTATAATATCATGTTACTTTTTCCTTTTATCTATTTCTCTGGATTATTGAAAAACCGGGCCAAAGTTTGTTTTTGTCCGATATTTTGACCCTCCTATAAATTTATTCATATTTTTTTTATCAAGACTAATTTCACCGAATCCTTTTGGATAATCGGGCTTTGGGGTTTTTTTTTGGATTTCCGGAGTTCGGGTCTATCGGGAATTAATAGATAATCAAGGACCATATCGTTTTTCAACGCACATCATTAGAAAGCTTAGCTTGTCCCCTTGTCAATTTTCTGTTGCATTGGTGTGGGGAGGGGCCCGATGAGACTTTATCCCCGGGACCCTGCTCAGCTCTGGGCGGCCCTAGTTGCCGACACTTTGCAATAAACAGATTAAACCAGATTAACTAGAAATATGGCACTAGAGCACCTATGTGTATGAGGTCACAGAAGAACATACATTTTTCTATATTGTGTTTAACATAGACGGACCTATACGCTATTATAATTATAAAATAACAATTATATAATTTGGAAGACATAGTTAAGTACCTCACTGCTTACTTTATCAAATATCAACACAATCTAGTACCCTTCCTTTGGGGGATATAGCTAATAAACTCAGCAAGACTGGAATTTACTTATTTAAAGCTCTACTCAAGAAACCAAACGCTAGAAACGAACATTTCGATGTCAAATCAAATAATTTAAATTTCAATTTCGATATTTACTAATCTACAGTTTCTTGTTCTTTTTACCTTTTAATAATTTATTACTTTCTTAATTTTCAATAATTACAGGTTGTACTTTAAAATATTTATTTGAAAATAAAAAATATTTATTTTCTGAATCGATACAAACCCTTTAACATACGAATCAACACTATAACAAAGGGGAAAAATAGCTTTAACGTTGGTATCCAATGCAAAAAATGGTCGCCACAAAAGAAATGATCAAATTAAATTTTTACGTTTAAATCATATGAATAGAAACAATTCTAAGTCAATCCCTCCTGATTTGTTAAAAACAATAGTGGACAGACAACTTGTTTCGGCTCAATCTGCCATCATCAGGTATCGACTAATAAAATAAATATGCCTGTTTACTACGAACAAATATATTTAAAATTAATTTTATTTGTGTATTTGTATATTGATAAAGTTTTTTATTCCACACATTGCTCTCATTCTACTCACCTTCTGAGATAATGTTTATGTTATAAAACCTAAACCTGAAATTCATTATTTCCTTTAATTAAACAAACCCTACATTTACGTTTCCCACCTTTTATTGATGAGACCCCTATTGTTATATCACATAAATGCTTGACTAAACACTTGGTAATGTCATAGAGTCACTCTTTTCATTCCATTTCCTAATTTTATCATAAACCCTTTGTACATTTAGTTTGCTCTTGCCGAGATTCTTCCATACCGTCAAAATTTAATTTTAATTTTATGCTTATTTCAATTTCACACGCATTAACTCCGACTGCCGCCCTTAACACAAAGTATGATAATTTCAACTGACTATATATTTAATTCCTAATAGATTCGTTCTTTACAAACGCATGTTTGTTTTAGTCGAACCCTGATGATGGCTGATTGGGTCGCAATTGGTCGTCCATCTACCATTATCTTTAATAAATTGTGTGGGATCTATTCATATGACATGGATAATATAATCTATAATCTTAAATTTTATTTTTTGTGACCGTCCTCCGAAGATAATCTTAATTTTAGTTTTAATATTATTTTTTTTAAAGCAAAATAAAAATTCACAAAAAGGGCAGCAGTTCAAGGAATTTTTCCATGTTAAATCGCTAATGTTCAAAATAGTTTTTGTCCAACTTAGTATTTTTCTCAGTGTATAGCCTAAGTTGAAACACTATCGTCGACCACTCAACGAAAACACAATTTTAACACACTCTACGGGCGTTTCGCCAACTATGTTGGCATCATCAGGAGTTGATGATAGACTAAACAATTAACTATTTCTAACAGCTATTTATACTAAATGACTAACACCCCTACCCCCCGGCGGTGCCGAGCACCGTCGTCCCAGGTGACCTAATCAGCCAAGGGTAACTAATCATCCAAGGGTGACTAATAAGCCAAGGATGACTAACCCGCCCGTAACTAATGGATTAAACTAAAAAGCGGACTAAGAGGAATTGGTCCTTTGTCTCTGTTTAAACTAGTTTTACATTTACATATTTCTATACTTTCAAATGCGTCCAACAATTTATTATTGGATACATTTTTAAATAATGCAATAAACGGTTATGACGAAGACTTAGTTGACAAGCTAATCAACAAACATAAATTTAAGAAAAATCTACGTGACACCACGTTTTTCCAACACGAAAAACAGACTGAAAAATTCATTTCAATACCGTATAATCCCACTTACACCAAAGGACTTACCAGCGTGTTCAAAAAGCGGGTTTAAGTTTAGTTTTTCAGTCTAACAACACTTTAAAACAGTTATTAGGTAATCCCAAGGATAAAAACAGTAATTTGGAAAGAGTGGTATTTAAGAAATTAGTTGTGGGGATTGTGATAGAAAGTATGTTAGGCAGACAAGACGCTCTGTACAGGTCAGATTTAAAGAGCACATGGCTCTCTTAAAATATGGGCGTACGGAAAAATCTATTATAGCCGAACATGCTTTTAATCAAAATCATAGAATAAGTATAGACAATGTAAAATTACTTAAAAATGTATCCAATAATAAATTGTTGGACGCATTTGAAAGTATAGAAATAGGTAAATGTACAACTAGTTTAAACAGAGACAAAGGACCAATTCCTCTTAGTCCGCTTTTTAGTTTAACCCATTAGGTACGGGCGGGTTAGTCATCCTTGGCTGATTAGTCACCCTTGGCTGATTAGGTCACCGGGGATGACGGTGCTCGGCACCGCCGGGGGAGGGGTGTTAGTCATTTAGTATAAATAGGTGTTAGAAATAGTTAATTGTTTAGTCTATCATCAACTCCTGATGATGCCAACATAGTTGGCGAAACGCGCGTATAGTGTGTTAAAATTGTGTTTTGGTTGAGTGGTCGACGATAGTGTTTCAACTTTGTTGATAAACCAAAGGTTCCAATTTCCCAATTTAAGTGTATAGCCTGTTTATAATTTCACCGTTTAATTTCGGGAATAGTTATAAATGAAGAAGTAATTAATAATATGAGATATGCTGATGACACCATCTTGTTAACGAGCAACCTTGAAGACACACAACATATTTTAGAAAAATTAAATGATCGATGTAATGAATACGGACTAAAAATCAACTTTATGCTAGTTAATGGTAGTTCCAAAATTCCCACAAGATCTGAACCATGCAAACCTGACGGTGGCAAACACCACGATAGAGATGTGTCGACATATAAATATCTAGGAACTTGGATAGAACAATCGGGTGACCAAACAAGAGAAATAAGAACGAGGGTAGAGATAGCCAGATCAACATTTCTAAAAATGATGTTTTTTCCACGCTCTTGTATGGAGTTGAAACATGGACCCTCAAGAAAAACCACATCGACCAACTACAAACATTTGAAATGTGGTGTTACCGTAAAACATGGCGTATTCCATGGACCGATAGAATTACTAATGCCGAATGCAGAAGGAATGCGAAATCATTAACACCATGAAAAAAAGAAAGCTTCAATACCTGGGTCATGTAATAATACACACTTCTCCAACTGATTAGTGGATTAGTGGAAAGCGGAGCATTGGCAGACGCCGTGTGTCCTGGCTAAAGAACCTGAGGGATTGATTTAACTGTAGCAATGTTCAACTGTTCAGAGCTGCAGCCAACAAGATCGCGATTGCTGTGATGATAGCAAACCTCTGATAGGAGATGCACTATAAGAAGAAGATCTCCTGTTTCTGCTATACATACATTTAGCTAAAGTATCTTTATCTACGGGGACACCTCTTGTTTCATTTGGATCTTCATTAAATCAATAAAAATGTCTGTCATTTTTTTGTTTTCGTTGATAACAAACTCCATTAATTATTACTAAAATAAACACAGTAGGTCCTAAGTCCTAACATTTAAACTCAAAACAAGAATAATGCAAAAAATGCGCAGTTTGAAATGAAAATGATTCTGTCCCTAGTGTTTCTACTAAATAAAATATGTAAATAACAATTTTCAAGATGTACTTCTTATCTCCTGCATGTTTACATTACATTTTTCTTATTGCACTCGTTTTTTTTATAATTTTTTTATCTTTAAAGCTCCAGCATGTTTTCTTCTTCTCTAATTTTTTGTTATTGTTCTTAAATTTTTGATTACTTCCAGGGGCGTATTGGGTTTATAAGGAATACCCTCCCAACTACGACCCAATCGCAGGACCTTACTGCCAAAAGACTGCTTATTTATTCTCTTTTATTTACATTACCTTCGTATTGGTATGTGTGGGTATAGCCATTGTAGCTGTTATCGTTTGTCTTTTGTGCTGCGCCATGTGCGTAGCCACTATTTCAAGTTGTTTAGATTGTGACGTAGAAAGTCAAGAAAACGACGATGATGATGACGATGAGAAGGATAAGGCTAAGGAAAAAGAGAAGGAGAAGGAGGTAGCTAAGGAAAAGGGGAAAGAAGGAACAAGTAAAGAATGAAATATTGTGGTTTAAGAGTGTGTATGCTTTTGGAAACTTTTTCTATTTTTCTTAAAGTGTTTCTATGAAATACACTATTTAAGCGTCGCGCCTTTTAATTATTTAAGAATGTATTGGAATGTAAAAAAACAAAAATATACAGGATTCCGTAAATCTCTGTCGTAGTTCTATATCATTTCTATAAAATAATATTTTTTTACTTCATATTCACACGATATACTGAGAAATTGTACGTCTAAGTAGGTCAACCTTATTAGGGGAAAACATTTACACCCCAGTATACGTGAAAATAATTTACAAATACTTGTTTTTGAACCCCAAGTTAAAATATATTTTTTTATATACAGGGTGTCCGGTAAACGTTGTACAATATTGAAACTGGTGATAGAGCAGGTCAGAATATCAGAATCTCACATCAGTAACATTCTCACCGTTTTCGAAGAATGGGCATTTTCTAAATTCATAGAAAATCGCTACCTCACCTCGGAATTTTGTATTTTGTATTAAAACTAATTCAAATATCTTTGCTGCTGACGATTAATGATAAGTGATGCTTTCACACGTATAAAACAGTTTTTCACAAATTGATATATTTTTTCAAGAAACAGAGGTAAAATGCCAGATTTGATTTTCACCAATTTTTAGTTAACAACTTTGATATTATTGTCTGAAGAAACTATAACCATGTGGAGGTAGAAATTTATCACAAGAAAATGAGCATTTTGTCCAGACTCTAAAACGGTATATAACTTGTTATAAGTATTTTTGGAAGGAGTGGTATTTCGACCTGACCTGGTCTATTACCAGACCCAATATTGTACAAGGTTTACCTGACATCCTGTGCAATAGAACTACGACTACGATTAAATATTTGTACATTTTTGTTTTTAAAATTTTGCACGTTGTTTTTGTTTTACATTTGTGCCTACTGAAGTATTTTTAAACTAAATTAAATTTAAAAATTAAGTCATTAAATTGATATTGAATGGTTACCCCGATCTTCTATTTATTTAAAACTTTACAAAAAAAATTATATTGTTTTAAAAAGTTACACGGGCTATAACAAAAAGATAAAATTAAATTTAGTTTTTTTTTAAATATAGTGAAGTTTTGTTAGGTGTTACTTGCATTATAATAAAAATCGCACTGATTAGAATATAATTTATTTTTTTAAGTTCTTAATAAAGATTTATATGAGTTTAGTTTTTTTTTATTTCTATATTAGTGTATTGGGACAACCAACCATTTTCGAATCAATCCATACCAAGTGGCCCAAAAAAAAATAATTGGTTGCTTGACCATCTCAGAAAAAATTAATATTTGTTAGGTAGATTCCCTTATGTTTTGGGGGTTCAAAAATATTTTTTCAAAATTTTACTGTGTACCATTGGGAAATGGCGGCCATATTTGTTTTAGGCCTCACGCTATTGTTCGCGTTTGCAGGCATCTACGATTTTTTAAATTGTACAGCAATGGATTGTCCTAGCCTTTTCAAATAAACTGCATTGAGTTCAGTACACTGTGGCCTACAAAATAAATGCATAATTACCTAATTATATGTATTTTTTCATATATTTTTTGCAGCTCAAAATTGTTGGACGGTAATTGGCAAAATTCAATTTTTGAGGGGTAATTTTTCAAAGAAGGAATAACTTCTCAGCCTTAATATTTTTTTTGCTATTGCACTACACAGTATAGTTACTTTTTAGAAAGTATTAATGGTGAGACTCTTACCCATAAAAAGATAAAAAGATAAAAATCTTAAAAATGCACACATAATAGGTCTTCATGATATCAAACTGAAGTATAAATTTCAACTTTGAGATTCAACAACAAAAAAATACGTTATTTTCGCATCCGCTATATTTGGTTTTTTTTTTTTTTATTTATTTTCTTTTGGTATATATTACATTTTTCTAGGACATTTCATTTTCCTAATTCCCTGCTATGGGAGTTTTCCTCCTTTTCAGGGCTATATTTGGGCTAATACAGTACGTATAGTAATTTTATGATTATCCAATTAAATACAAACTTTGAATCTCAAACTTGAAATTTATACTGAAGTTTGATATCATAAAGACCTAATATGTGTGCATTTTTCAGATTTTTATCTTTCCAAATGGTACACAATAAAAATTTGGAAAAAATATTTTTTTTGAACCCCCAAAACATATTGGAATCTACATACCAAATATTAATTTTTTCTGAGATGATCAAGCAACTAGTGCTGGACCCAGTGCCGGAACAATGAAGAATATTACCAACTTTTGATTTTTACCCTACAATAGACTCTATTAAAAATACAAAAATACCGTAAAAATTTTTTTATGATACTATCAGTTTCCGAGATATTTAATTTTTTAGCTATGCGTGCGACGACGCGGTGTCATCGGCTGCTGTGACGTCACTTTACAACGGTCGGTCTGCTCCCGACCTGTGAAAATGGACCAAAATTTACCCGGATCTATCCCCCCCTTTTTGAGGATACTGAACACGATAGAGGTATCAGAATTTCTCTTTTTGCCAGCCGAACCCTTAAAACTGCCAAAAACTACCCCCTAATGTGGTTAAACGGGCAGCACATCATTTCACTGTAAAAAAAAGTCTTTCTATTCGAGGATGCTGAGCACGGTATTGGTGTTGAAGATTACTTCCGACCCTCACCAACTCCTCTACCGGCCAAAACCCACCCCCGACAGGGATTTTTTTTTCTTTAACAGCGGCAAAACGCCTGTTTCCCCGTTTTCGAGGATGCTGAACAGAATGGTGGTGTTGAAGATTACTTCTGACCCTCACCAAGCCCTCCAAAAACCAAACCCACCCCCGAAGCCGCCGATATAAAGAAAAATTCACCCCTTTCGGGGATGAGTTTTGGCCAGTGGAGGGTTGGTGAGAGTCGGAAGTAATCTTCAACAACACCACCGTGCTCAGCATCCTGAAAAACGGGGGGAAAGACGTGATATTCTTCATTCACTGGCGCCCCTCATATACCAGTGGCGTAGTTTAGGGGGGCGTAATACCGGGGGTCTTGGAGAATTTTTAAAAATTTGAGTAGCCTAAAACGCTGTTTTGGGCTACTTTTTATTACATTACATTCACAAAAAAAAAATTTCAATCTGTGGCGCCCCCTGGCCGCGGCGCCCGCCTGCGGCCGCATCCTTCGCGTATGTCTTAAACCGGCCCTGGCTGGACCACTTGATATGGATTGACCCAGAGACTAACGGATATGAACTCAGGATACCTTGAAAGTGTGCACGCCTAAATTTCAGCTTTCTACGACTTCTAAATTTTTCAAATTTAATAAATAATTTTTTGTTTAGTTTAGAAGAAGTTACTACTTGTTTCTCCATGTTTCTATGAAATACACTATTTAAGCGTCGCGCCTTTTAATTATTTAAGAATCTATTGGAATGTAAAAAACCAAAAATATATTTTTTTAAAAACTTACACAGGTTTTAATATAATTTATTTTAAATAGAGTAAGTTATCCATTTTCTTAAATGTGGCCAAAAAGTTTTATTGAATAAAACACCTCAAAGTCGGTACCACATATATTTAATAACGTTGGAAAAAGAAACACAAAAGGGGCAACTAGTTTCGATTATATATAACCATCATCAGGCCTGGAAAGATTTTACAGTGGAAATGATCAAAAGTTTATAACAGAATATCTAAACAACTTACCCATGGGTATCGAATAAAAATCAGAAAGACATCAAATTATTTAAGTTAAGTTAAAAAAAAAAGTTTTTTATATTAAAAATGCCGGTACATTGACATCATGGCCGACACGAGATTGGTTTTATCCCAAAGGGAAAAGAAAAATAGACGTGGAATATCAACATTCCAGAGGCCGGAACAAATTTAAATTTATGAAAAATTACCGTTATTGTTGTTAACGGCAATACAAAAGCTGCCCCATTAACAACAGAAACAGCAGTAAATAAAGCACCAAAAGTCAAACTAAAAGTTGCAGAGGCATGACAAAATTCAAAATGGAATGATCCATGATCGATCGGTGTGAAATTAGTCAATTAGTTTATTTGTTGATATTCCACGCCTATTTTTCTTTTCTTTTAATAAAGATTTAACAAATATGAGTTTAGTTTTTTTATTTCCTATATTAGTGTATTGGTTCTTGTACTCAGTGTATTTCACATCGAGTAAAAGTGACGGTTGTGACATTTGACATATCATAGGCAAAGAAGACTTCACTGAAATTACAGTCCAATGTTAACGGATCTTAACAGCAGAGGACTCATTCGATGGGTCTAACGACAGAGATGAAAGCTCCCAAATTTGAACGTTACGTCAATCGTCGTTTTTTTTTGCAATCGCGAAAAAAAACCGATTTTAGCGAATTAGGGCACTGGGAAGCTCAAGGGAGGTCTACTGACGTTTGCAGAAGCGCGACCTTATTCATGTGCTCCAAAATCGTAGCAGGTGGCGCATGCGCATGAGCTGCTGCGAATAATTTGTTTCTAAAACGCAATATCTTTGGAATTTCTTGATGGAATTGCAATGCAATGCAATTATTTTTTTCTTCTAACTGAAGATCTATATACAATATTTTCTGGTTTGGATATTCCATGTCTAGAATCGCTATAAACAAAATATCTATGTGGCGGAAAAAGAACTTTATAGCTTGAAACAGATCTATCCAAATCTTTTTAAATGTTTTTCTGTTTCAGGATGTTACTGGGTGTACAAAGAATATCCCCCTAACTACGATCCCTCACACGGACTATATTGCCAGAAACTTGCATACAAATTCGCTTTTGTCTATGTTACACTCTTGTTGGCAATATGTTTCGCCGTACTAATAGGATTCATGTGCTTCTTAGGCTGCCTGTGCTTTCTCGCTAGGCAACAAACTGATGTCGAGTCGCAGCAACAAGCTCCAATTAGAACTGGAGAAAAAGATAATGGAGCAGAAGCAGATGGCTCGTAAAATTGTTAATTTTGAATTGAAGTGTATGTTAAAATTATTATATATTGTCTTTATCTGTGAAAGCTGTGTTCATTAAGAGTTTAAACACTTTTTATATAAAACTTGACAAGATTTAGCTCTGAGAATCATTAAGGAATCTCTGATAGCACAATCGAAATAATGTTTCATTTTTTTTGTAGTCAAAATTTTGAAGTTTTAGCTGTTCAAAATTTTTGGTTTAAATTGTTTGTCAAACCTTTTTTTTATTAATTTAAATGTACCTATGTATTTTCCTAGTTTATTTTTATAAAGGTAAATTTAGAAAAACATCGTCAAACAATTTTATACTAAGCACTCTAATATATTGCAAGAAAGCTTGAAACAAATTTGTATTTTATATATATTTTTTATAAATGCACCTATTTGGTTTTATATTTCTTAACATTTTACACTATACTTATAACTTTAATAATTCTATGTAAAAGCAAAAATTGTATTAAAAAATTTGAATTAAAATTAATTTATTTTTTGTTTAATTTGAAATACTTGTATTGTATATTTTTACAGGTACATTTCTTACTATTTTTATATAAGGAGCAACAACTGTACTGATTAGCTTATATTGATGTTACATGTTGAATTGAAAAATAAAATTAATTCAAAATTAAATAGAGTAATTGTTTTTAACCTTATTTCATTTCCTATTGAAAAATACTAAAGTTTTTCAAATCAATTTTTTTGATTGGTATCGAAGTAGCTTTTAACCTTTTTATTAAGATAATTTAAACATCTGAAAAGTTAAAACGAACAAAAAATATAAAAAAAACACATAAGCAATTTGGGGACAATAATTTTAAAATGACTTATAGTGCCAAATTTATTTTTTTTAATTACACAAACATTAAGCGAGGTAACCGGCTGTATCTTGAAAAGTATTTGTCCCAGGTTGTGGGGAAAAAAATATCGATAGTAAAAGTGGCCAAGAGAAATTGCTGGAAATTACTTTTAAGATCTAAATTTCGCCACTAGAGGGCGTTACTGCTATGTGCAAATCTAAAATTACTATTATCTCAGAAAATCGCAGAATGAGCTATTACTTTGATATCATCATTTGAAAGCTCATTTAATATTAGATAATTTTTTCTAGTGATATTTCATTGTATCTGTCATAATAAGCGAGAAGGAAGACCATCTATTTTTCATTTTTTAAATTTTAATATTTCGTTAGCTATTCAACCTAACCGACTGTTTCTAGACTCATATGAAAGAGAATTGTGTGGACTTTGAAGACCGTTCATATACCTTATCGATTATTTTGAAACAGATAAACTAGAGGTCGCTTTATGCAGCGATTACTTATTTTTACGATTTTATTAAAAAAAATTAAATGAAACGTTACTATTTTAGTAAAATATTCTGAAACAGCTTTAAATTTCTTATATTTTAGTGAAAACCGCACCTCGATATCCCTATTCGTTTTTGACTTATCGTAAGAAATGTGAAAAACTGTAATGTAAATGTAAAAGATCAAAATTAGCTAATCCTAAGCAGGCTTTGGAATATATCGTATGTTTTTAATGACAGTATTACAAAGAAGCGTCAAATTATTTATTTTGTTTTCGGTTAAGCATTCAAAATGCCTTTGCCTTTTACAAATGATGAAGACGTCGATATGATTCAAGTTTACTTTGAGTGCTTTCAGAATGCTACAATAACTGCAAGAGAGTAGTACGCGATGAGGTATCCAAATCGCCGTCATTTCAGGAGCAAATTCTTTCCACGCCTGGTTCAACGGTTACGTACTACGGGAAGTTTCCGCCGACCTGTGTTTCCTAGGCGGCGTAACGTCAGAACCGAAGAAAATATTATCAATGTTTTATTAAAAACATACGATATATTCCAAAGCCTGCTTATGATTTGCTAATTTTGATCTTTTACATTTACATTATAGTTTTTCACATTTCTTACGATAAGTCAAAAACGAATAGGGATATCGAGTTGCCGTCTTCACTAAAATATAAGAAATTTAAAGCTGCTTCAGAATATTTTACTAAAATAGTAACGTTTCATTTAATTTTTTTAATAAAATCGTAAAAATAAGTAATCGCTGCATAGAGCGACCTCTAGTTTATCTGTTTCAAAGTAATCGATAAGGTATATGAACGGTCTTCAAAGTCCACACAATTCTCTTTCATATGAGTCCAGAAACAGTCGGTTAGGTTGAATAGTTAACGAAATATTAAAATTTAAAAAATGAAAAATAGATGGTCTTCCTTCTTGCTTATTATGACAGATACAAAGAAATGTCACTAGAAAAAATTATCTAATATTAAATGAGCTTTCAAATGATGATATCAAAGGGACAGGCATCAACTCAGCACTTTATTACCCTTAGGTAAACTATTGCACTCCTCGTAGATGCATCAATTCAGCACTTAATGACTTAATACTTATCCCTTTAATTCTTGTCAATTTGAATCCGAGAATCATTTTATCATTTTATGTCCGAAATTCCCAACTCTTCGGCATATATCAAATTAGCTGATTTTCAGATTGACAATTATATCTCAGAAGATTCCTTATTTCCACCAACAGTATGGGCTTCTAAAAGTAGCTCTCTACATTATACAACAAAGCTTTGTGAATCCTTTCATTCGCACTTTTCTAAAAACTTTTACCATGCCCATCCGAATATTCATATCTTTGTAAAAACACTTGTTGAATTTCAGTGTTTAGTATATATTAAAATACAAAGTATTAATACGCCTGTCAGGATAATAACAAAAAAGTTAGAGAGGCAGAAACATTCACAAATAAAAAAATTTTAGAATTAAATAATGGCGAAATTATAGAATTTGAATATGTGAAATTAATCACAAATCTATACAAAATAAAAAAAAAAATACAATTAAATAATGGAGAAATTACAGAATTTGAATATGTGAAATTAATGGCAAATAGATACAAATTATAATCAATCTATTTTAAGTTTATATTTTTATATAGATATTTCTTTTGTATATAAGTTTAATATATGTTATGTAAATCAAAATTTTATTTTATTTAATTTCCTTCAAAATATTAATAAAAAAACATTAGTTGCAAATGCACTCTTACAAATAAAATCAATTTTAACTAACGTATCATCATTAGGATTAAAGGATTAAAAAGATTTATTAAACCAGGTAAAAGTGCTCAGTTGAAGTATCTACTTTTATTGCCTTGAAGGGACAGTGCTCAGTTGAAGTCTACCCTATCAAAGTAATAGCTCCTTCCGCGATTTTCTGAGATAATAGTAATTTTAGATTTTCACATAGCAGTAACGCCCCCTAGGGGCGAAATTTAGATCTTAAAAGTAATTTCCAGCAATTTCTCTTGGCCACTTTTACTATCGATATTTTTTTCCCCACAACCTGGGACAAATACTTTCCAAGATACAGCCGGTTACCTCGCTTAATGGGCCACCCTGTACATTGTACCTTAATTGTGCATCTTAAGATCACTCTAAGTTGATGTTATCAAAGTTACAGAACAAAATTAATTCATTTTAGTACTTGAAAATAACTTTAAAAATTCGAAATAATCAGTCCAAAATATTATTAAGTAATATTCTGGCGTATTTCATTGCCCCTCATGATTTTTGTCTAAGTCAATGCAAGTTTTGGCTGAAGCATTAAAAATTTCAAAAACACTTAAAATTTTGCCTTCAATCAGTAGAAATATAGTCGAAGAATCCAAATAAAGTAGAACTAGGGCAACACCACTTGCGAAACATCCATAAAATGTTTATTCAAATTACACATTTAACTTCCCAAAAAATCATCAAAGCTTTCGTAAAGAATATCCAGATTGTGTGTAAAATGCCAGATCAGTATACAATTGGAGAAATAAAATTGATTTCAGCTTTAGAAAATCCAACAATAGAAAATTTATACATATACAGGGAACTATTTAGACTAGGCCAATGAAAAATATGCATATGCATATCGTTTTATCTGTGAAAGAATACATCTAGCACCGCAATCCTAACCTATTGGCGGATCTGAGCTAAAGTTGGGTGGTGCGTAAAATATATGGTATAAGGATGACTATATCTACCTGGACACACAATGTCCAAGCTCAGTAAAGCAGGTGTAGGTACCCAAAATTTTTCTTAACATTTATTTACTGCCCAACCTGTCATACTATCAGAAGTTTTCTTGAGCTTTGCACTAAGAGAGCTTATCTACTCGCTCATTAATTACCTTCCTGCGCTTTTAGCCATGTCATAACTATTTTATCATCTTTAAAGGTGCTCTTGCATTTGAAAATGCTCATGGACCACCCTTGAGCAAATTATTATCAAGCGCAAGTAAAGGGATATTATTATAGTTTTGTCCTTTTGCTATACTATAGATTATCCTTGAAAAACAGGGTACCCAGGGAAAGGAGATACCTTTACCACAGCGGTGCAGTAACTATCCAGAGCCATATTGCAGGTTATAAATGTTTGAATCTGGTGTTTGCAGTTTGGTGCGATACCACCAAACTATTACTGGCATAACACAGGATGTGAGAACTCCATATTTTAATAACCCTACAGCATTGCCAAAAAGTAATCCATGGCTGTGCTGGTTTGGAATTCCAAACTTCTTGAATACTATTCCTAGATATTTAACTTGATCTGTGAGTATCAATATTGTTCCAGACAGGGAAGTAACTTAGCAATATTTTCAATTCTTTGTTTTTTCTGTTCCAAAAGCTCGCACAAAATGTGATATCGATGAAACTTGGCACTTAAGTACTTGCTGCTCTAAAGTGTATGCTAACTTCACAATTTCGAAAATAAAATCGAAAATTTGGTTTTTCTATTATATAAAACGTGAAAGAGCGGAAAATTTTACTAAAAATTATATTATATGTTATTTAAAAAAAAATTGTATCACTATACGCGCGCCGAGCCGCTGAATACAAATATTCAGACGAGGCGTTCGGAAAAACTAAAGTATCTTTGCCTAAAATGTACGCAAAGGAAAAAAAAGAAAGCTTTGTAAAGAGGATACTCTAAGCTTTCTCAGAAAGCCATTAGTTTTTAATTTTTTTTGTTTTCTCATAGAAAATTTGACCGGAAGTTATAATTTCTAAAATTGTCATTTAAAAAAAAATTAATTTCTGATTTATATAAACACTATTTTGAAAATAAAAATTGCGTCGAATGAATGTTGTAAAAAAAATGATAATTTTAAAACAGAGATAATGTTCATCATTTTAATTATATTTAAATCATTATATAAACTTGGGCGTTAAATTTCGTCTTTCAAAATTAAGTATTTCGACTTAATTGTCATTCTTAAATGAAAATGACCCAGTACATCATACACGCCCAATTTCGTTTCAGAATATAGCAAAATTAATTGCAAGTCGGAACCGCACAAAGTAGTAAACCGAAAAAAAAACTAATACTCCGAAACTAGTTAGTCTCCTAACAATTGTTATTTCTGGCGCATTCCGATTCAACTAATTGACCCTTAATTTTTGCCAATAATTTACAATTAGCTAAAAATAAATATTAGCTGGAGCTCTTGGCAGTAGCGCAGGTCGACCGTGGACCTAAATGGGGTGACATAAATATCATCCATCACTGTTTTCCTGAATCAACATTTAACATTAAAACATTTCTGTGTTTACTCCAGTAAATATTGATACTATACCTACACGATATTATTTTTGAATAAATTCCCATATTTTCAGAAAATATTTTGCTAATTTTGATAATTATAACGTTTTAGTCAGTGTGGTCGAGATAAATAAAACAAACAGAAACAAGTTCTGACAAACAATAAAAATGAAAATTAATAGTTAGGGAATAACTATTGACCGAATATAATATAAAGCCCTGGAAATTTGCTTAGGTGCTATGACATCATCACCTAATAATGCAGTATTAGCAGAAAATATATGACTGAAAAGCAGCTAACAAAAAATCGAACATTTAACACGAATATGGTCACCAAAATTGCTGACATTAACCAGAATAACCTGACACTTCCTTATTGGAGGATTAAAAGTTAACCGCCTTTAGCTGATTTACTCAAACGAGTCCAGTAGATAAATATATTAAATATAATAAACATTTACCGATTTTCCAGCACAACTATGAAGTAGTAATTTTCAAACCACACATCATATACCCAACCTGAAGAAAGTCTCAGCTGTCACCAGAAATAAAATTCTTATCTATAAAGCCATATTAAGACCAATTTGGATATACGTAGTTGAACTCTGGGGACGTAGCAAGCCCTTAAACACAAAGATACTACAGACAGCCCAGTCCAAAATTATTTGTATGATAGCTAAAATGCACCATGATTCATATCAAACCATACCCTACACAATGACTTGAAGATCCCAACGGTAACCGAAGTCATACAAACACACGCCGCCAGATACAAAGTACGCAACATAGGACACAACAATGAACTCATCAACGCACTAAACCAAGAACCACTGGTAAGAAGAACACTGAAAAGAAGTTGGCCAGAAGACCTTACAAGATAATAAAAAGAGCGAAAACATTAAATGATAGAAATTAATAAAGAGGAGGAGAAAGCGCTTGGATTTTTTTTATATAAAAAGTCACTATGAGCTACAGAAATAAAACACAGCTAGGTAAAAAATATATGAGTACATAGTCACAAAGATCAGATGTCCCAACGTTAACATACGGCCAAAGACAACATATGGACAAAGACAACCGCACAATAAAGTAAAGTAACAGTAGTAATGAAACATCTAAGAAGGATCTCAACTGAGACAAAACGATACAGATGTAAAAATAAAGAACCTGAACCAAAAAAATAAAAAAAAACAATTAAACTGATTTAGTCCTATACAAAAATGCTACACGAATGATTGCCTAAAATAATAAAGACAAAATTAAAGTACTTAGACCAAAAAATCGCAGGAAAGGGGAAAACAATACATAAAGACAAACAATAAAACAGGTTGGAAGACGTGGGAGTTCATTCCTATATGCAAATTGGAACTTTTGGTGTTTGTCAAATACTTGAAAATTAATAAAACCACTACACAAAAAAAATAAAAACCGTCTAGCTTGATTGCCACGTCACGCGCCAAGCTTTCCCGTTCACAGGCAGTCAAGGTCGGGCCGTTTCCACAATGCATTGAGGATCTCGCTCTTTGAGTTCCTTTGAACCATGTTGATTTACCGACAAATGACGGGACTCAAATGCGCCGCTCGAAGATCGCCAATCCTCCACTATCCAACGGTCGGTGAACGGGCGCGTAGAGCGTGGAGTGGCATTCAACGAGCTGTTGGATCTCGGCTTAAGATTCGCTGACGAGATCAGCAGTATTCAGAAGCCGGCTTTTGAGCTTGTCAGCGAAACGCACGTAAAGCGTGGCATTATTTAGTATTTTTACTAGTTATTACCCCTAAATAACACCTCGTTAGAACACGTTGCTATATTCTGTACCACACGTGTGAACTAGATAAGTATTCTAGCAGAAATGACGTTCTTGGTCCCACCACTAATGAGCATCCAATCTTCAAGTGACAACATTAATTTGACAAGTTGGAATTGTATAGATCATTTTACCTTAAATCCATTTTTATTTAACTAAGTCACGGCTTCTCTAACTGTGGCAACCTGGTCAAGGAACTTTTTCGGATTGACCCTTTACGGGTCGATATCTGCCACTATTATACCTTATAGGAGGAACTTAACTTTTAACCAACCCTTGACTCTTCAGCCAACAATCACTTCTGCAGCCCACGACTGACCGCCTAATTTTTTCAGTCCCGGATAGTTTTTAGGAAAAAATCGCTGATAGTGCAGAGTTCGTGATTTCGATAGATTGCGCTACATTTACTTCTACTCTCTCAATTGGGCAATCTAACTTCGGGTTTCTGTACATCAGCGAAATTTTGCAACGACCTGGTTTAATTAAATGTTTATATTTTTTGTTTTCTATTGAGTAAATAAATTTAAACTAAAATAATTTTGATAAATAAAACTCCTAAATGTTTTTGACTTTGTTTTTTCGGAAATTATTATTTTATATATATTTGGGATTCGTGATTCTAACTTTGGACGTCCGCCAGTGACCATCCTTCATCGTTTATTCAATTCTCTAAATTTGTTAATGCTTCTGCAGACTGGAGGATTAGTTGCATGGTGTCGCCACCTTTAATTTTCATTATTATTACAAGTAGATAATGTGGGAAAATCCTATATCACTCTTTAGTGAATTTATTGATAGGTCCTTGTCTTTAACTATCACAGCATCGGGAATTATTTTTCCACTATTGTCTATGCATGTTTTCCCGCCCAAAAAAATATTCCTGGCTACAGCACTGCTAGAGCTCGAGTTTTGGCAAATTTACAAATAGTTATTTCAGTATATTATTGTGCATTGTTTAAAATGAGCGCATGTCTGGGTACGATGCCGATGTAAATATTTTTGAAATGTTAGCAACATGTCTGATGAAAAAGAAAAAAATTCAACACCGACAAGCTCGACTGCGACACCCGACGTGGAGAAAGGGGAACAGATAAAGAGCTTAGAAGCTGAGGATGACAACGAACCACTCGAGAAGGCTAAAGAAAAACCTCCACGTAAGTTGAACAACAGATGGCTAGAGCTTCGTAAAACAAATTACTTTCAATATTTTTTCAAATTCTATACAAATCCCTGAAAGCAGAGTATTTAATTTAGTTTTTAGTTCGATAAGTACCCTTTTAAATGCATTTTTATATCAATTCTGATCGACCTGAAAAATGAATAGCAAAGTATTAAAACACTACAGGTGCGGCATCATCTACTGCAGCAAGGGACCACAATGGTCTACAACTTCCAACTTGGTACAAACAATCAACATAAATTTATATATAGTATTCCAATCGTAGCGAATTACTGATTTATCTTCTAGTCTCTTTTGAAAAAACACTTTAGTTAAAATTTCCCTAGCAGATTTATTTCAATAAAAAATAGTAGGCCGACAATGTGATCAACAAGTGTCTCTGCCAACACGTTTACCTTGTGGGGAAATTATGCGAGTTTCACCTTTGAGAAGTTCAAAAACGCAAAAATCAGCCAAATCCCAGGAGCCGTTTTCAAAAAAACACAATTTTAAGATTTTTTTTAAACTTGGTTCAGGGACACCGTGACATGGATTTAGAATAGTATTTCCGTTATAAAGATATGTTGATTAATAATCTATAATTTTCAGCTGGAATTAACGCTTCACTGGTACTACTCTACGCCGTTTTCTTTACAATGTTTACCACCGGATGGGTTAACCTGAACAACTGCCCCTTGAACAGGCTTATTCCAATTTATCTAATAGTGGCAGGTACAAGAAAATATTATTTTAACTAAAATAGTTACGTTTGAGTTTTTTAGGTTTCGTGGGAGCCTTAGCAAAATTTTTAAGCAAAATGGAAAATAGAATTGCCTTTAACGTATCCATTGCTCTAGTGGTCTTCCACATTGGATGGCATATTTTAGGTAATATTCATTTTTATACTTTACACAATAAAGTTTGTTTTTATATATTTATGCGAAACATAATTAAAATCAAAATTTTTATTAATTTTGTATATTTTTTTTTAATTTCTGCCAAGACAAGGTTCTAAAATGTTTTTTCAAAAAATGTGTGCGTTTAGGGTTAAGCCTTTGTGCCTACAGTAGTCTATTGATATTCGCTCTGTACAGGGTGTATCATGGAGATGGCCCATTAGCCATATAGAGAGAACTATATTTATTTGAAATTTGAAAATTGGGTTACGGGGCTTTGTCAGTACGATCTATTCAATGAAAATATTTTCAACTTCCGGTATAACCGGAAGTAGACATGAACTTTGTTATTTCAAATGACATGTACCATTTTTCTTTTTCTTTTTGGATTCCGCATTAAATTTTTAACAAAAAATTAACATACCACAGGTCCAAGTTTAACAGTTTCCGAGATATTTGAGATTTTTGAATTTTTGAAAACACACATTTACTTGAATTTCCGTATCTGGGTTAGTTATTAAGATATTAATTTCAAATTTTATACAGAGATTGTGAGAATATCCTTCTAGCATACGGTGAAACGTCAAATGCGATATTTTATACAGGGTGTCTAGAATGGAGCGTCCAATGTTCATATTTTCAATTCTCAATAAGTCGATAATTTCAAATAAAACATCCTGTATTTTATTATCACGCCTGAATCAGTTTTTTATTCTCTTTCGATTTGTATTAGCATTCCCTATACCTAAAGTTACGTATTTCTGAGTTATTGCTAGATTTATTATAATTTGGAGATATTTTACATAAATTGGTGGGTAATATAATCTAGCATGCCATGAAAATTGAAATGACAGTTGTAATAAACAAACTACTGGACAATTAGATTATTTTATTTTCTAACTTCGTTCAATTTGTATTGAAAATGGTGCATAATTAGTCGTAGGTACGTCCCAATTATTCGCAGATACCCAGAAAACGCAGACCCAACAGGAATATTATAGACAATCTTTTATTGCACGGATCGTTTAAACCAAAAGTTAAAGAGACCAAATCAAAAGTTGATGATGAAGAATTGGAAATAACAGTTTTAGCTTATTATCGTGCTTTTCCGAATGCGTGATTGCAGGATGCAAAAGTTAGTTTAAGAGAATATTTTAGAATAGTTCATAGGATCTTCATTACTGTAACCCAGAAGAGCCATTTTCACTTACAAATTGAACGAAGTTAGAAAATAAAATAATCTAATTGTCCAGTAATTTGTTTGTTACAACTGTCATTTTCAAGTTTCATGGCATGCTAGATTATATTATCCATTAATTTATGTAAAATATCTCCAAATTACAATAAATCTAGCAATAACTCAGAAATACGTAACTTTAGGTGTAGAGAATGCTAATACGTATCGAAAGAGAATAAAAAACTGATTCAGGCGTGATAATAAATTACAGGGTGTTTCATTTGAAATTATCGACTTATTGAGAATTGACAATATGGATATTGGACTCCCCAATCTAGGCACCCTGTATAAAATATCGCGTTTAACGTTTCACCGTGTGTTAGAAGGATATTCTCGCAATCTCTGTATAAAATTTGAAATTAAGCCAGATACGGAAATTAAAGTAAATGCGTGTTTTTCAAAAAATTTTATAAAAATCTCAAAGATATCGAAAATTTGTTGCAGAATCTAAAAATAAAAAGAAAAATGGTACATATCATTTGAAATAACAAAGTTGATGTCTACTTCCGGTTATATTCAAATTTCAAATATCTATAGTTCTCTATATACGGCTAATGAGCCATCTACGTGACACACCCTGTACAAATAGGTAAAGAAAGAGCAGGTCCAATGTCCAATATTGCTTCCAATACTACTTTTATAATAAGACAATTAAATGATTTTAAGAAAACATTTTTATAATCTATTTAAATGGAAAGTTTAACGGTAATTATTTATTAAAAAAAATTATTTTTTTAGGTACTTATGTCGTTTACAACGAATATCAACCGAATTACGAAGTCATACAAGGAATATATTGCAATAGAACTGCATATTTACTTTCTTTTTGGATACTAACAGTTCAATATACTATGCTGGGGATATTCATAATATGCTCAATGTGTTATTTAATGATGAAGGGTGATTTCGAAAATAATCCTTAAAATAAAATAGATAAATTAGAAAATGTGTTTGTATTATTTTATTCCTCAGGAAAATATACAAGCCGCAAGTGCCATTTTTAATTTTGCACCTATTTTTTAAATTAATAATTTCGGCATTTTCCACACAACTTACTGTTCCTAGGTTCGATATAATTAATAGATTTTTTTGATTATTTTCTGTAGTGTTGGAAAATCATGGGTAATATCAATTTTAATATATAAATGTTCAGATTTGGTCGTCAATATATGAGATTAGTCATCCCAAAACCGATTTATGCCGTTTGGCGTCTTGAGTTGGGACTGAATCAAATAAATAAATTCCAAATTCGCGTGGATTTATTAGCAAAATCGACATTTTTAACTATTTCAATTATTCTAGCATTAGCATTAGAAGAGAATTGAATATTTAACTTCAAAATCTTTTATTATTTAATCCTTAAAAACTTAGTGCGCGATCTTTTCCGCCTGGTGTAAGCATGGCTTTAACACGCTATACAAAATTTTGTTAAATGTAATGGAACTAAATTCTGTCTTCCAACTACACCTTTTTGGGGTTTTTTTCTTGTTGTGGTCTAGTTCTTGTAGACTTTTTTACTTTTCAATAACTACTTTAAATAGCCGAAATTCTGTTCTTTGGCGTTTTGTTCCCGTATCTTTGAAGAGTCCCAATTTTTGTTTGTGAAAGTCCAGTTTCTGTTAATCTCTAGTAAGTATATAAAAAATTTTTCTAATATTTTATTTAACTGTACATATCAGCAATTTTTAATTTTTTACGATAATTTCTTATTTAAGTGGTCGACATGAAAATTGAATAAACACGATAGAATTTGGGGAATTCTCTGTCGATTTTTCCAGAAACTTCTGTTTTCTATGATTCTAATATTTAAGCAAAAGTCCAAAGCTTGAAGAATTCTTAATTTCACATTTTTTTTATTATATTCTTGGTCTCTGATAAAGAAATATTTTTTTGAGAGTGGTTACTTTTGAAATGACCAAAAATTAATAATGTTTCAATATTTTATATAAAAAAAAAATATAAAAAAAGTGTAATTTAATTAAATTTAATGATTTACTTTCTCAAATTTTGATTTTTCAAGGATTATGGTGCCGAACGAAATTATTTTACAATTATACAATTAATTTTTCTATATTTTTATACATTTTCAATTGACAATTATTTTTTTTTAATCAAAAATTAATGAGTTTTTAGACAAATAGATGAAAAAATATATTGATAACACTTGAGTTAAGTCCAAAGAAAAATCCAGATTGACTTGTATATTTTTAAAATTATTTTTGTATTACATCTTAATTTGGGATTTTTTGGAAGATAACATGTTTTTTTCTCTATAAAATTACACAATGTTTTTTTCTTTTTTTATAAATAAAGTTGAAAAAATTCATGATATTTTTTACGTTTTATTAGACTAAATGAAAATCTTTTAGATGAAATTTAAAGTTCAAATAAAGAAATGTTTAGTAGTAACAGAAAACAAAAATTTCCGGCACATTTTTTTTTAAATATTGAGACAAAATACATATTTTTTAGAAAACATTTATAAACGCCTTTTTCATTGTTGTAAATTATTGGTTCTGATATTTGGAGTAGCTTTGAATTCTTATTTTTGAGAAACGTTCACCTAAAACTTTTTTTTTACTTTTATTATATCAAGTGCAAAAAAAATCGAAATTGACGTTACATTTTTAAAATACTTAACTATTATTTTACTTTCAATTTTTAAAATAATTTCTGTTCAATTGTTAAAACTTTAAAAATATTCATAGCAATAATTTCGAATTTTTTTCTGAACATTTAAATTTTGTTTCATGAATTTATGCTGCAAATCATAAAATTTTGAAAAAAAAATTATTAGGTATCAAACTAGGTTTCCATTATAAAAATAAATTGAAGTATCCTAATTTCCAGTTAACAAAATGTTAAAAATTAATTTTTTTAAAGTCCCATATTTTTCTCACTTATAATTAAATTTACGTAAAAATATTTTGGTATTTTAATTTTCAATAGTTTTCCAGATAATTTAAAAAAATTAAAGGAATTACGTTGGCCAACATATTTTTTTTTTCTTTGATGTGAATTGTAATAATTTTATGGTTAGCAGTCAATAGTAATTGTTCGGTATTTAAAACTTTTTAGAATGTTTCCTTTTTTTAAGCGAGTTTTTAATATGTAGATAGTTAAGCTCGTCGTGATACGTATTTACAATATCTTACTAATTAATATTCTAAATTTTTAGCAAATTTTGCAAGAAATTTTCGAGAAAAAAAAGGTGATCAGAAGTAGTTATACTTTTCATGAAAATTTTGTTTAAACTTTGTGAAACAACTGATAATTTATTGGTACCAATATTTTTTTTAAATTTTTGAACGAATACTTTTTTAATTCTGTATTAACTTCACCATTTTTTTGTTTTTTTGTTTAAATCACCATCTACACCGTAATATTAAAAGAAAAATCGTATTTAAAAAAAATAATAATTTTGGTAAACTCTTATTTGTGTGTACAGAGAAATTTGTATTCAATGAATTTCATGCACATTTATTTAAAAAGCAACATAAATATGTAGTACTGGTGGATTTTACAAAATTTTCTTTAATATGAGTTTTTTGTCAACAAAAGTACTTATTCAAAAATTTTAAAAAAATACCTTTGGTACCAATAAATTATCAGTTGTTTAAACAAAATCTTCAGGATAATTTTCAAGAAAAATATAACTACTTCTGGTCAATCATTGTTTTGAAAATTTCTTTGCAAAATTTGCTAAAAATTTAGAAAATTAATTTGTAAGATATTGTAAATATTAAAACTTTGATATTTGAACTATTAAAACTACTAATTTACATCAATGAAAAAAGCGTTTATAAATGTATTCTAAAAAATATGTATTTTGTCTCAATATTTTTCAAAAAAAAATTTTGTTTTCTTTTACTCCCTTTAAAACAATTTTTTTATTTGAACTTTTATTATTTAAAAAATTTTCATTTAGCCTAATAAAATGTAAAAAATATCATGATTTTTTTCAAATTTAATTTAAGATTCATAAAAAAAGAAAAAAACGTTGTGTAATTTTACAGAGAAAAAAATATGTTATGTTCCAAAAAATCCCAAATTGAGATAGTTATACAAATGTATTTTAAAAATATACAAGTCAATTTGGATTTTGTTTTTGTAGTTAACCCAAGAGTTATTAATAAATTTTTTCGTCTATTTGTCTACAAACGCATTAACTTTTGATTAAAAAAATAATTGTTATTAAGATGTCTTGAAAATGTATAAAAATATAAAAAAATTAATTTTGTAATTGTAAAATAATTTCGTTAAGCATCATAATCCTTGAAAAATCAAAATCTGAGAAAGTAAATCTTTTTATGAATATAATATATATACAAAGTTGAACTTTTCTACTCGACCTGACCGCTTTTTCATTTTGCTTATCATTTAGCTTCTGAAAAAATGTGTAAAAAAAGTAAACCTACAAGAATATTCATTCTTAAAGGATAACAAACACAAAAATGATTATCATTTATTTGAAATTAAATGAGGTAAAATATATGAGTTATTTATAAAAATTTTAAATTTGGCAGTGTTCGAAAAATAAAAAAAAAAGTGGTAAAAAGTCAACTCAACCTTCTGAAGTCGAAACATTAAACTAGGGTAATAAACACTTAATGATTTTTCTCCAGATGGTTTTACCGTAATCATATCATATTCAAACATTCGATAACTTTACAGATCAAACGTCTATGGTTCCATCAAGTATGGGTCTCACGATTTTTTTTATTTTGGTACTGTCTTACACCGCCAATGCTGGACTTCTTCCCAACATAGACCCTTTAAAGACCATTCAAGGTGCTGTCGAGGGTGCTACAACTGGAACACAAGGAGCTATCGGAGCTCTTCCGGAACTTGTTACAGACTCATTTGGACAGGTTCTTAACATCAACAAAGTTCCAGGTATGTAAGACACTATGAGGGTGTATTGCAAAATGTTACTGTACTGTGAAACATTTTTTTTTTAAATTTTATTCATATTATATCTAATAATTAGATTCAACAATTGTCTGTCTATTTTCCACAGATATACTCTAGGTATATGCGTAATATTTTTGCTATTTTTAAAAATATTTAATACAGGAAAATTCATTACAAAATTAAATTCTCTTTTCCTTCCATTAAATTTACATATGAATTGGAAACCAACTGCCCCATCAGAAATAGTTTTAGCCCAGTTGTCAGAGAGTTTAATCTCGCACAAAACAAAAGAAAATTAAGAACTAATGGCTTCCTGAGAAAGCTTAGAATCTCTTTAAAATGCTTTCTTTTTTTTTCTTTGCGTACGTTGTAGACAAAGATACTTTAGTTTTTCCGAACGCCTCGTCTGAATATTTGTATTCAGCGGCTCGGCGCGCCTAGAGTTTTCGAATTTGCTTTCTTATTTTTAATAATTTTTTATAGTAATACAAATTTTTTTTTTAAATAATTTATAATATAATTTTTAATAAAATTTTCTGCTCTTTCAAGTGGTACTATTAGTTTTTCGAAATTTTTATGTTTTTTTCGAGATATAATGGAAAAATCAAATTTTCGATTTTATTTTCGAAATTGCACACTTTAGAGCAGCAAAGATTTTTTTATCGTTTTCTACACCCTTACAAGTGCCAAATTTCATCGATATCACATTTTGTGGTAGCTTTTGGTCAATATCCTCTGGCAACTGAGCTATTTGATATTTATCATAAAATAAATTCTTCTCATTGTGATCAAAACAAGTTGCCAGTTTCCATTTTCCAGTTTAATCGTTTCCTCTAAATCACAAAACGTGCAATAAGAAAGGAATTTGATTAGAGGCAATTCTAAAGGGATACTTCCAAGTAAATATATTTATGTGCCCTACAAATGCTAATTTATCAACGGCCTTATAAACATTTTCAACAAAGTATACTACAGTAAATACAGACAATTTACCATTGACTAAATGCAAAAAATTAAGGGCAAGCTGAAATTTTGCAGGTAGTTTTGGTCAAAGGGACAAACTCAAATCCAAGTTTTCGAACTTCAACCACTTGCAGAAGGGTGGTTTTTGGGGGTGAGTTTGTTTTTTGCAAATAACTCCCTCATTTTTAATGTTAGAAAAAACTTTCTCCACGGCCACTACTGAATATAGTTATTCTGAAACCACTTATAATAACAGAAAAGAAACATTCTCGCTCTTGAGATTGAAAGAAAATTCTGAAACTTTTGTCTCTTATGTATTTTATATGTATTACATTCTATCTCTAGAGCTACAATCTGTATTCCGTGATTGTTTACAAAAATAAGGTTTGCCATGAATGTCAAATTAAGTGTCAGTATTAGTTGACGTGGTCTTAATGGTTTGTAAAAACTTTTAATTTATTAAAAATGAGAAGAAAATCAAACGATTCAGATGTAGAATTTGAAAATACTCCTCCAGAAATAAAAAAATTGCCGATAATATAACTCAAAATTTGCTACCGCAAAAATCCAAGCTTGAATATAAAAATACTACCTACACAATGTTGAGAGATTGAGGTTTCATTTTACTATATTTAATTTCTACTTTCTGTGGCCGTGGAGAAAGTACAGTCTGATACTCTGTTGGAATGAAAATCCGACACTCGTGGTTCCTCTACTCGTGTCGAATTCTCATTCCAACCTTGTTACAGAATATACTATTCAAGAACAATTTTGTACAGAATTACATTTGCAACAACTTTCAATTCTTGACTTTTCTTCATAACTGCATTATTTTGTTTATTCTGCATTCCGAAAAAAAATTCGCCTGAAAAAACAATCTGGTCATTGAAATAAGGCGGAAAAACTTTTCAGTAGACTTCTGCCTTCTGCCATGTGCAGAGTGTGTATCGACTATCATTTTGGATGCGCATGTATGGAAAATTGACAATTGTATCCTATGCAAATCATCTTTGAATGAAGGGAAAACTGCAGTAATGAAAGAGAGAGGGGTTGCTTCGCTATTAGGAGCCAGTACCGCCAATGGCGGTGAAGAAAATGCAGAGTTTCTACAGAAAATTTCCACTTTTTCAATTTTTTAAACAATTGTTATAAACAAAATAATGCAGGTATGAAAAAAGTCAAGATTTGAAAGTTGTTGCAAATGTAATTCTCTACAAAATTGCTCTTGAAAGTTTTTTGTAAGATTAAAAATGAGGGAGTTATTTGCAAAACCAAACTCACCCCCAAAAACCACCCTTCTGCGAGGGGTTGAAGGTCGAAAACTTGGATTTGAGTTCGTCCCTTTGACCAAACACAACCTGCAAAATTTCAGCTTGACTCTAATTTTTTCCATTTACAATTCCAATTTTACTGTACTATACTGTATTTGAAAATCAAGAGAGAGTAAATTCCCAGAATAAAAAGTAATTCGGTATGCAAAACTATAGTACAGTACGTGCGGTAAAACTTCAATATTTGTAATGCATTCTAAATTGTTTTTGTTAATTTCAATACAAAATTTATTAAATTTCTTGGACTATCACATTATTTTATGATCTTTCATTGTTACTACAGTAGGCCTAAGAGGATTAACGTGCGTCATAGGCGTAACCAGAATAGAAAGGGATAATTGTTATTTAACGACCTCCGAATGGCAACAGCTTCTAATGACAGATATTTTGACTTAAATAGTTTCTAGAAATGCAGTTATTTGATTTTCGATAAACGTGACAAATAGTAGTGACTAAAAATGGAAGCAGTTTGTGAGTATACGCCAGTGAAAAAATTAAAACTAGACCATTTATCGCTCAATGAAAAGAGTGCTGTAGTGAATGTGTACCACTATTTTAAACATCAAAATCCCTCAAACACTATTGACAGTGTAGTTGAAACAACATCTAAGGCAATGGGATATGGAAAATCTACAATATATAGAGTTCTAAAGGAGGAAAAATCAGGTGGAGTAACCTATCTAAAATTGGTAATCTAGGTATAAATAACTAAAACAAATTAAATATTTCTATTTCCATATTAATTTAATTTTGAAAACGCACGTCTATGGTTTACTGCCTTTAACACTGATAACTGCAAAACATTTCTGGGAATTTACTCTCTCTTGATTTTCAAATACAGTATAGTAGGTTTAAAATTAGTCTAATAACACTGACAGTTGTTAGGTAATCCAAAGGATAAAATTACTATTTCAGAAAAAGTGGATTTAAAATTAAAATTAAATTTAAAATATGGTAGAACTTAAAAATCCAGTACAACCGTACATGCTTAAAAATTTTCTTAAAAATGTTTCCAACGAAAAAGTGTTGGATTCGTTTAGAAATACCAAATCTTCTCGTTATTTAAAAAATGACAAAAGTTTTCACTCGAAATTAAAAATGTTCTTGTCAAATACCTTTAAGAGGAGTTCACAGTAATTTTTTTATCAATTTAAATTTGAATTTTTGATAAATCATCCAATACATCAAATTCCATACCAATTGAATGAAGGAAACTATACTAATATTCATACAAATGTTTTATATAAATAAGCGGGGAATTTCTGAGTAATTAGGCACATCAGTTTTTTTGTTTTAAAAATAGGTATTAGAAATAATCGTATTTCAAAAGAATTATTTTTGCCAATTCCCTCTTTATAATTTTAATGAAATTTACAGAAATGTTCTCACAGCCCGAATTTTTCCTACTAGTTCATTTGATTATTTTCAACAGTTTAATAAACATGATAACTGGAGGTTGTGGAAAAGAAGCCACCATTTTATTAGCAATGATCATAAAGGATTCACTAACATTCCATCTTTAACCTTCAATAATGTTGTTTGTAGATCCAGAAAAAATATTCTTTTACATTTTTAAGGAGTTAATAATTTCCAAGTAGATTTTAGATGTCTTTCTTCAAAACATTTTTCATAGAATTTCTGTTTTTGTTTCTATTTTTCGACTTTTAGTCAAAGTGTTTTTTAAAAATTTAACATGACAAAAAATATAATAATAATTTACTATAGAAACAGATCACTGAAACAACATGGGACAAAGAAATGTTTTTTGTGACGTTTCTGAGACCGATTTATTTGAAGATTTGCTCCATTTTTTTTAAAGGTACAAATCATGGAATTATACAAAAACTATCACAAAGTTATTCTGACCCTTTAACAAATGTTTGTGGTGGTCTACAAACTATTCCACACAACAGTGTTAACCAACCGTCAATACCACCTTATAAACATATTCGGCACCAACAGAATCAGCTTGTATAATATTTATTTTAACATTAACATTTTTATTACAGTTGTTCCAAGGGTACCAGTTCCAGAACTGATAAAAGGGGAAGGCTACCCATCGGAAAGTTATGATGTAACGACCAGCGATGGATACATTTTAAACATTCACAGAATACCGCACGGCAAAACTGATAAATGCAATGGCAAAGTCGTCTATTTACAACATGGTCTATTTGCTGCCTCCTCAGATTGGGTGCTTTTTGGTCCCAAACATGGTAATTTCTATAGTATATTGTATCGCAAGGGCAAAAAAATGTGCTTTAATATTAAATTAATGAATAAATCCAATTTATTTAAATAATTGAAATTCTTATTACGCTTAGATGTTATCACAATTATATAAATGGCAACAAATTTATGACTTTTACAAATACATTTTTTTGTTTAATATAGGTTTAGCTTACTTACTGGCCGATGAGGGTTATGATGTATGGATGGGAAACGTAAGAGGAAATTTGTACTCAAGAAGACATGTTCGATTCTCGCCAGATGATAAAGAATTCTGGCAGTTTAGTTGGCATGAAATCGGTATATATGATATCCCAGCCATTATTGATTATATCATAAAAAAAACTGGAATTTCCCAAATTTATCATGTTGGACACTCACAAGGTAACTTCTAAGGTTTCTAACCATTATAAATTACAGATTTCTGCTTCTCTCAATTTCAAAATATATCAAAATATATCGAAAAGGTTTGCAGATGCTTCAATAACAGACCGAAGGGTTGGACTGCCACGACAAAGTTCGGGTTCCAACACGCATCTGGACCGATGTAATTCAATTCCTGTGTGGGCAAGTATCCCAAGAAGTAGTTGTTTTAGGTTCAGGTGCGGTGCAAACTTCTTCGATATATTTTGACATATACAGGGTGACACAGCAACCATGTAACAGGTTACAGTATCTGTGTTTCTCAAGATAAAATTATAAAATTTTAGGTCATTAAATGGGACCTTAGTTATTTATTTAATGTAATTCAAAAAATTTATAAATTTAATACAACATAACTGAATTGTACGATTTTTTATTTTTTTTTTAATTTAACCCATTTTCCCCCCTGTTTTCATACCTTATTTAAATTGCAACCCTTGTTTTTTTTTCTTCCTAAAACAATAAACGCATTCTATTCTAATTAAGTACATAATTTTAAATTACATTTTTTGTACATTTCTTAGTTAATGTTCTCAAATGAGAAAACTATCATACTTTAAAGCAATACATAAATAAGTCAAAATAATGTCATAGTCACCGCCGCCTTGATAATATTAAAAAATTATTTAATGTATCGCTTTAAAGTATGATAGTTTTCTTATTTGAGAACATTAACTAAGAAATGTACAAAAAATGTAATTTAAAATTATTCACTTAATTAGAATAGAATGCGTTTATTGTTTTAGGAAAAAAAAACAAGGGTTGCAATTTAAATAAGGTATGAAAACAGGGGGGAAAATGGGTTAAATTAAAAAAAATAAAAAATCGTACAATTCAGTTATGTTGTATTAAATTTATAAATTTTTTGAAATAAATTAAATAATTTAATGTAATATTTAAGTTAGTGCCGTTTTTCCCGTTGTTTATTTCTTTGGTATGTTATTTAAGCCAATTTTGATTTTTCGTATTTTTGTGTGTAGCTCCTTAACTATTCACTTGAGATACCAAGTATGATACATCGATGAAATCAGGTTGTCATGTAGATTCCATAAATGTAATAATCTACATGATGTCCCGTTTAAAATTCAAAAGTTGGTATCACTTCCGGTAAAACCGGAAGTAGTAAAAGTGAAACAAACTGACTAAAATGAGGTTACTAAGGTCCCATTTAATGCCCTAAAATTTTATAATTTTATCTTGAGAAACACAGATACTGAAGCCTGTTACATGGTTGCTGTGTCACCCTGTATATTGTTTTAATGAATACATCTACTGGAAAATGCAAACATTTGTTTCTCGTAGGAACTACAACATTTTACGTAATGGCGTCGGAAAAACCAGAGTATAATAACAAGATCAAGGCCCATGTAAGTTTGGCACCAATTGCCTTCATGAAACACTTGTTCAGTCCTTTAGTTCAAATAATTGCACTTGGAACGTATCCTTTGGATGTGGTGCTGAAAATGGTTGGAGAGTACGAATTTTTGCCCAATAGCGGATTCCTTAACTTGCTAACAGACGTTTCGTGCTCCCAAAGTGTCGGAAAGGTAAGTCATATTTGCTTCTATTAATTTTAAGGTGATAGAAAATTTCGAACTATCAATTTTATTACCTAAACTTTGTGCATTAGAAAAGCGCGGTCAAAGACAAGAAAAATTTTTGAATTTGTTTTTGGCCACAGTATTTGTTGTCTTATATTTTAATATGTCATTTGAACAAATTTTGCTCGAAATTTTTATTACTATAACTAGATTTCCGTCTAAAGGAGGGGGCACATTTTTAATGATATTTCCAACAATGACAGAATTTGATAAAATTTTAGTATATTTTGACCAAAAAGTGTCATGTTCCCAAAGCGATCCTATGACTGGTTTCCGAGATACAGTTAGTGGAGTGAAATTAGAATTTTATATGGATATAAGAGCTTCGCGAGATATGTACCAAAAACGGCATTTTTGGTATTTTTCGAGTGGATTGCTTCACTATGTTTGAATATCTCCGACTCTAAGAGTCGTGGAAAAATAAAAAAAAATTTAAATGACCGTGATGAAGTATCGATCCGTATAGTAGGTTTTTTAATGCATCCTAACCTCAAAAAACGAATTCGCGCATTTATTTTTTTTACTGAATTGGCAATAAATAACCAAAGACTCCTCGAATTTTCTTAAAAATTGGAGAAAATATGTATTTTTATGTCGGGAAGACATGGTAAAAATTAAAAAAAAATGTATTTGTCCATCCAAAATCGGCATTTTTGAAAAAAAATTGAATTGCCGCCATTTTTGGGAAAACAATAGTAGAGAAAATTTTTTTATCTTAAAAAGAAGGATTTTGTGTGTACTTTTGTCTAGGAAAATCCAACATTTTATTTCTTTATTTAAAGTGCCCAATTTAGGGAATAATAAAAAATATCAATTTTCATTTTTTCTATTGATTTGTATTGATTCGTTCCCTCACAAAAATCTTTCTTTAGAACCTGAAATATTTTTTTATTTTTTTAAACATTTTTGGACTGAAATACAGTTTTTCTAGCATAAATATCGCAATAAAAAAAATGAAAATCGAATTTTTATTTTTTTATTATTCCCTAAATTCGGCATTTTAAATAAAGAAATAAAATTCTGGATTTTCTTAGACAAAAGTACACACAAAATCCTTCTTTTCAAGATAAAAAGTTTTTTCTCTATTATTTTTCCAAAAATGGCGGCCAATTCAATTTTTTTTCGAAATATGCCGATTTTGGGACAAATACTTTTTTTGCCATGTCTTGCCGACATAAAAATACATATTTTCTCCAATTTTTAAGAAAATTCGAGGATTCTTTGGTTATTTATTGCCAATTCAATAAAAAAAAATAATGTGCGCGAATTCGTTTTTTGAGGTTAGGATGCATTTTAAAAAAAAACCTACTATACGGATCGATACTCTACTTCATCACGGCCATTTTAATTTTTTTTTTATTTTTGCACGACTCTTAGAGCCGGAAATATTTAAAAAATAGTGAAGCAATCCATTCGAAAAATACCAAAAATGCGGTTTTTGGCACATATCTCGTGAAGCTGCAGCGAAAATTTATTGAAATTTTTTTTACAAGCTTCTCTTTATATATAAAATCGAAAAAATTTGACTTAGCTCTTACATCCATTTTCAGAATATTTTCGTCTAATTTCACTCCACTAAGTGGGAGGAATGGAGTATCTTGAAAAACACGCATTAAAAGAAAAATACTAGAAAGGTTGCTATTTTCTTTAAAAAATTTAATTTGATCTTGTTCGGCTGTGTCGGATGTCATGTGCTGATTTTTTATGTACATACTCATAAATATTATTTTAATACTATTAATTTCAATACTCTCAACTTTCAAATATTTTTTAATTATTCTAGAATAAAACGTAATAAATTTTATATACCTACCTACAGGGGTTTATTGAAAAATAACACTAAAAGGGTATTATGTACAACTTAATTTAAATCTTACAACACTTTAAATAATTTCTGGTAAGACATTTTCTTCCGCGGGGAAATTAGGTATTTGCTGCCACATTTGTATTGTTGTTTGGTATTTAAGTCATTGCCTATATCAAGCAGTAGTCAAATATCCAAGCAACGGTGTTTTACAGTGTGTAATTTCCCCGCAGAAGAAAATGTCTTACCAGAAATTATTTAAAGTGTTGTAAGATTTAAATTAAGTTGTACATAGCCTATTATTGTTATTTTTCAATTTACCCCTGTAGGTAGTAGGTATATAAAATTATTTACGTTTTATACTAAAATAATTAAATACTATTTGAAAGTTGAGGTTGGACTTTGTCAGTTTTTTGTTGAGAGTATGAAAATAAATAGTATTAATAATACTTATGAGAGTACCCCATGTACAGGGTGGCCAAATAAGAATGCGAGGTACTGCATCTGGGAAACTATCCATCGTACAGGCTTGCGGAAAAAAAGTTATAACTAAAACGGCCAAGAGAAAAACCTGGAAAATATTTTCAAGTTTCTAAAATGGCCGCTAGGGGGCGTAACTGCAATCTTCCGCTATATTATCCTAACAAAAAAATACATGATCTTTAAAGTAGAGGATAATCTGAATCTTTTTTGTTTGACAATTTTTGCTGCATCTCTAAAAATAAAGTGGTGGGGGGTATTCAAAGGTTTCAGTAAAAAACACCCTGTATATTCGAAACGGCTGAACCGATTTTAACAAACTTGGGCTAGTTGAAAAGAGCTATTCTTGGGCTAAAAATGCTATAATATTTGAAGTTTTGTTAGTTTCAGATGTCGCCGCTAGAGGGCTTTTTTTTCGACATTTCGACAGAAATTGTTAATTTTCTCAAAATGCATTGGTATGATTTCTTTTTTATGAAAAAGTAGCTAAATGATGCCTAAACAAGCTCGCGAAAACCGCATCTCGGTATCTTGTTCCTAACCTAAAATTTAGGCCAAAGAAAATTTTATACGGAAATCTCTTAAATTTTAATTTTTTAAACTAATTAATTCCTTTTATTATGTAAGTTGTGGCCCTAAAAAGGACCGAATTAAAAAAGAAAGGTTTTTAATGTCCCCGTAAATGCTCGAAATTCTGAAGCCTCTCATGGATAGACAAAACTGCAGCTTCAATTTCGGCTCTCGGTATGTTACGTAATGCATTACGAATCCGATTTTTCGTATCTCTCTGATCGTAGGTTAAGTCTGAAAATTCAAGACAAGTTAAGTCTGGTGATCGCGCAGGCCATGGAAACAGACTTCCTCTTCCAATCCAACGCTGTTGTAATACTGCATTAATATGCTCTCACACAATAATGGAGAATTTTTATTTCTAATTCTTTGGACCGATAAAGCCACCTTTAAAATCTGCACAATATGCATTATTGGTCGGCAGAAAATCCGCATTGGTTGCGTGAAGTTCAGCACGAAGGACGTTGGAGTTTAAATGTGTGGTGTGGCATACTGGGAGGCAGAATTATTTTTTTTAGCAATCCCTAAGTGACAATATCTTTCTTGACTTTTTGGCCAATAAATTACCGTTGTTGTTGGAAGATGTTTCACTGGAAACACGTCAAAACTTGTTTTTACAGTTGAATGGTTGCCCAGCACATTATGCTATTATTGTGCGAGAGCATATTAATGCAGTATTCCAACAGTGGTAGATTGGAAGAGGAAGTCTGTTTCCATGGCCTGCGCGATCACCAGACTTAACTTGTTTTGATTTTCAGACTCAACCTACGACCGGATTCGTTAATGCATTCATTACGTAACATACCGAGAGCCGAAATTGAAGGTGCAGGTTTGTCTACCCATGAGAGGCTTCAGCAATGCATAGAGCGTGATGATCAGCATTTAGAGCATTTACGGGGGCACTAAAAACTTTTCTTTTTTAAATCGGTCCTTTTTAGGGCCACAACTTACATAATAAAAGGAATTAATTAGTTTAAAAAATAAAAATTTAAGGGATTTCCGTATAAAATTTTCTTTGGGCTAAATTTTAGGTTAGGAACAAGATATCGAGATGCGGTTTTCGGGAGCTTGTTTAGGCATCATTTAGCTACTTTTTCATGAAAAAGAAATCATACCAATGCGTTTAATTTTTTTGAGAAAATTAACCATTTCTGAAGAGATGTCGAAAAAAGCCCTCTAGCGGCGACATCTGAAACTAACAAAACTTCAAATATTATAGCATTTGTAGCCCAAGAATAACTCTTTTCAACTAGCCCAAGTTTGTTAAAATCGGCTCAGCCGTTTCGAATACACAGGGTATTTTTTACTGAAACCTTCGAATACCCCTCACCACTTTATTTTTAGAGATACAGCAAAAATTGTCAAACAAAAAAAAACAGAGTAGCCTCTACTTTAAAGATCAGGTATTTTTTTGTTAGATTAATATAGCGGAATTCACAGAAACATCACTTTCTTAGATTCAAGATTGCAGTTACGCCCCCTAGCGGCCATTTCAGAAACTTGAAAATATTTTCCAGGTTTTTCTCTTGGCCGTTTTAGTAATAACTTTTTTTTCCGCAAGCCTCTACGATGGATGGTTTCCAAGATACAGTACCTCGCATTCTTATTTGGCCACCCTGTACATAAAAATTCGGCACGTGACATACCAAGAGAATATTAAATTGTTTGTATTATTTTTTTAAGAAAATACCATCCTTGAGAAAAGAATGTGGAAATTTTTTCTAAATTTCTCATAACTTTAAAACACAATTGTTAGCCTAGTTGCCTGAGAAGGATATTGACCAAAAGCTCGCACAAAATGTGATATCGATGAAACTTGGCATTTAAGTACTTGAAAGGGTGCAGAAAACGATAAAAAAATCTTTGCTCCTCTAAAGTGTATGCTAACTTCACTATTTCGAAAATTTGGTTTTTCCATTATATCTCGAAAAAAAAAATCAAAATTTCGAAAAACTAAAAATTATTTAAAAAAAAAATTGTATTAGTATAAAAAAATTATTAAATATAAGAAAGTAAATTCGAAAACTCTACGCGCGCCGAGCCGTTAAATACAAATATTCAGGCGAGGCGTTCGGAAAAACTAAAGTATCTTTGTCTAAAATGTACGCAAAGAAAAAAGAAGAAAGCATTTTAAAGCTTTCTCAGGAAGCCATTAGTTTTTAATTTGTTTTGTTTTCTCATAGAAAATTTGATCGGAAGTTATAATTTCTAAAATTCTCACTAATTTTTATAAAACTGAAGATATTTATTAATAGAGTCATAACAAAAAAAAAATCCTTGTAGATTTATCATCATTATACTTTTACTTTTCATTTAAATATAATTAAAATTATGAAGTTTTATTTTCATTTTTTTTTACATCATTCATTGGACGCAATTTTTATTTTCAAAATAGTGTTTATTTATTTGTATAAATCATTTTCTAAATTATTTTTAACTTATTTAAACAAAAATTAATTTCTGATTTATATAAACACTATTTTGAAAATAAAAATTGTGTCGAATGAATATTGTAAAAAAAAATGATAATTTTAAAACATAAGTTTTACTAAACAGAGATAATGTTCATCATTTTAATTATATTTAAATCAAAAGTAAAAGTATAATGATGATAAATCTACAAGAACTTTTTTTGTTATGCCTCTATTAATAATATATATCTTCAGTTTTTAAAAATCAGTGAGAATTTTAGAAATTGTAACGTCCGGTCAAATTTTCTATGAGAAAACAAAAAAAAAATTAAAAATTAATGGCTTCCTGAGAAATCTTGGAGTCTCCTCTTTAAAATGCTTTCTTTTTTTTCTTTGCGTACATTTTAGACAAAGATACTATAGTTTTTCCGAACGCATCGCCTAAATATTTGTATTCAACGGCTCGGCGCGCGTAGAGTTTTCGAATTTGCTTTCTTATTTTTAATAATTTTTTATAGAAATACTTTTTTTTTTAAATAACTTATAATATAATTTTTAGTAAAATTTTCCGCTCTTTCGCGTGGTGCTATTAGTTAGCATAAACTTTAAAACAGCAAATATTTTTTTATCGTTTTCTACACCCATTCAAGTACTTAAATGCCAAGTTTCATAAATATCACATTTTGCGCGAGGTCAACCTCTCTGACGACTGGGCTATGTGTATTTTATCAAATTTCAGACAGAAATTTAAATACCAAAGTTTACCAATAAAAAAAAAGTGTATTCGAGGAAAACTCTAGTCTTTTAAACGCTCGTTGTAAAAATCTTAATACCCACTCATACTTTAATATACTATTTTAATTACAAAAAACTCTATAAAATTGTATCTTTACTTTTAGGTACTTTGCAAAAATGCATTGTTTGCCGTATGCGGCTTCAGCCCAAAGCAGATGAATGCAACTAATGTACCCTTGCTAATGGTCCACTATCCAGCAGGAGCATCCACCAAACAAGTCGTCCACTATGGCCAAGAAGTACTCAGTAACGAATTCCAACAATTCGATTATGGCTTTTTAGCTAATTACGCCAGATATAAATTCCATAATCCACCGAATTACGATTTGACAAAAATTAAAACCAAAACGTTACTCATGTACGGATCCAACGATTGGCTGGCAGCAGATGTTGATGTAAAGAGACTTTATGATAGTTTGGTCACATCTAAAAAATTATACAATATTCCTATCCAAACTTGGAACCATTTAGATTTTATTTTTGGAAACGATGCTCGTCCACTTGTATATGATAAAGTTTTAGAATTTCTCGCTGAATCTGAATAGAATTTTTTTAACTTGTTGTGTTTTTAGTGCAATTTGAGTGTGCGATGGACAAAACCAATTTGTAACATCTAACAAAATCTACCAATCCGAATCCTCGGTATTAACCAGAGGTTTTAGTACCGTTCACTCAAATTGCCAGCCGTATTGTTTATAAAAATAACGAAAAGTATGAAAATATTTGAAAAAAAAAATTTTATCTTTAATTTATGTGCTTAAAAATTATTGATAATTATTAAATCGAAAAAAGTTAGTTTGTCATCAAAGTAATTTGTTTGAATTTGTCTATAAATTGCAGTAATACAGTTTTTTTGATATATTTTTGTAAAATATATTTTTTGTTCGGTACGGACAAAACATATAGAATTTACAAAATTATTTTGAAAAATTAAGAATTCTCCAGTATTTTGTAATTTATATTAAAATTCAAGTAAATTTCAATGCATATAAAAATAATTTTTTTAATAGGTATTCATATAAAATAGTAATATAATTTGAAAAATGCAATTACTGTATTTTTTAATTTTATATTGCTCTTATTTAGTCCAAAATGTAATCTTTTATTTTTTTTATTATTATTATTTAAGAGTTCATGCGAGCGGCATAGCCGATGAAGCTACTTAAATTTATAAATGTCTTAAAAAATTATCACAAGTTTGATTTACAATAATTATCACAGTTCAATTACAATTATCACAGTTCAATTACAATTATCACAATTTTTAGCATATAAACAAAAGTATATTTATATTTATATAAAAGAAAATGTATATTTTAATCAATAAAACGAAAATTTTATTAAAAGAAATATGGTGTTTTTAATACTTTCCCATCACGAAAAAATGCGATAATTATTAAAATCTTAAAAAATATAGGTGTAAATTCCTTGACGCAACTTTCACAAGTTTTAAGCAAACTCTGCAAAGTAATAGTTGAAAACCATTTTTCAGAGTTTGCTGTCTAATTTTTTTTAAATTGAATGGAAGAAAACTTTTAAACAATATTTTTCATAAAAATCTTGGCGTGTTTCTTGAATCACCACAATAATAAAATCCAAACCTAAGTTAAAATATTTCAAGTTCCACTTACCTGGCAAATCCTAACTTCTTGTCTTTCAAAAAAAAGTCTAGTATAACACAATGAAATGAATACCTACTTTTAAATATAGTTTAAACAAGTAAAATCATTACTATCATTAGTTTCCTTTGAAATTTTTACCGACACCAACACTCCCAACACAAATATATTCATCCATCACAGATTCAAAGAAAATCCTAAATTGTAAAAGAAAATACATAGAGTATGCATTTCCGGCAACGTAGTGCTGCCACTCTGAATTTCTCGGAGAATTTTTGAACTAAATCTTTCCATTTATGTAATGCTTTTTGGTTTTATTTAGAATAGAATTTAGAGTTTGGGCAAGTAGTTGTCTTCCGGTTGCATTAATTACGTGGATTACCAATTTAACGAATATAAATTTATTCTTTGTACCATTTTTGGCTTCCTTGTTACCTTTTTTTTGTCCATGGTGTTGACAACACCGGAAAATGATAGCTGACAGTACTGACAATCTAATCCAAAACATTGAGGATTGACAGGTAATTTTTAGGTTATAAATGTTTATTTTGAAAATCTATAAGTTTTTATTTTATAAAAATAGATAGTATTACCTGCGTAAAAAAATAATGACCACCAAGATAATGATTGTTCCGCCAATCTACAAGCGGATACTTTCAAAATTTCCACAAAATATAACATTTTGTTTTGCATACGGATCGGCAGTAAAAAAACAATTACAAAATACATCGTCAGATAAAATGATTGACCTAATTTTCTGTGTAAATAATCCAACGTCTTGGCATGCATCTAATATTCGTACAAATTCTTCACATTACAGTGGCATAAAATATTTTGGGCCTAAATTTATTTCACATTACCAAGAACAATATGGAGCAAAAGTGTACTTTAATACTTTAGTGTCCCTTGATAATATGTATATAAAATATGGAGTCATTAGTACAAAGGATCTAATAACTGATTTGTTAGAATGGTCAGACATTTACATTGCCGGTCGGTTACACAAGCCTGTAGAAATAATTGAAAAACCACTTAGTTCTGAATTAGAAACAGCATTACAATTGAATCTTCAGTCGGCAGTTCATGCTGCCCTTTTAGTACTTCCAGAAAATTTTACGGAATATGAATTTTACCATGCAATATCAAATCTCAGTTATAGTGGAGATTTTCGAATGACCTTTGGTGAAAATAAAAATAAAGTGGAAAATATTGTGAAGCCTCAAATATTAAGTTTCCGTAAACTTTATCAGCCATTAATTAAAACTTTACAAGATTTTGTAGAGATACCAATACCACAAGAATCTACTAATACATCCACACAGCAAACAACAAACAATAAAACTGCCAAAAATATAACTGTACAAAATGCAGATCCCTCAATACAATGTAGACAAGATTACAGTCCTATAGCAAAATTGCATCACTTAAACCAGTTACCAAGATGGCCCCAGAAAGCATTAACAAGATTTTGGAACCAAGGAAACTTTCAACAAGATACAGAAGATGTTTTAAGAGCGATTGCTTTTGACCCAGATTGTGGACAGATAGTTAAAAAATGTATCTCTGACATTGTATGTAAATCTTCTCTTACTCAAAGTGTTAAAGGAATATTTACAGCTGGATTATTTAAAAGTGTAAAATACAGTAGCAGAAAAATAAAGAAAATGTTTAAATCATAAACATTTTAATTTAATTGGATGGCGAGCTGTGTTATCCTAATTTTAGGTACAGAAAATGTTTAAGAATAAGATTTGATAAAAATTATTACAAGTTCACTAGCATTTTTCTTTATTTTCATAAATAAAAATCATTTGTTGTTTTTTAAAAAACATTTAATATATTTTTAGATCATTTACTGAACCAATCCGCAAATTAATAAAATAATGGTACAAACATTTTAAAAGTTAAAAGTGTGTTTTAAAAAAATTACAGCAACTAAAAACCTGCTAACGAAATGCTTTAGCCTCCTGATTGAAAATAAGTCCAAATACAACTAGAACTTGCTGTTTGGTTCCCTATCGATAAGCATACTCTATATATATAATTTTTTTCATTTTTTTTTTATTTATTTTATTTGTAGATTTTTTTGGTGGTTGTTAATTTTTCCCTAGGTAATATATAAAAAATATAGTAAATTCGTCAAAAATTTTATTTGTAGATTTTTTTGGTGGTTGTTAATTTTTCCCTAGGTAATATATAAAAAATATAGTAAATTCGTCAAAAATCTTATTAAAAAAACTGTAGGAAGGTAAAAAAAATAAAAATTTCTGCACATAGATTTGAGTTGGTTACTAAAAAAATATTTAGAATAGTTGCAGCATCAAAATCGTACTTTTCTTGCAACATTTTTACGTATATGGCTTATTTTTTTCATTTTACAGAAATGAATTCATCAGATTCCGGAGACTCAGACAGCCATAAAATTGATGCATTCGGACCAGCTTTGCCACCACACTTACAAAAAAATAATGCTAATTATCCATCACTACCTCCTCCCTTAGAAGAAAACAATGCAATAGGACCAACATTACCTCCTCATTTGCAATGTAACTCAAATACTGACAAAACGTGTGATACACCTCAACCAGTTGGTCCAGAGCTTCCACCACATTTGAAAAATAAATCATCAGAAGCAGAAACAACATCTAAGGTTATTGGACCCGCTCTTCCACCCCACCTTCAAAAATCCCAATGCGATTCCATTTCCTCTTCAACTGAAGAATCGAATCATTCTATCGGCCCTGTCTTACCAAATCAACTTAAATATCAATTTGCAGAAACGTCTCGGTTATATGAAGAAGAAGATATTCACGGACCCATGCCAGCAGGAACAAGTCAGTCTACTAAAGCTCATTTGGAGTTAGAAGAAAGAGCTTTACAAATGAAAATTGATTTGTTGGACCAAACAGGTGAAAAAGAGCCCATCAGAGAAGAATGGATGTTAGAACTACCACCATCAAAGGCTGCGACTTTTGGTCTTGGTCCTAGACAATTTAGAGCTAAACCAGCACCCGATCTTTCCGATAGGTAGTTAAATTCATATTTACAGAATATAAATATATATAAAATTTAAACAGTAATATTTGTCTTAAAACTAAATCTTATCTGTATTTGATATTCTGGTATTAATAATAATAGTAACAGATGCATTTAAGATATCTAAAATTAAATGAAAATTATATTTAACAACGGAAAATACAAAATCGAAGTTACATAAAAAGATTTAAATATAGTAGCCACAAAAAATAAATATAAAATTACAAAACCTTAGTTTTTCTTAGGCTTTAACCTTTTTATGTTGTATTGATGTTGTTTTCTTTTGTTGCATACTGTAGCTAGCACATTTAATTCGCAAATGTGCTACCATCTATCAGTAAAACTCTGCCAACCGCGGTTCTATCACATCACTGTTTTTCTACATTATTTTAAGCATTGCAATTGGATATTTTGTAATAAAATTTATTTCTCTCTATCATTTCCTTGTTTCTCAATACCAAAGTCAGAATATTCACTATGATGGTTTTACAATAATGGAAAAAAATATGTAAATTTTTTAGGTCATCCTGGACTGACACTCCCGAAGACAGAGCAAAAAAACGAGAAAATAAAAAAGAGGAACCCGTTGATGTTAAGAAAGAAGCTGAAATAAAAGAGCTGAAGAACAGAGATAAAGAACAGGAAGCCATAGCAAAAAAACATAAGAGAAGTAAAGAAAGTTTAGTGGAAATGCATGCGAAGAAAAAGAAAAAGGTAATTAATTATGGCTTATAATTTTTATTTTTTTTCTACAGCAAAAAAGCAAGGAGGTAATTTTGAGTTACATTAATCAAAAAGTCGACTACATTGGTTTTACAGAATTTATTGATATAGTGAACAAACTTTACTAACTTGTTAAGTTTATTAGATCAAAAATTTTCACATTTACCTTAAAAAAACTTTCCTTGTTAAAGATTTTTTAAAAATCATGTTTTATGGATTGGAAATGTTGCTTTAACACACTAGTGCATAAAAATGGCGCTAAGAATAGAATAAAAAATTATAGACCTATCAGCATAATGAGTTCAATACCTAAATTATTTGAGCATATTATTTATGATAAAATTAATAATGAGATAGGACAAATTATTATTCATCAGCAACATGGGTTCTGCCAAGGGAGGTCAACATCTACTAATCTGCTTATTTTTACTCAGCAAGTATTAGAAGTCTTAGAAACTAAACATAAAGTTGTTGGTGTATACACTGATTTTTCCAAGGCATTTGACAGTGTCAATCATGTAATTCTATGTAATAAACTACGGGCGGTTGGAATCCATGAAAAATTGTTGGAATGGTTGTCATCATATTTAACAAATAGGTCACAAGTAGTAAAAATTAACGGCAGTTTATCTAAAGAAATTCAAGTCTCCTCTGGTGTACTTCAAGGAAGCCATTTAGGCCCTCTGTTATTTAATATATTTATTAATGATATTGGGAAAGTATTTGTTAATTGTAAATTTTTATTATTTGCTGATGACCTTAGACTCTATTTTGCAGTTAGCAATCTCCAAGATTTTAATAAAATTCAAAATGATCTCGATAAATTACATGATTGGTGTCAGGTCAATCAGTTAGCTCTTAATATCAACAAGTGTAAATATCTTGTGTTTTCTAGACTTGAAACAGCTTTGTATCCACGTTTACACATTGTAGAGGTATATTTGGAAAAATTGGACAGTATACGAGATCTTGGAGTAATCATGGACAGTAGGATGGACTTCAGGAAACATTATGAATATATATTCAAAACAGAGGATTCAAGATGATAGGATTTATTCGTAGACATACAAATGAATTCACGAACTTGACTTCCTTAAAATATTTGTATCTCACTCTAGTTCGACCAATTCTTGAATATGCAGCAGTTGTTTGGTGTCCAATGTATCAAAATCACATAACTGCATTAGAAAGAGTGAAAAATCGGTTCTTGAAATATATCTTTTAAATTACATATCCCGTCAGAACATTTCTCAGCTACCCAAATAAGACAACGTATGCGAATTCAGGAATTGGATAAACGAAGATATGCAATTGATATACTGTTCTTATATAAGATCCTCAATAATTTCATCAAATGTCCTGAATTACTGTCTATGATTTCTTTTCGAGTACCACCCCGTAATTTCAGAAGCTCAGAATTATTTGCTACTCCGTTTCATAGAACTAATTATGTAAGATTCTCTCCACTGTGCCGTTTAATGGACAATGGAAACAAAAATACTATTGACTTCTTTAATACATCTCTATATTCTCTTAAACATAAATTACATTCTACATAAATACTTTTACTATTGTATATTATATATAAAAATTCTCTTTGTAACTTATCTAATGTATAAACTTCAAATGGGTATTACCTGTGTATAAATAAATAAATTATAAACCACGTAAGTATATTCTTAAATAAATAAATAAAACTAATCAATGTCAGTACCACATATAATCAGAATAAAAAATGGAAATTTGAACAATATCGGCAACTAGTTTCGGCTATTAGCCATCATCAGGCCTACAAAAAATATAACAAGAAAGTAGCAAACAATTTAAACGAAGTTACAAAAATTATTAACATTTTAGAAATTCGGAAAGTTGTAGATTTTAGAAATTGAGGAAACTCTACAACTTTCCGAAATTGGGGTGAAAGCAAGTTGTTTACCCCAATTTCGGAAAGTTGTAGATTTTCCTCAAATGTTCTTCAAACAATAATTTTTGTAACTTCGTTTAATTTTTAATCTTAATAAATTTTACCTCATGGTAAGTTGTAAGGTTCATTATATAAATGTTTGCTACTTTCTTGTTATATTTTTTGTAGGCCTGATGATGGCTAATAACCGAAACTAGTTGCCGATATTGTTCAAATTTCCATTTTTATATTCTGATTATATGTGGTACCGACTTCGATTAGTTTTATTTATTTAATAGACATTAGATATGGATAACCTGTTTGCTTTATGTTGTTAAATGTTCATAGTAATGTTAAATAAAATAAGAACACTGATATAGACAAAAAAATATTTGTGGTCTAAATTTAAATTTTGGCAGGATGACTCTTCTGGATCAAATGAAAGACGACCGTTCAGCAGAGAAGTTGATTTACAAGTCAACCGTTTTGATGAAGCCCAAAAGAAAGCAGTTCTCAAAAAAGCACAGTTATTGGATACTAGATTTTCAGCAGGAGAATCGAAATTTCTCTGAATACATTTTTTTAGGGCAGTATGTAAGTGTAAAGAATTTGAAGTATTAAAATAATTATCTGAATTTAGTTGACATTTATTTACTTTGATAAAAATTGTTTTTGCATTGAATTAGACTTTTAATACTAAAATGTCTATATAATAGAATTTGCCAATCTTTGTTTGTAGGGGAGGGGCACCAAAAAGTGAGGGAAAAAAAAGAAAAAAACTTGCGCAATCAATAAATTATCCTTTTTTAATGAATTAATATTAAATGCAATTTTTCATGAAAATAAACCCCTCCCGAGTTATAGGGCGTAGAAAATGACGATTTTTTTAATTTCATTAAAAAAAATGTATTTTTTGCCGGTAACTTTTTTTAGCTGATAATATCGAGATGTACAATAAGCTTAGGATATCGCCGAAATGTCATGTTATGTGACCGTTTTTTGAATATTTGATGCGAAAAAATTACATTGATGGTTATAAATACAATTGTATGAAATTTCAAACGGTCACAGCTCGTTACAGACAAAAGATAAAACAAAAGAAATTATTCGGAAGAACATTTTCAGGCTATTGACCAAAAATTGAAAATGCCTTATAAAAAACAAAAATTTAGCTCAACTTGAACAGACCAAAAAATAATTATCCCATAGGACTAAAAATTACTGGACAATTGTAGAAACATATGTTACAACTTTCTGCAAAAGATTTTTTTTACCAGTCTAGATGGCGCTAAAAAAATGGCTTAAAAGAATTATCTTTTTTCTACTTATGTTAAACGGTTCTGGATGGTCTTAAAATGTTCCCCATGTTGTTCTCTGATTAGGATGTTATATACATTTTTTTGTGGAAGTCATATTTTTCCAGATATTTATGCTAGAACGATCCAGTTTTTTTAAACACCCATTTTTGAATTGTATCGTATTAATGGTAGAAAAATAAAAAATCATTTTAATCCTTAGCTCAAGGCCATAATAAAATAATAAAATTAGGTCATATCAATTTTTACGTAATGACAGATTTTCGGTCACATTTAAAAAAACTTTTAGTACGATTTTTGTGGTGAAAATCGTAATTTTCTACGCCCTATAACTCGGGAGTGGTTTATTTTCACGAAAAAATGTATTTAACAGTTTTTTTTCTTCTTTTCCTTCTTCCATGGCATAGTAGAGGGCGGTAAAAAATAACATATAGACATTTAAGTATGTAGTGTCAAAAACACATTCCAAAAGAGAAAATGATAATTCAATCACTGCCAACTTCGTTCGAGGTATAAATCTAATGGCACTCCACTAAATATGGATATTGAAAAGCGGTCTTTGAGATAATTAAAAAAACGTTATAGAAATTTTTTTACAACGTACTGTATTTTCAAGAGGAAACCTTTGCGGGCCTACGTTCATATGACAATTTTATCTTAAAAATGTCCCCGTGAAATATCGGCATTCAATTAGGAAACACCATGTATATACATGGCAAAAAACAGGCATTATATTTAAACAAAAGTTTATTTGTAAACCGTAATATTGAAAATTGTTGAACACTTTTTCGTTATATATATTAAGAACAACACATTTAAAAACGTTGACGACACTAACTCAAGCACAAATATGAATACGATCTTAAATAAAAAAATTTATTACATAAGAGAACATAAATACTGAATATAAAAATGTAAATTAAGTGTTATCTTGTACAAATTATTGAGAATCTAGAAGAATATTGATCTTTTCGTGAGCGTATCGCATTTTTTCGTATAATCCTACAGGGCAACCATGCCTTTCAATTGTTTCAAACCTAAAGGTACGGAACGATCGGTCTTCATCTATGTAAGTTATGGCAGCCATCAATGGACACATTATTATTTTTGTGTGATCTCCAAAATTCATCTAAAACAATAACAACAAAAGATGTGTTAGCTCAGTGATTCCCAAAGTGTGAGCCGGGATCCGCAAGCCGTCATAAGGGAGTCGCGAAATATCCAATTAAAAAAATCGGCAATTTTCTTGGAATATCAAGAATTTCGAGTCTTTCATTGTTTTCTTCGCCATCCTCATCTTCTGAAACGGCTATTCCGCAAGCATGGCTTCCCCACCCATGCTTTAGTCACTAAAGCTTGGGTGAAGAAGAACTTTATTGAAAAAATAGGTAACCCTAATGTACACAAAAATATAAATCTCTAATAAAATAAGAAGTACAAAAGTAAAATAGTTAAAAAGTTATAAATGCAATTGTACACTAATTAAATAAATTACATAAAAAATACAAAATGCCTTGGGATATAATTTAAAATACATTGAAGAAATTTATAATTAAAAACTAAAAAATTGATCTATAGAATCACAGAAGATAGCAATACAATGATTGTAATTATTTATTTTTTTCACATATTCTGCTAGATGGTGTTTAAAAATTCTTAATGATGAACTAGTTTTAATTGTTTTTGGTAAATTGTTATAGCTTACAAATCCTTTAAAAAACAAAGAGTTCATAGAGCACTTTTTATTGGTTGTAGAAATGTAAATATTGTTATTATGTCTTGTGTCGTAATTATGAATATCGACATTAAAATTAATAAATTCATTAAAGTAGGGTGGTGCCAAATTATGTAGAATTTTATATATAAAAATCATCGTTAAATAGTATAACCTCTGAGAGACTGAGAACCACTGCAGAGATTAAAGCATATTTACAATTGGAGTATATCGATTTGTTCGCAGAACAATCCTCATACCCCGATTTTGTAGTTGTGATACTTGATTTAGATTAAACAAATAGGCAACAGAAGAGCAAAAATCAAAATGAGGCTGAATAATTGAATTGAAAACTGTAACTCTGGACTGTAGTGATAAACTTCTGGATATTCTTGTAAAAAAATATATTTTCTTAGATATTTTTTTAAACATATAATCAAAATGATTAATTTCATTAATATTTAGACAATTGTACTTGTATTTCGGGGAGCTAGCCGCTAAAAAAATCCGATTATTTAAGGGGACACAAACCAAAAAAGATTGGGAACCTTAGCTCATCAAGTGATGAAACAGTTTAAGGACTTTTTTTTTTGAAAACCAAGTCACTTTCACCAAATTATGGAACAGTGATTTATATTCATACAATAAACATTTTTGTGAATTAATTTGAAGGTATCTGATGAATATGTGGATATACATGGAACAATTTATTGTAGCGACTTTAGGGGTTGGAACCCCCCTCAAGAGGAAAACAAACTTCGGTATCTGTACTTGAAATATTATAAAAAACTTTTCTTTATGATGGACAAATTATAGTTCCTTAGATTTTTTTTAATAAAAACCCCCCCTCGAACAAATCCTGATGATGGGACACACAATAATAAAAAGGAGAAGAAATCGTTCAAAATGGGTCAAACGTTGGTTACTTAAAATGGAGTTGAATCATATGCCGCTTCTTACACAATTGCTGATGATTTTGATATTATCATGATATTTTGACGGATTTATCTGCAGATAAATTGTTGTGTTTATGTTAAACGACAAAAACTATCGCTTCCGATTATTGCCGTGGATTTATCGTACAACTTTATTAGTTTTTACAGTTCCCTAACGAAGAGTTTTATCTCTACAATTTTGGAGATCTAACAATAAATTGCTCAAATCTGACGGTAAATTGTTCCGTGTATATCCACCTAATATTGAAAGATTTTAGTTAATTAGGTAAATAAAAAATCAGCATCAAATCGGAATATTTTTCTCTAATTGACTCCAATATTATTATGGTGATGCGTTTTGGGGATTCAGTTCAAACCAGTTGATGAAGTTTTGTTATTGAAATGAAAAGTCTAAACCAATAAAAACCGATAATTTGAATAAAGCGCGAAGATTGAACAAATCACATGATTTCTGTCCTTTCAAGAAAACGAGCGAGGCTTGGAAGAAACGTGGTTTTCGACGCCGATCACTAAGTATAGATAGATCTATGTATATCTATTTCCAAGTTCGTTGGAGAAGTATTTATTTGATTCGCTTAAAACGGATATAATACAAACCTGCACAGTGCCATTGTTAAATTGCATCAGAACCCCAGATGTCGACCTACACCATTGATGCAAATGAGGTGTCCTAGAAACAGAATCTAGTTCTTGAACTACAGACGCTCCAGTTTTAAGAAGATGCTCCCGCATATATCGATTAAAGTAAGAGAGAAGCTTCATCTTCTTCTCGTGTTGTTTTGGATAATTATCTACAGTCAAGTAAGATTCGTCACCATTTTTATCGATATAATGTACGTTTCTAAAAGTGCAGAAAATTTAATAAAAAAAAAGATCATCCTAAACAAAACTTAAAAGTATGGAAATGAAGAGACAGTACTTACATGCCGTTAGGCAATAAAATAAGCTTGGTAGTATCGTTGAACATAACTCCCACACCTTCATCAGATAACTGGTAACCAAAACCATATTTATCGGAATAATCAACCCACTTTGAGACCCATATCATCGGTTGGGCAGCAGGATCTGTCATTTCATCTGAAAACACTTGTTGCCTCGCCGGTTTGGTTTTTAATACCTTAAAAAAATGGGAAACAAAATTTATGAGTAAATAATATTATTAACTTTCGTCGTGGACTTTGCAAGCTTTAATTTTTTTTTTCAAAAAGCAGTTTCTGAAGAAGGATTTTGCACAGACACTTTATTTTGCTGCTTAGAATGTTATTTTTGAGATGTAAAAAAATGTAATAGACCAAATTACTGGTAGAGTTAAATTACGTTATGTAGCTGTTCTCTCAACGTTTTAAAGTTGTCTCTTGCATCAAAAACAGAATATGTTTTTCCTGGCTGTGGAGCAGCCGGCGCAAGTCCTGCTGCAATGGAATTTGTTTTTTTCTGTGGTGAGTCGACAACCATAGCGTCTCCTAGAATCCAGAGGAATTTCTTTATAAATATGTAATAAGTAAAAACACTTTTATAATTAAATATGCCATTTGGTACTTTAACGAGTTTTTTATGTTTGTTTGCCATTCAACCAAGTACAAATATACAGTGTGTCCAATTAAGTCGGCACCATATGGAAAACTTTTTTATTATTTGTTTTAGGAAAAAAAGTTATTCTTGATAAAAAGTCGTGCATGGTCTAAAACCTGAAATGCAACCATCAGATATCAAGCTTTTTTACTAGTATACGAGGTTTGTCAAAAAATATGAATTTTTCTGAAGAGTACCTTTATTTTTGAAGTATGAAAAAAAAATTATTAAAAAAACTTGTTTATAATGACATTTTACGTCAACGTACCAATTTTTAACAAGATATTCCGACTTTAACAAAATTTGAATTTTGAATATTTTTTGATACATCCCCGTAACTGACAATTCATTGAAAAGTTTAAGAATGTTCACAGGGACCTTACAAACCCATACTAGACTTCCGTTTATAAGCAAAAAGTTAGCCCGGATTAAAATTTTTTGATATTGCTTGTATCCCACTAAATATTTTGCAAATTTAATTCCTGCTTATTGAATATAATGTGATGCAGAACCTTTTATGAGGAATATTTTTTTTTGAAAAATCAATAATAAAGGAATTTTTTATTTGTTGTCAACTTTTCAGACGTACTAACCACACCATCGAACAAAATTAACAGAAATTGGTAAGTAATTCCTTTTTTTTTCGTTCCTTTTAAGCTTTTTCAATGAATTCAAAATTGTCAGTTACGGGGGTGTATCAAAAAATGTTAAAAATTAAAATTTTCTTAAAGTTGGAATATCTTCTTCAAAATCGGTATGATGACGTAAAATGTCGTTATAAACAAGTTTTTTTTAATAACTTATTTTTCATACTTTAAGAATAAAGGTACTTTACTCTAAAGCAAAATTCATATTTTTTAACAAACCTCGTATACGACTGAAACAATTTGATATCTGATAGTTGCAAATAATAAAAAAGTTTTCCATATGGTGCCGACTTAATTGGACACACTGTATATGCAAGTGCAAGTGCAAGTCTTTGCTGACAAGTTAGGAATAAACTAGTGAATATTGGGAACTGCAGCAATATCAAAAGAAAACTGTTTAAAGTTTGTCCAAGCTTTCGGAAAATTTATTTCCATTGTAGTTCCCTAAAGATGGTTCTTTGTGGAAACCTAGAAACGTTCATTATTCTGACCCCGGAAACCTATCCGAACATATGTACAATAAAAGAAATCCCAAGTACCAATTTAATGAGCACTATTCAAAAATATTGAAGCTATATAAAACTTTCTTACCATTATTTATTTCTATAAGGGGTTTACGTGGGTTAGGTACTTCAAACTTATCAAATCTTGGAGCCATTGTAAGTGCGCTAACAGGCAAACTGCTTGGACAATATCCGTTAACCATAAAGTCATGTGCCATCAATGCATCTACTTTCGGACGACTTGTTGGTTCTGATTGCAACATTAACATGATCATATGCTGAGATGTGCCAGAAATATTAGCAGTTATCCTTTAAGAAAAATATTTTTAATCAGATATAATGTCTAATAGATTATTGTATTGGGCCTCTTACTTTTTCTATTTAACCATCTGATATATAAATTAAAATAAAATATTTTCAGACCCAATTAATAGTAAATTATTGTATTTTCAATAAATAATTTACTTACCTATATTCGCACTTTTTGATTCTCGAGTAAGTTTCTTTCAAACTACTAGTCTCAAATGGTGGTTTTCCAATTAGTAAAGTATACATAATACATCCTATCGACCAGATGTCTACTTCGAAAGAGTGACCTTTCTTAGTTAAAATTTCAGGGGCTATATAATTCGGAGTTCCACAAAGAGTCTTTTTTCTCTCCCCTTCAAATTCAATTTTAGCAGCCAAGCCAAAATCTCCTATCTTAACTATTAAGTCGTCGTTTAAAAATAAATTTCCTAGCTTTAGATCTCTGTGTATAATTCTATTCGAGTGAAGAAAGTGTACACCAGAAAGTATCTGTTTCATGTAAAACCTTGTCTCTGGTTCAGTTAAAAACTTTCTACGTTTGTGAAGTTCCATCATCGACTATAATTTTTTAAAAAAATGTATGAGTGGTATACAAATGTACATAATAAAAAATAATTGTATAACAGCACAACAAAGGGTGCTTTTGAAGTTCCCAAATGTTTATTGAATAATAGTTGCAATTAATCCTTCTCGGAAATATATTTTCTTAAAAAATATGGCACAATTATTAATCAAAATTTTCCCTTTTCATATGTTCACAATCAAAATTTAAAAACACTCAATAGATTTAAAAAATTAAATAAGGTTAAAGTGAAATAGGTATTTGCATTTTTACAAAAGCAATGAAACACCAGCATACTGTAAGTAAGAAATTTACTTATATTATTCCAAAGACTATAAGTAATTATTTTCTTCTCAATATTTAAATAAGTAATGGATCAGGAATGAAAACAATTTCTGGTAAAACATTGGTTTAGTTCTTTCCATTGTCACCTTTTAAAGATTCATTATACTTTTTAAATGATACTTCAGACTTGGATTAGATACAATTCACCTTTTTACTGATTCTCAGAAATATTTTTTTCTTAAAAAATGTGGCAGTAAAATCTTTTTTATTTTTTAATATTTTGCCTTTTGTTATGTCAACAATAAAAATTCTCAAACTGTATAGGTATTACCAAGATTGACGAGATTCTTGTTTCTAAGAAATACATCTTCAAAAAGATTTATATTTAATTATGGAAAGTTTGCGCAATTTCATAAAAAAAGCAATCATCCAAAACAACATTAATAAATAAAATTGCTGTAGAGCTAGTTAAAAAGTTATTATAAAAATTCTTTAAAAAAATTAAAGAAATAAAAGAAACGTATTGATAACTGATGTTATCAAAAAAATATTAAGGTACTTACCTTTTTTCTACATAGTTCCAAAATAATATAAATATTGTAGTTATCATCGAAGAAATTATAGAAGCCAACAACATTTTTGTGACGAAGTGACTGATGAATCTGGATTTCCTGAGTCATCTTTTCCTTCTGATTCTGCTTCGTCATAAGTTTCTTCGAAACTATCTTCCCAGCATAAACTTGGTTGCTTAGCGCATTTGTTAACTCATAACATTTTGCAAATCCCCCCTTAAAAATAATGTCAGTATTTAATGCCATTCCAAGTGAAAATAAACATGTTATTTGTTGGTTCTTAAAACAATGAATTTTTTTTTGAGTAAAATAAATAGTCTTGTCTTGTCTTTTACAGTACATGAACATACTAAACTATATACAAATATATAATAAATAAAAACAAACAACAAAGGAAAAAAGAAAAAATTTACTTTATTTATAAAGATTTTGTCATTTAATATATATTGTAACAATTGGAAAACTTTATCGACTAAAAACAGGAGGTTTTCAAGAAAAAATTGTTAGAAATGTATTTTGAAAATGAAAATATTTGGACCAGATATAATGCTTTCAGGAAGCAAGTTATAAAATCTAGTACCTGCGTAGTTCGGCGATTTTTTATAATATTCATGGTAAGTTACCAAGCGAATTTGTTTTTAGTTCTGATTTCATATTAGTGGAAGAAGCTAATAGAGGATAATTGATTCTTTTTTATGCAAAACAAGCATGACTAGCTTGTCCCCAACTGCTAATATTTTATGATAACTCCAAATATTGGACCATATTATAGTAAGAATTCATAAGTCAAACTCTTCCCAAAGATTTTTTTAAAGATTCTTCTATACTTTTAAATCATGCAAAAACTATTATATTGTCAAAACTCGAATAAAGTCACATAGAAACAAGTCGTTTTGTTTACAAGAATTACAAGTAAATTATCCTCATTATTTAATAGGTATATATGTTCCTGGCTTACATGGGAGTAAGGTGTATATGCTAATTTTTAATGTGTACATTTTCTGCTAAAAAACTTTGAACGTAAAATAAAGAAAATATCTGCAACATTCTCATTACAATGAATTTATATAAAAAATGTAAATTAAGGGGCCTCATTTTCATTGCTGGAAACTGCATTTTAATATGACTATGTGAGTCACCATTTTAGGCCAAAACGTATTAGCACAGTCAACTGGTTGCCCCAAAGTATAAGTTGTGGTTTATGTACCATTCAATAAATTAAACAAAAAAACTTATCTCAACGAAAACGCAAAAAAATTAAACTGCTCATAAAAACCTACTACAAAAAAGTTAACTCTAATAAACACATTGTTAATAAACGTTTGCCTTTAACCCCTGACCTATTAATTGAAGTTTGAATCGATCATTTTAATTTTAGAAAAGCACTAGCACAAACTGGTACATGCAATTATAAAAAAGTTTACCTTTCCATAAAATTTCCCTTTTTTGTATTGCGTCCGAGTATGGGAGTCGTAAATTAAATCTGGAATAACCTGCACATCATCTTCCTTAGACATATTAACAAAATATCACTAAAAGAGTTTGTTTAAGGATTTGAATCGAATTTATTGTCAAATGTTTAACGGCAAACAGGAGTGTGGAATGACTGAAATGAACGTTAGAGTAAGTAAATGTCAGTTAGAAAATTTTAAAAATGAACTAATATCATTGGCTCTACGAAACTGTATTACCGACTGAGTAGGGACGTTCCGATGCTAGATACTTTGACTGCGATCCGATAATTTTTCTTTAGGAACGAAGATATTTAACATCGATGCTAATCTAAAGTTTCAATACCAGAATCGATTCTTTTCTTTCGAATCAAAACTTATTAGTAAATTAAAAATTAAATACTAACGAACCTGTTTGTATAAGAGAATGAGGCCTTTTATAATAAATATATTTCAATTAAATATGTCAAAAATAATAATTGCTACATATTTTTTTCATCGATACGATATCAGTATCAATGCTTTCCGGTTAACGCAATATCGATACTTTGGCAGTTATTCTTCAAAACTATATTACCGATCGGCGATCCTAGTTATTATTCAAACTCTACGGTGTTGCCACAGTTGTTCATTCGTTTGTTTTAAATGTTCCTATTATTTTAAAAATGGAACATCTTATCCTGCTGACTTAACGGTTTTTACTTTAGAATCAATTTAGTAAAAAAATTAAAAACTAAATTCAGTTTCCATCTTTAGCATTTCTAAAATTTCGTCCAACATCAAACAAATTTTTGATGATGAAGTTATACATGTATCTTCTTTGACAACAAGACAGGTCCGGCTCTAAAGTATTTCACAGATAATTTATAGATTTAAAAGTGCAGGGAAATAGCACGTTAAAAGGTAAGACCCCGTCATTAGGGGGCAACCAGGATGACGGTAAAAGACTCTTTTTTTAAAGTTTATATTAGGTATTGCAAAACATAATAATATCCCTATACAATGATTTAACTGCCAAACTTGACACCTATGTCTGATTTATGTTAAAAAAAACAAAAAAATAAATTTGTAATTTTTTAATATGATCTAAAATATCAAAACCAGTATCCCACACAAGAACATTAGCTATAACAACCCGATTGTGACCACTCTCATCTGTATAGTGTCCACTTTTTGATTGTTTGACAATATCTGCACATTTATAATTATTTCTAACACACGCTAAATCATTTTCTCTTAATCTTAGAATAGGACAAAAGTCATTATATCCGTCCCCACAATAGAAAATTCTTTCATACTCGGTACCATTTTGTTTCTGTTCTTCAATAAAATCTTCCATTATTTGTCCTTTACAAAGATTTTTTGTACTTAACTTACAGGTGTCTTGTAATTGGTACATTGTTATTTTAAGAAGTCCTCCTTTATCAAAGCATGCGGGATTGGTAAATACCTTTCGCACATACTTTTTAAGACACTTGGCTTCTAGCCAGGCATTGATAAAATAGGAATTTGAATCACTTATTATGATAACGTCAGTATTTAAATTTTCATTTAATTCCTTTATAAGATTACCCATCCCTGGTACTTCTGGCAAATTTTCAACGATACTTTTAATATTTTCTTCCCTAATGCAGTTGTCATTCAATAAATTAAAAATGCCTTGCATGAATACAGTCCATCCATCTGACCTATGTAGTCGTCTTATTTCTGGTGGAATTTTTTTCTGATCAATCATGTTCATCACTACTACATCAGAATTATCATGTATAATGGTGTGATCAAAATCAAAAACTGCAAGTTTCTTCGTCATCTAAAATTGTAAAGTTAAAATTAAATGTTCTTTCTGGTTAATGAAATCACTTTTTTTATTAAAATATTTTTTGAAAATAACTTATATCTATTTAAAATTAATATAAACACTTTTATAATGAAATCTAACCTTAAAATATTAAGTTTTACTACTTATTTTATTAAATATCTCACCTTAAAGACTGGTAGTGCAAATCTTGGATGCCAACTGTAACACGAGTAATTTTAGTTTAATTGGTTAACATTACATTGTGTTAACATCCAACATACTGGAATAATACCAAATAAATTTATTAATTGCAATGGAAATATGCCAAACAAATTAAAATTTGGAAAAAGCACCAAACATCATCATACATTTCATTTCTATAGTAATCTTTACTCTTTACTGTCATGAAAAAGTTGGCAGTTAATAAAAAATTTGTTTATCTAATAAACGTGTCAACAGTGGGAAATTAAAACTTTCAGGTATTTTTTATTTGAATTCTGACCTTTCCAAATGCTTGTTTACAAACATTTCTTTAATTTCTTTTCAGGTTAAGAATCTGCAGATTCTGCAGGTCCGGTTTGATTAAAAACTGGTCTCACAGGACCTCTACCGGAAATTATAGAAACAAAATTATTTAAAACTGAAAAGTTTTACTAAAAAATTAAATTTATAGTTTTTATAACAAGTATATTTTAATGGTTACCTCGGCGTGACTGAATAAAGAATAATAATAATGTTTAGATAATTACATAAGAGGTAAAAGGTAATAAATGTGCTTTAAAAAGTACTAGATTATAAAACCATAAAATTTTACATCTGTTAACGCCATTGTATAAGGATTATACTTATATGCTTATACAATGGTAAAACTAAATTTTTGAATTTATTCTAAATTTGTACCTTATAAATTGTAGTTTGCAGAATTTTACAAAAGATTGAAAAAAGAAATATGTCATTTTACGATTTTACACGCATGTCTCATAGAAATAAATGAAAACCCATTGTATAAGGATAATAATAGTATCCTTTAATTTAACGGTTCAATGAATTTAAAACCATTGAAGGAAGATCCTAGTGAAAATCTACATAACCCTACTTTTTTTTAACTTATCATTACATAGTTGCATAGCCTTGACCGTTGAACAAAGGTTAATTTTTCGTTTGAGATAAGATTATGGGTTTGACGAGCGGGGTAAGTTAAGCAGTTTATGTAATTTAATATTAGCAGAGACAACTAGTTGTCTCTGATGTTAGCCTATACGTGATAACTTTATATACTGCGTAATGGAAAACGAAAGTAAAAGTCAGGTAAATAGGTTTAGGGTTAATTTAAAAAAAAATATTGAAAACAATGGTTACAGTATAATCAATTTTGGAATATTCATAAAGAGTTCCATTATACTTGTAGGTTTAAAGTTATAAAGTACAATCTTTCACTTCTTTTTTCTTATACAATATTACATTTAAACAATTCTAAATTCATTTATTAAAAACTAAAGATATAATTACTGGTTAGGTAATTAAGTATCTATCTGTAAGTGAAATTTTATGCAATGATGTTTTGAAATGGTATTTTAAAGTGTTATACTGATAGCCCATGGCAAGGACATTCCATAATTTCTCTCTCTTTCCACTGGATTAAAACCAAGAGAGAAATTAAAATACAAACCACAATGAGCTTCCGAAATGAATTCCATAATTATAATGACGGAACATTTCGTTTAAAATAATTTCCTATAAAGGCTTAGAGTTCATTCTTCTTGTTAACTTTAGGGTCAAATCACTTTAAAGTAGTTGGTTTCGGTTTGTTTGACATTGGAGAGGTTATAATAGTACCTAACTTTTCTGGTTGGGTTCTTTTGTAATACTTTTTAGAAAGTCTTTTTTAGCAACTTTTGAAAGTGATCACAGTTACCTGCATTCTTGAGTTATTATTTCAATAAAAGTATTCGAAGAAATTGAATATGCATTATTGTAATAAAGATTTTGTAAAAAAAACTGTTTTTTGTGGACAATAAAATTAGAATTAAAAGATCAACAAACTTGTGTTCAGTAAAACAGTAAAAAAAGCTTCTAATTTATAATAAATAAATATTTTGTTTTGAGTTGTGAAGATTTTCTAACAATTTTTGAAAAATAATGTGCCTATATTCAATAAATGTTGGGCTGCCAATTATTAGGTATTTTAAATTTTGCCATTTTTAATAAGAGTTTAAAAATTGTTCCTATTTTGGAATTTCCTGATACAAACATTGGTATATTACAGGAGAACGAATATTGCCTAACTCCGAATAATTATTTAGCAATGAACAGATTATATTTTTCAGGTGCTGCCATTGGCATTAGGAGTTGGAGTCGTGGTCACATCATTTTTAGTGTATAATCTTTTCTTTGTTAAGCCAAAAGGTGAGTAATAGTTAATATTTTTATTAATTATAAAAATTTAAAATCCAAGTATCAAATTATTAGAAATTTTCCTACTAAATATATGAGTGGTCAAACTAATTTAACCACTTACTTTGTTTTTAACAATATCAAAAATCAATTGCAAAAATTGTTTTTTAATTGTCCTGTCATAATCTAATTTTAATTCACTTCGGAAGCTTATATATAGTGGTTTGCTAGTTCAATTTCTCTTTTTATATAGAATAAAACCACTTATTTTCTTGGAAAAGTTTTAATTTTTTTTTTAATTAAAACTTTTCCAAGAAAATAAGTGGTTTTATTCCATATAAAAAGAGAAATTAATCTAATTTTAGTATTTATAATTTATTACAGGCAAAAAGATTTTATTAAAAGATGCAAACGTAAAACATAAATTACCTCTCATTGAAAAAACTATTATTAGTCATGACACCAGAAACTTCAGGTTTGCTTTACCAGAGAAGGACATGGTTCTTGGTAAGTGTATTGTTTTACAACAATTATACATACTATATTTACCTTATAATTTTAATAGGACTCCCAATTGGCAAGCACATTCAATTATCAGCCAGAATTAACGATGAACTAGTTATCAGATCCTATACACCAGTGTCCTCAGATGATGATATAGGATATGTGGATTTAGTCATTAAGGTATTGGGAATACATAAATATCTCTCTATTTACTTAATAATATCATTAACAAAAGATTAAAATGTAATCTCCTCGCACACAAAATAAAATGCATATTAAAATAATTTAGAGCCAATTACACACTTATAAAAAAACAGTTTATGCCAGACTAATTTTGTGCCCTGTTTAGTTAATTTTATTCACAAATTTTAGGTGTACTTCAAAAATGTCCATCCTAAATTTCCAGATGGTGGAAAGATGACCCAGCATTTGGAATCATTGAAAATTGGAGACACCATAGAAGTACGTGGACCTTCTGGTAGAATAGAATACCATGGAGATGGTAAATTTACAGTACAGAAAACCAGAAAAGATCCACCACAAGTATTCAATGTAAAAAGAGTTGGATTAATTGCTGGTGGTGTGGGTATTACCCCGATTTTGCAACTGGTTAGACATATTCTAAAAAATCCCGCTGACAAAACGCAATGTGCGTTACTTTTTGCCAATCAGACTGAGGAAGACATTTTACTGAGAGATGAGTTGGAGAGTGCCGCCAAACAATATCCTGGACGCTTTAAATTTTGGTACACTTTAGATAGACCTCCACCAGGTATTGAACCATTAACTAAATACTTTTATTTCAGTAATTCATCATATATAGTTAATTTTTTTGCTGTTTTTGTTAAACCATCTGGACTTTCTTTTACCTTTCCGATTTTTTTTCGAATTAGAAATTCATTTAAAGTGATCTATGGATTCAACAGTACAAATATCATGTTTGATAACAATATTCTGAGTACAGAAATTAAATTCCTCGTTTGCTTACTTTAAATATGAAGAAGAGAGTGACAAAACTCTCTTCTACACTTCATTTATCAGATTTACTGTTAGATGGTAGCACATTTGCGAATTATTTCTATTTGTTAAAATTTTCCTGACTTTGTTTTAGACTGGAAATTCAGTAGTGGTTTTATCAATGACGAAATGCTTAAAAAGCATCTCTATTCTGCTGACAATGAAACCATAACTTTGATGTGTGGTCCTCCACCTATGATCAATTTTGCCTGCTTGCCAAATTTAGTGGATAAACTTGGTCATAACAAAGAAAACTGTATTGCTTACTAATAGCGCTTACCAATTTTTTTTTTACAATTGTAGCACTTAAAAATAAATCTCGGAGGTGACAAATCAGCGGGTGTTTTTAAATACATATATTAATTTAATATTTCCCTTAATGTTTTCTCGGAGATAACTCATAAAATAAAGGATGTATTAAGAATTGGGTTAGTTGCCCAAACTAGTTTTTTACATAAGAAAATGTGGTACAAAAGTCACCGAGCTGTAGAGCCATAAGGTTGGACATCAGTCAACAACATAACCTTAAATAAATTTGGAAATATAAAATTATTACATTTTAATTAATCAATAGCTCGTACAACACCTTTTATTTTATGAGATTCAATCTTCAGTTAATTTTAACCATTCAAATATTAAATTATTATTTTGTATAATTACCTGTCCTTCCTATCCTGCTCTAAATCCACCATATTTGGTTAGAAATAGAAGTTTTTGACTTATTTGGAAAATTAATCAACAAATTATATACTATTTTATATATCTTTACAAGAAAATTCAGATAATCAGTTATAAATTTAGAAAATAACTTTTTCTTTAATAATTTTGTTCCACCAGGATTTCCGGTGCTAAAAGATAAATCGCGAAATTAAAATTCAAGTTATTTTCGGTGTTAATGAACAGCGGGAAACAGAAAGTGATTTTGTTAGCATAATTGTTGATTGTTTTATATTATTACTTCTATTTTCCAATTATTTACTCGAGTAAAAGTTTAATAAAGAGAAGAAACAATATTGTAATTTCATCATTCATAGTGAAAAAAAAAACAAAGTCGAAACGTCAAAGTTAAAAAACTTTTTAATAAAATAGCTGGTTTTACTAACCATTAAGAAGAGTATTTTAATATTGTCATTGTTTACTTGCCTTTATAAGAGGTTAATCTTTGTTGGATTTTGGATCAACTGGTTGCATAATCTGCATTTTTATGTTGTTTGTTTTTCATTTCAACTTATTGGAAAAAGTTTTGTCGATTCTCATTTTCGTTATATTATTGTTTCCTCGATCCACTGGTTAATAAATTACATAGGCCAATAAAACAAAATTGTAAGCGCGAGAATTCAGACCCACTTTTATTTGTTTTTCGGGGCTCAATTGGAAGTTTCCCTTAACTGGTATTAGAGAATGAATTAAACTTCAAGAGCCAGGATATTCCTGTCCAAATAAAATTTTAACATTGGATTATCTCCCAAGTATTTTCAAAAACATCCCTTACAGATTTAGTATTAAAACAATACTTTAAAGAAAGACAATTTTATTAAATGTAAATATATAAAACAATAGTTTTTGGAACGAATTTCTCAAAACAAAAGTTTAAGTACGTTCAAAATATCCTTATTCGAAGGATTTTAATAACAATAAAACATTGCAAGACAACAAGTATTTCGATCTATTTAATAAATTAATTTTTAAATATTTAATAAATTAATATAGGAATCAATTTTTATTTCCACATAAAAATTTATAATAATTCTCATTCTAAGAATATATCATGATGCATTACATGATGTGACGACTTAGTGTAAAATAATTTTTTTAATATACTCGCTTCAATTAAGAGCTTGGAGTATCAGGTCTGTTAAAAGCCGAATAATGAAAGATTCACGAAAAAAACAGACTCGAGCAATCTCATATTTTGGCAATTTATTTTTAAGACCTAATATACAAAATATATTTTTTAAATCACAAATACCTAAAATTATATACAGAAATATGCAAAGAAAGAATATCATTTTTTTGTATATATATACAGTGTGTCTACGTAAGTTGGAACTTTTTATTATTAATTTTAGGAAAAAAAGTCATTCTTCATAAAAAGCTCTGCACGATCTAAATTTAAAATTTGCTCAAGAGTAAAGTACCAAATTTGAAGTTACATTCAGATATGCAATTACATCCATTTTCGTTTCCTGTCAGATCTCTCCCTTGACGAACCTCGTATACGACTGAAAAAATTTTATATGTGATTATTGTATTATAGGTTTTAAATTATGCAGAACTTTTTATGAAGAATAACTTTTCTTCCTAAAATTAATAATAAAAAAGTTTTCCATATAACATAAAAAAGCAATAATTCGTCTATGTTTTTCTTTTTGGATATTAAAAGCACTTTTTTAGATTAAAATTACAAATTGAAAACATTTTTAATATAAAAAAGTGGTTTTAATATACAAAAAGAACATTTAAAATAAACCACTATAAACTACAGAAGTGAATTCTTCTATATATCCTCGTCGGACGTTCACATTCTGAAAATTTATGACTAAGAATACTTCAGCCACAGAGTTTAAAGACATAAAAACATGTAAAAGTCATTCTTTTGAGTACAAATCCTCCAGCTCATCCAAAGAAAAAATATTTTAGTCAATGACCAAACTTCGGGTAAAGTTAACCAACAAAATGTTGTTTTATTGCAAAGTAAACTAAATCAGATCCTCGGAAATTGAATATAGTTTATAAGGAATGTTGAAAAACTTTACAGTGGATGTGACCAATGTTTGTTTGTTGTCTAAACTCTTATCAGTTTTCTCTGATTGCTAATAGATGGTAGCACATTTGTGAACTAGACAAAATTCAAAGCATTTATTGCCATCGTATACAAATAAAGAAATAAAAAAATTACTTAAATTCAAGTCAATTTCTTGTAGTTTTACATTAGGCTCAACATTCACAAGTTTTCAAATTTTGGAAAAAATCAGATCTGAAATAATCATCAGGGATAATATGCGACGACCTGGGACTGACGAGGATATAAACAAGAAAGTAAAAAGACAAGAACTTACTTATCTTTATTTGTTCTTCAATGGAAGCTCCTTAGAACTTTACAAAAAATACTATACTTTGTAGGTGTTTGAAATTTCAGGTTTTTTAGGGTTATATCCATATAGAAATATAGAAAATATTACGAAACCAGCGCCTACAGCAAACTGTACTGATAAAACAAAGTCGAAAATGTAAATTGAGGCTATACACGAAATTACAATGGCCAAAGATGTGGCAAAACCTTTGAGAATATTGTCCGCATATTTGACAACAATAGCTACTATAAGTCCACCGCAAGCCTGCAATACTATAAGGTAATTCACGAATTTATCGTATCCAAAAAAGAATCCCTTTTCTCTGATAATCGCACCGTCGTACAAGAAACATGACATCAAACCGAAAGGTATGGAACAAAATGATAACTGAACATTCCTAATCCATACTGTGACCTCGCTGCCTTTGAGCATTTTTTCAAAGAACACTCCAGCAAATCCGGAGAGGCAGCACGCAGATACAGCTGCCATAAAACCGATGAAGTGATTTTGTTCTGGACCCGTTGTCGATTTTGTGCTGTCATCAGTATGAGCTAATTGAACGAGAACTATCCCAAAAACTAATGTTAAAAGTGACATCCATTGTGTACGGATTAGTTCTCTTTTTAAGATAAATACGGAGAACATTGCAGTTGTCAAAATTTTCAGTTGGTATGTCACCTAAAAATAAATAACTGGTAAGATTAGATGACACTTCTAAATGTACTTGTTTTGAGTTAACCACTAAATAAATGAACACGGTTTCAAATTTATTATACAGTAATTTGTCTCGCAACTTTTAAATGTTAGGTGTGACATACCATTGAAGGGTAGAACAAAAAATTAAACAATATACAGGGTAATTCATTTATAAAATCAGATTGATCAATATTATCGGAAAAACGGTCAATTTGGCAACAATGTAATTAAGAAAACTAACTTCAATTATGTACACTCTTGTGAGCATGTTTTCAACACTTTTCTTTCACTCTAAATAAACCTTAAGGTCGACTTACCTGATATGTAGCAGCATCTAAGTGAGAAGCTGACACATACAAAAGGTTATTTTGTACAATGTAGACAAATGAAGGAACACATATTTTGAGAGTATCAATAGGCTGTTTAATAATTTGTTGATCTAACACATGAATTAATTTAGTAAATCCTCCAGCTTCTATATAAACAATTATTACACATATTACAAGTTTGACGACCTCAGACATCAGTACAGCTGAAAATAAAATTATTTTTCCAATAGCTACTTTTTCTGTTCAAACATAAATTATCCCTTTGCCAGATTTAAATTTAAAATATAGATAATGTGAATGATGATAAAAATATGGTAAAACATCCCCAATCATTGCAATTGAGTTAATTTTTATCCTGAAGGAGTTCGAATATATAGTCAAAACGTCTAAACTTTAATTGATTGATTTTAGTTGTTTGTTCTTAAATCCGATTTTTATCTCTCTAATCTATGATCCAAGCAAACCCATATTTTTCTTGTCAAAATAAAATTAAATTGTTTTATTTAATGACCCTTTTACCCATTTACTTTTTATTTAAATATATCTTTTTTATACACAATACAAACAAATATTTACAAGGTAAAACAAACCTCAACCTAAGTTTACGACAATAATCATTTATATATTTAGAAAGACGTTTGAGTGAATAATGACTAAAATACCTAGTTTTCCTTGAAAGAATGAATTCACTTTTAACATTGTGAGACGAAATGTGAAGGTTAATTCTTAAATAAATTAAAAATTGTAAAGTATCTAATATCCAAAGATGTCTTTTGTATCTTTTTAATTTTTTTTATACATTTGAAATATATAAAAAAACTAATTTTAGATCATATTTATTACTTGCAGCAATTTATTGACTCATTGGATTCATTCAGCCTTTCCAACTGCCAGTTAAAAACTGAAAATGGTTTTGAACCAATCTTTTAAATAAATAAAATACATTTTGTAAAATTAATTGTAATGTAATTAACAATGGCCATAGCTAAAATAATATTTTTTTGGGGTATTTCTAATCATAATAAATATTTTTTTAAGCAACAAATAACCATTTTTACAATGTGATTATGACACTGATAAGATTACAGATATTTATGGCAGTGTTATTAATAGAGAAAAATAAGGTTTAAATAAATAAAAATTCACAAAGACAATGTGGAAACATTCTGTAAAATAAAGTTTTTAATTCTACTGTAATACTATTAATTGCTGAGGGATACTGGCATTAAACACTGATATTTTTAATTAGGTTATTTTTGACTTGCATAGTTAAAAAAGGCTGAAGTACTCGGGTCAATGGACCTTTGGTTATTCCAATAAAAACATTCTTCTTTCTTTCTTCTAGTCAAAAAATTTACTTAATGCAAAGTATATTTTAAGAAAACTATGACTAATGTACTAGATAATTTCATTGTGATGAATTGTCAATGAAATATAACTACATATATGAAAAGTTTTGTTTTGTATGATTTAAAGGATCTACATCTAAAAGTCTAACCCTAACAAAATGTTAACAATCACAATAGGGTGTTAAAAATTGGGTTTTAAAACAGACAACTAGTGTATAAATAATGATTGATTGATGATAGAAGGGTAAATTATTAAATAAAAATGTCAAATCTAACCTGTAGAAGATAAGAACATGTCACCATCTCGAGTTCTGGCATATCTCATGCTAAGTCCTAATATAGCATTTTGAAGTGTTAATGTAATTAAACTAACATATTTGAGGAATGGGTTATTAGAATCTGAAAAGAAAAACATATAGAAATCGTAAAAGTGCATTGTTAAAGAAATACTACCTTTTTTCTGCATTGTGTTTGATTTATGGTTAGAAATACACTTTTCCAAATTGGCTTTCTAAAAAATAACAAAGATATGAAATCTCAACACAGTAACAAATTTTAAAAACATGAATAAGTACCTGCTTTTGGTAACTGGTTTAAACTACGTTATAATTTATACGTTAATGCATAGTTATTATAAGTCCATGTAAAATGTTTCTAGACTTATACAAATAAAAATTTCTAACTGACACGTTTCATTTTCGTAGGGTTTTGTATTTGGATTTAGTAAGGTAATTATTTTTAAAAATTGACATGTGGCAAATCGTTGACATTGACATGTCCAGGATGGCCAACATCTGAAATTGAAGCAATGATGCCCATAGGAACTGTTTGGTTTTAAAAACTTCATCATCTTATTTTGACACATAATTTTTTAAGTTGGTGGTAGTTTTTATTATTGTTATTAATATTGTTTAGCAATAAATTAATTATAATAAAAAAAGAACGAATTTGTGGTAGTGATATGAATGACGAACTGTAGTATCTATAATTTACTGGGAATTTTTATTAGCGAATCTTAAAGTTTTAAGCCAAAGATGAAGTTTCCCAAAGCAACAGTCGCAGATATTTTGCGAACATCTCAGAGAGATGATTTATTCATTATGGATTTGGAACAACAAATGCACACGCTTTTAAAATCAATGAAATCAGGAAATAATCACAAATTAAATAAATCAGTTCCAGTAATAGCAAGCATTTGGTATTATTTTATGACATCACTAGCCAAAATACAAACGCTAGGGGAGGAATATACAGGCACAATTAGAGTAAACAGAACAAACCATATACCATCTAAAATGGTAACAAATATTTTGGAAATTAATATATTTTGAAGTATTTTAAACTGCTCTTTATGTTTAAGCTCGGAATGCTTTGGTTGGCACTTCATGTAGGGGGTGAACCAATGTTGGATCGGTTTTTAAATTATTCTAGAAAAGAGATTTCATCATCTCCAAATTTACATAGAAATGCTAAGTCTTTTCTTCTAAAATGTATTGAAATATTAAAAGAAGAAAAAACTACTATAAAGAGGATACATAATGCTTTGTTTTATATGGATGGAAAATACTATAACATATCAAACAGAATTGCTGGAATACAATATGTTAGTATTTTTTCTGTTTTATTTTAGAATCCATTAATATTCTTTAAATTTACAGGTATTGCTGAGGGAATGGTTGCAAGATGATACTTTCACTGGGAGTTTTCGAATACTTGGAAATTTATCTTTATTTTACATTCTGTTAAATTTTGTTTTTAAATTGTTTTCACCGAGTAGTTCCTATAAAGTTTTAGAGAGTGATTTTGAGTTGAGTGTTTCAAAAAGAGGATGTATTTTATGTGGAGAAAATATCAAATCAGCTTGTTCTACTCCATGCGGTCACATTTTTTGCTGGACTTGTATTTATGAAAGTTTACAGTACCAAAAGAGTTGCCCTATATGTAGAGAAGAAGTTAATCCTAGTCGAATAACATTTTTACAAAATTTTGTGTAGACTTAGACAGCTGTTTTAATTCTTCTTACTAGCCATTATCAGTAATTCCTTATTAATTGAATTATTTTTATTTCGTTAATTTAATTATGTCTTCTATCATTTTTAAATTATATTTTACAATATTTTCTACAAGTTTTTTTTGTTCTTAATGTCTAGGCAGTGCCGGCCTAAGAGCAAAATGTTGTGTGTGTCCCTTACCATGAAAATGGGTATAAAACACCCTCCAAAAAATGTTTTGTTCTATAAAATGAATTTGTCAGAACTTAATAATTATTGTATTTGGCATTTTCAAAAACTAAAAAATGGTACTTAATGAATAGTAAATATTGAAGTGAAGTATTCAGTACCTTTTTATAATTTTTATTTTTTTAAACGACTTCTGGTACTAATTCTTTTCAAACTTTAATAATAACTTCATATTTTGACATTCCGAAAGTTTGGAAGCCATCAAATGGCTAATTTGCTTTAAAAATAAAAAAATTCACATGTTTTTTCTCATTTCGGCGCCTCTTTCCAAATCGCACGTGTGCGACTGCACACGCCTTAGGCCGGCTCTGAGTTTAGGTTATGATTTAAAAAATAATGCAACACCGCATAAACGATAATAAATTCATAATTTTGCAATAATCTGTTAACTTTTACATTTTAATTTTCCAAAGGCAAAAAATTATGCGTTGCCTATGAAAACGATTGTTTGCTCGTGAAAAAATAACTTTTATGGTGTCATCCTGCCATGTTTTGCTTGTCAGAATTTGAAATTTGAGGTTAGGTATATAAGGGACTGAAAACTGAAATAAATATTAAATAGAAACCTCCAGCATTTACAATCCGAATAGTAAAAAATGATTCGGAATAAATTATTTAGTAATCTTGTATCATTGCATCAAAAGGTTGGGTGTACGATTCGTTGTTTGAGTACAAAAATTGATATTGCAAAATTGGAACAAGAATCTACTGCCTCTGTTGACGGTAAGTACATATTAATTGGTAATATTTATAAACGAAATGTATTTTTTGTATAGAATATTTTATTACTGAATGTAGTTCCTTAGTTTTTAACCTTTAACAAATGTTTTAAGTTGTAAATGAAGAAGCAAAACTTAAGGAAGAACAAATTGAGTTAAGTAGAAATAAATCTCGCCTAAGAGAACAAGATCGAGATATATTAATGGAAAAAAATCCTTACCCTGAGCCTCAAATGTCCCATCATGGAACTTTAAGATATCTCAGAAGAACTTATGGACGATACGGTCAGGCTTCTGGCGTTAATCCTTCCATTTGTTGGCCTATAAAAGAAGAACTAGAAAGTGCAAAAGAATATGAAAAAGTATCTTATCCTTTTAAAATACAAGACATGATAGCAGAAGCAGCTCAAAAGAAACAAGTAAATTTAGAAAAGATACAAGCTAGACAAATAGAAATTGGCAAAAAGATGCTAAAACTCGAAGAATGGAAGCAAGATTTACATAATAGAATAGCTAGAAAAGAGGCAGATGCTAGAGCTGCTAAAGTAAGTAGCTTATTATTTAAATATTCTGAAGCTTCTTTTTTTACAAGATGCCTTTGAGACAAAAATGAAGCAAATCTTAATTAAAAATAAAAGTTTCTTATAAGTAGAGTATATTATAAAATTTCCTTTCTTAAGATGAATTGGTGGGCAGTACATAATCAAGATTTTCTCTATCCCTATTAATAATGTTGCTTTACCTTTCTCTTATTACTTTATTAACAAGTAAAGAGTTATATATTTGATAATACATTTCTCTGGAAGCATTTCCTAATAAATTTCACTGTTATACTTAAATGAAAGTTAAATGACATTGATTTTGTTTGTTCAGGATTGATGTGGCCCATTTGCCGCTATCTCAAAAATTAATTTTGTATGAACTAAATATTTTGTGAGTGTTACAATTATTTGTAATAGTTTCTGAAACCTTGTCAACAGTCTAAAGAATTTTTACCTAATGGTTTTTGCCAGTTTTTGTACAAAAATAATTTGAAAAGATCTGTATTTACAGAATTCTATTATTTCATAACTTTATGTTTAAACCTCTCACAAGGAATCAAATACTGTGGCATTGGCACATTTAATATCAAATACATTTTTTTCTCTTTATTAAAGAATATTTTATCACAGGATACAGAATATGGAATTACGACTTTTTATATAATCACAGAAAAATACTTATACTCACATTTTGCTGTATTATTTTTAATTAATGTCAAATGCACAAAAGTAGTATAAAGTATATTTTACAAACTAAGCAAAACAGATGTAAAAATATATAATTTAAATAAATACCATTAAAAAACCACACTTTGAAAGAATAATAAAATATATATCAATTTACATACATATTAAATTCAGTTGAATTAAACATGTAATACTGCAGTACTTACTTGTCAGATTATACTGGTGTTTATTCTTAAATTAATAATTGTTTACAATTTATTATTTGAAACAAATCCAGTCAGCAACTCTTGAACTAACCTAAAAACGTTTTAACTCATTTACATAAAGTGAAAGTATTGAAAGTCTCTATCTACAGCAGTTTGCAAATACTTAGTCTAATGAAATAACTTTGATAAATTTATCTTATTAAATTTAAGTCTGTTTTGGGAGTGAAAGTAATATATTTGCGTATTATGGGTAATTTGGCTTCAATAAAAATTTTGGCTTCTGGTTTTTATTCATTTAAAGCTTAACAATTCAATCAAATATAGGATAGATGTACTTTTTTAATATTATTTTTAGGAACGAAAAGAAAGATTAGTGGAAGAAGTTAGAAGACATTTTGGATACTCAGTTGATCCTAAAGATGCAAGATTTAAAGAAATGATAGAGAAGAAAGAAAAAGAACAGAAAAAGGCCTTAAAAGAAGAAAGACGTAAATTAAAAGAAGCTAAAATGATTGACAAAATAAAGAAAAAAGGAGATATAAACGAATCGAAAGAAAATGAACTGAAAAAAGAAAGCAATGAAGAAAAAAAAGTGCAAGAAGCTAAAGAATAATAAATAGTGTATTTCTTAACTTTGTTTTTTTGATTGTATAATATCAAAGGTTGAATGTTGAATATAGCTTTAATTTAAAATTAAATATGTTAAAAAAGTAGCAATTTTGATCCTTTTTCTAACCAATAAATATGAAAAACTAAATTTGAATATTAAGAGATAAATTATGAATCCATTATACAGTGTCATCACGAAAGTAAGCACCATTTGGGAAACTTTTTTATTAAGGGTTTTTCGACAAAAAGTTATTCTTGATAAAAGTTGGTGCATTCCCTAAAACTAAACATGCACCAACAAAATATAGTAAAACATTCGTAATATACGAGGAGCCTTCAAAAATTTGATTTTGAGACCGGAGTAAAGTACCCTTATTTTGAAATATCTCTGGAAATGTCATTTAGCAAAGTAGTTCAGCATTAAAAAATACATCTAGATTTGAAGTCATGGCCATCTAAGTGAAGTTTTATTTTTTACCCTTTAAATAAGAAAATCTCCAGAAAATCAATGAGTGTGCCGAAATACTTGTTTTATTTTGATGTTTTATGATTTGATATTATTGAATATTAAGTCCTTGTTACAATACTGTATAATTTTGAGCAATTTTCGGTGTTAACAAAAAATAAAAATAACTTTGCACCAAAAAGTTTGAAAATTATTTTACTCTTCAAAAAAATTGACCGTGGTTAACACAATAGTTGTGTAATTTGTAATATTACAGGCTTTTTTTAAATAAACCGTCGTATACAGAATGTTGTCTATTTAATCGTTTTACCAATTTTTTTTTTCGTAGTCCCCATTTAAAAAATAAAACTTTACTTAGATGGCCATGACTTCAAATCTAGATGTATTTTTTAATGCTGAACAACTTTTCTTAATAATATTTCCCGACATTTTTCAAAATAAGGGTACTTCACTCTTGTCTCAAATTCAAATTTTTGAAGGTTTCTCGTATATTACGAGTGTTTTACTATATTTTGTTGGTGCATGTTTAGTTTTAGGGGATGCACAAACTATCAAGAATATCTTTTTGTCAAGAAACCCTTAATAAAAATAAAATAAAAAAGTTTCCCATATGGTGTGTACTTTCGTGATGACACTGTATATTCTCTGAAAGTCTGTAAACACCGGAACGTTATTTCAAGTAAAAGTTGACTTGAATACAAAGATTTTAAAAACTATATTTGAGAATATAATATTCCTTTTCTTTATTTTTTTTATTAATTGTCCGCAACTAGTATTAGACATTTTTTAAATTTTATTTTATACCATATATTATCCAATATTTCTACCCCTTATTTTAGTTAAAACGAAGTTTTATTTTAATACAGAAGAGAAAAATTTACATTTGCTCGTGTTCGCCCTTTAAAACAAAACGAACAAATATTGTATTCTTACAAAATTGACAGTGGTTTTGTTGAAAAAGTTAAAATACCATAAAGGAAGTAGATAATGATAATGAATCTAATTTTAGATCGATTTCTTCCAAAATGAAAAATGTATCGTATATACTTACAAAAATGTCAGAGAAACAGGTACAGAAGCATAAATGAATGCGATATTTGTTTTTTAGAGATTTACCTAAAGTTCTTATACTAATAAAATTTATAGAATACAGCAGAAGAACCAAAACACGTTTCACAGGTAGGTTTTATTAACGATAACGTGATTTTTAAATTTATAAAACTGGACAGTATATTAATATACTGCGAGACGTTTTTCATTCTTTATTATTTTAGAATTTAATTGTTATCCTTTCTGCAAATTCGAGTAATTTTTTTTTTAATAGTTCCGACAGTTTTTAAGTATATTGATATTTTTTTTAGATATTAGGGGCAAAAAATAAACATTTGACTAATTAATGTTCTGAAGAGTATCAGTGGCATTAGATTACTTTAATCATTAAAAATAAAATATTTTACATATTTAAATTTTTAAAATAAAATCTAAGTGTGTTGTTCTTCCACGGCAGTCAACACATTTTTACGATATGGATAAAAGATGACCGATTGTAATTTTTTAATTATTGCCATCTATTGTTTACTTTAATTTTTATCAAATCTATTTTCTACATTACTTACTAAAGATGGCGCAGTGAGTGGTGCAAGAAGAAATCTGTGAAGCAAATGGTGTATTAATTCTAGTTGCTACAAGGGGGCTCTGTAGTTAGAATTTGATATTTTTATTCAGAATGACACGGTTTTCGGGGGGATTGTGGAAGAAAACTGGCTTTAGAAGGCTTACTATGCGCAGTATGAGTGCGCGCCAATCTTTGCGTTATCCAGATTCTTTGTACCATTCCTAGCATACCACAAACAGACAAACTCTTCGTATTAACGGACCAAAATCCGTCCTAATTATCCAATAAAGTTGGCAAAGAGGCTCTTATTTTCAATTTTGGTAAGTACATAACAGTTTATGAATGTTTTTCATACAGTTTTAGCGTTGTTTGGCCTAAATATCCGTTAGAATGTCAGCAATGTGTCTACAATTCCTACAATACTTTACATACTTGTCATGCTTGCTCTTACGAACTTGTGACGACCGGGAACGACGGCGGGTGTCGGTGCCATTTGAATTTCGAATTTTAGTTTCGCAAAAATCTCTAAAGATTATCAATCGTTATCTTTAACAAGTGTTAAATCAAGTGTTTGTGTTTGTGAATATGAAACAGTCTTTTGTTTGTGTACCCGATGGATAGTTTGTGGCCACAGAAGCGGCACATAGCACATTGTTTACAACAAACAGTTGTTCATTTGGTTGTGTTGTTGAATTGTCAGTGCTCCCAAAATACTACTGTTTCACGGAATTAATCGAACGTGTTGTGATTGTGTGATAAGGACTAAAGTTATTTTAGTGATTGTTAAGTTTTAAGTGTCTCCTACCGACGGAAAAACTTTTGGATTATCTTGTCCTTTTCGTAAACCTACTTCCCAGTTTTATGACGGAATGTATTTAGGTATTTAAACATTATTTAATTCTTGATGAATAACAAGATAAGTTGGAATTGTTACGCATTGCTGAAGTAATTTGGGCTTTAAAATTTGAGCGGTAAACATTTCACCGCGATTATCATTACGCGAATTTAAAAATAATCCTTGGAATATGTTTATTTCCATCGTTATGGGTAAAAATATTTTACAGGGTAGAAAGAGGGATATGTCTACATTTTAAATCGCATTTGCTAAATGCATATTTTTAAATCTTATAAAAGGATTGTCTCTAATTAACATTTCATTAAAAACGGTTTTTAAAACTTTCATATAAAGTACCTACCTAACTACTTAGGTACCACCTACCTTGAAAGATATTTAATCTTGTCTAGACTTTGTTAATACTGTGATCAATTATATAAAATGAAGAATAATTTTAAAACCAAATAAAAGTTATTTGAAATTTCGAAAATCTGTATTACAAGAGTATTTGATGAAAATCCGCGCTATAAAAAAGGTGGTTTTTAAATAAATTGTTTTAAAATTAAAAGGAAAATGTTCAAATTTAAGGAGGTATGTTTATGTTCAAGAAAACTGCTATAAACAAAAGTATAACAAATTTAAATGATTCTTTATTATAACTGTTTATTTAATTACCTAGCAAAGCAATTATTTAATGACCCTTTGTTTAAAAACAGAATCAATATTTGAAACTTGACAGTTTGACACCAAAACTAGTTTGTAATATCGACATACAAAAATTATATCACACAAATGTACGAGAGAAATAAAAAGATATCAAAAAATTCGTTTTCATGAATATATTAGTATATACTTTGATAATTCCTTAAAACATTTAGATACATCTGGAAATATTTTAAAATCCTTTTAATATTATGTGTTTCTAACAGTGTATGTGTCGTCAAAATATAAAAAAAACTGATTATTTTATAGTATTAAAATTGGATTTATCAGCGTTTTCTTAAAAGTGGCCTATATTTCTTTTTAATCTGCATCTGTATTGGAATATTAATATATTAACGATTTTTCAAAAAATAATTTGTTTTTTCTAAAAAACACAAACTTTTTTTTGTTTTTCGAGCAACAAAAACTAAGCTACGGTTAATTCAAAGATCAAAGATCATTTGTTACTTTTAAGAAGCTTTTAAAAAAGCTACGGCACTTAATAGTCAGGTCAGTTTTCGACGGTATCTTAAGCTTAAACCGCTGTATTTCTTCGAAAATAAAAAGCATGCAGAAATATCTAAGAAAGCTAAATACTAACTTTTTCCTATAAATAAAGCAAGTGCATTTTTGCGGGATTTAAAAAGAAAATCAATCTTTGAATGTTGAACATGTTCGAAAAATGCATCTTGCTACCAGCAACAACGTTAATACATACTTTTTCCTATTAAATAATCGATTTTTATGAGTCGTATACCATTTTATGACGTGAAGTTTGTGCGATACAAAGTCAAAAATCAGGCGAAATACCTGAGACGTTAATATCCTTATGAGAAAATGCATGTTAGTAGGTATATTCAAAATACCAATACTTAACTTTTCTATTTTATAATTTTAAGAAAGAACGATACCTCTGAAGTTGCCCAGTTAACACGTTGACTGCCATGGTAATTTACTGTAGTCCAGTCTAAAAAGCCAATTTCATTTAATCATATATTATTTCTTTTAATTGTTACTTATTTTTACCTTTCATAAAAACCAACAAATTAACTTGCTATACGTCAAAACTATTTTTTTTTATAAAATGAAAATCGTTGTTAATAAGCAATCAGCATCGATAAGTTTAACTAGTAACCAATTAAAATTGATGAATTAATGTATACACCGATAATGGGCTGAAACTTCCTTAAATTTGAAAAAGAAAAACATTCGAATAAAGTTGTCATTTTCATCTTTTAGATTTCATTTCAATTTAAAAATATTTTCCTATTTATATTTTTGGATTTACAAGTAAATCGGCTGACAATTGTTTGTTGTTGTTGTTTGTTAATTTTAACGTCTCTTTTCTGACCTAATGGCCTACAGCTTTATCGTGGGCTCCGAACCACGGTCCTCAATCACCTTAAACCCAGGACTATGCCTTTGTCATGCATGTGATCTACCGACTAACAAGTGTGTAATTGAGTCTCCAACCCCATCAGTTCCACGAGATATCCGATCTCATCCGGCTTGTTTACCAGCGTGAATGAAACTGCGTATGACACAAATACCTTTTTGCACTTGCCCAAATTCTTATCTTTAATTCCACTTGAATACGGCAGGATTCGAACCTATTCCCCGAACACTGACCAAACTGAATCGTCAGACGCCTTACCAACTAGGCCACCGTGTCCGGTAACAATTGTTTGTTGTATACACCGATAATGGGCTGAAACTCCCTAACATTGAAAAAAAAAACATTAGAATGAAGTTGTTATTTTGATCTTTTAGATTTTATTTAATTTTAAACATATTTTCCTATTTATATTTTTGGCTTTGGAGATGAGTTTGTTTCATGATTTTTATTTTGAAGCTTTTTAATATCTCTAATCGAACTAAATATAAGTATGAGACTTTTAATATGAAAAATTGAGCGTCTTAAAAAAATAGTGTTGAACAATCAACTAAATATTCATTTTATCTTGAAGTGCAAATCAAGATAAGGCATTTTATGATAATGGGTACTTAAAATTATTATCAGTATTATTTGATTACAAATGGTTACTACTTTTTATATAGCGCTAGATAAATCTACAGATAACGTAGTCCACAGCGATGTTTGACAGATAGTTTACTTGCAAAATTGTTTTTAAGAAACATTTTAATCTTTACCAAAAAAATAATCATACTTACTACATTTTTTCTATAAATATCCAACGAAAAACGATGGGAAGCTAAGTAGGCGTAGTAATACGAGTAGCCCAGTTAAAAACCTGTTTGACTCGTATTAATTTTTAATTATTTTGCATATTTAAACGATACGTTACTTTTTATTAGAACTGTCAAACTTAATTATATTATTTTTAAATCGGTTATTGGGTACCCTTAATCCATATAAGAGGGTCACACTGAATAATTCTGCATATTAATAGAGTAAAAGAAAATTCAACGAAATAAAACTGTTTACTCTTTAACTCTGTACATTTTTTTTAATCTGTCTAGCAGAAATAACAATTCTATTTCTTAAGAGAGTTAATTGTTCTTGGTATGTCTTTGGAGACAATGCAATGGTGTCTGTTCCAAGTTCAGACTTATCAGTTAAACTTTTAACAAAACATGGTATAGTGCGTATCTGTCAAAGATGGTGCTAAATCCATTTGTCGTACTTTTTTCGAAATGTATGGGAAGTAAACTTGTGTATAACAGTTTAATAACAAGTATTCCAGCAGGACGGTGCAACTGACCATACTGCTGTAGCATTTTGCCAATTTCTCCAGTGGCATTTTCAGAACATCATTTCCTGTTTCACTGACTTCCATTATTCTTCCTATCCAGCCAGCAGCCAGTTATCATCTTCACAGACGCATACATTTGTGATATGCATTGCAATACAGACTTTTTCGCAGGAATGACACACCCTGTATTCACTTACAAGACGGCTAATTTGAAACTTCGTTAAGAAGTCTGATTGAACGCAGAGTCCTATTTTATGAATGAAATAAATGATCTATTTCGTCTTTATTACTTATTTTTCTTGCATTTGTTTACTAGTATATATAGTACAGCATCTACATATTCTGTGCAGACTTTGTTACTGTTTCCCAGCGCCACTTTAGGAACAGCACTGTTAAATATAATTCAAAACAGAATGGTTGATTGAGTGAGAGAGATAATGTACCGTTAAGCGACCTATATACTGTCCTTATTATATTATTAAATTTAATGATAGCAAAATTGAATTTTCTATAATATTGTAAACAAATTCTCCGATCCTGGAGGCACGTTTTTATTTTTTTTATTTTTGCGCCGTTCAGTAATCCACTTTAAACATGTCTGTAGAAACGATTATCTGTAGCATCGACTTCTAACTTTGAAATTACCCAGAAGTGATGTATACCGATACTAACTGCTGTTTGATTAGACTGGTAGTTTATTTTAAACCCGTGAAAATAAACTTTTGTGTAATGTATCCACGGAACCGACTCAAAGAGAAGCGGGCTAGCTCTCGGTCGGTCGTCTGCAATCAGATTAATTTTAGACAGATTAAAATAAACTTGTCTTGTTACGACTCTCTCCAGAAACATCGCTAGACACGCGTCTTATAGCTGTTCCTACAAATACGTACTAAATGCCACCCTAGACCGTTGCGAAATATTTACGGATACCAAATAACATTTCTGGTCACCGTAATGCAATAATAATAAAACATAAAAGGTATACAAGGTGTTCCACTGAAACAAAAAGTGCAAGAATTCCAAAAAACTTCGATTATTTGATTTATTTTCCAACTGGCTATTTGCCCACTAACTGTTATTGCATTATCATTGGAGTAATCGGGCTATCGAAATTAGGAAAGATTTTTGTATTAGTTTGCCGTTGTAAAGTTTCTGTAGGAATCATCACTGGTATATCAACTCCTCGTATGCTGCTTTTCCGAATCCAGAATGATGTGCTGCCCCCTGCAGACGACATTACTCTCTACGTATACTGTCCTGATGTACTATTATTGTCGTCCACCCAAAAAAAACAAATAATTGTACAATGTCTGGTGCATGTTTTACAAAATTATGTACGAGTAACTTATGCAACTGAAAATTGCATGAAAACACAAGACTAATACTATCATCTATCCTAGTCATGATATGCTGGAACACCCAGTAAAGTTTTCATATTTATTTGGTCGCTTAAAGCCCTCATATATTCATCACACGAAATATTTAGAGGATTTTCTACTCAGAAACCACACCACATTTATTTTTATATCTTGGTAGTTTTACGGCCTCGCATTAAATGCTTAATTTTATAAAGTTTATGATAAACGCTGGAGTAATGAAAATCATCGTATGCGAAACGAGTGGTGTCGCGGTTCTATGGAATGCCCATCTTCCTCATCTGCAAATGTTATATATATCGACAGTGTTTTAATAGTTCTGGAGCTGAAATTTCTAGTGTGCAAGTGCTGTGAAAACAGCACGTTAGCGCTGAAGTGTTTTCACAGTCAAATTTATAGTAATTGAGGAGTTGGAATTATCCGAAAATAATTTCCAAGTCATACGTTATTCGGGTAGATTATTGCTGTTAAAAGTGTTAGATGCTTTCAGCATTTGATTCACAATAGTTTCATAGCATTCTCTGTTCAACTTTGAGTCAGGTTTGGTGGAATGCGAATATAATTTCAATGAATCAAAATAAATATGGAATTAAATACGGACAAAACAATGATCATAGTGGTAAAGAAACAATATGATATAGAGGAATGCGAGAAAGAAAGTACAACGCATCTTTAGTTTTCTTTGATTGCTCATATATTGTAGCACATTTGCGTACCTAGACCATTTTATGACTACTTATACAAGGGAAAATCGTAGGAAAATATTGTCTAGAATAGCAGCCAAAACAATACAAATAGTCAGGATGATCGCCAACTTTTGACACATTAAGAAGATGACAGTTCAATTCAGAAATTCATTTCTTCCTACTTGCATATTTTTGTACCAACCTCTGCAGTTGAAAAAATGTTTATTTAGAAATGGACGTTCCAAATTCAAGAGTTTATAAGATGATTTTACAAGTTTTTACAAGAAGAAAAAAAGGAAGAAGAAAGATCACTTCGATCAAATTCAATTTACAGTTACGTCAAAATGCAAAGTACCGTAGAAGATTACTGGAAAATTTTTGATTGCATGGACATAGGTAGTGAATTATTGAACAATTAGAGATTATTTTTTATTCGCCCTGATTGCCAATAACTTTTTCCTTCACCAAAATATCTAAAAATAGCATCCATAGAAACCTTCACCAAAATTTCAATTGCGCTACTTCTAAAATAAGTCAACAGAACGTGTCAGAGATTTAGAGTGGAATTAAGAGTAATTTTTCGCGTTAACGATGGATCTCAATTTCTTTAAGAGGGGAAAATTCAGTGACGTGTATATGATCCGTAGGTGCGATTGCCAGTGGTATATTCAGTAGTAATATTATAAGTACTTCAAAATAATCAGGTTATACATCGATAACTTGTTGCATAATTACAAAGAGTGTCAGTTTGACAGCTTAAATAATCCGATCTCGCAAGATCGCTCGGCCATAAAACGATTCGTTCAATAAAGCTCTTGTTTACGTACTTGTAATATAAATAGCTATTATAACTTGCTTGTACCATCTATGATTTTACAACCAAAATAATGTAAAAAACTAAAACTTAAACATCTTAGGCCCTATGTTATTTAGTGTTTATTATTGAACATTCTTTATGAATCATCCTGTATATAAAAAATATTTTAGTTCCATACTATTCTCAATGGTATCTATCAGGATTTTTTGGAGTGACTGATTTGTCAGATTGCTTTACTTGAAATTTGCTTTGGTTCTTTAAAAAAATGGAAAAATTATAAAAAAAAATGTAATTTTGCGATTGTAAAAACTAAATCAAATTTTGAAAAAGCCCTTACCAATATGTAGGTACCTAATTTTTTATTCTCTGAAAATGAAAAATGAACCTAAAAGTTAGGGACTACGAAACCCTTGCATACACTGTTTTATAGTATAGTACAACTTCCTCTTAAAATGGTACTAGAATTGAAGTAGACATTAATGATTTAAAAATAAATTTCATGGAGCATCTTTTTTCCTTAATGTTCTTAAGTAACTGGTTTTCGTACTCGAAATGATAGTTCAAGAATGACCAAACTATGAGAGAATTTTAAATTAGTTCGGAAACTTCTTGAATTGCAACTTGTAAAAACCATAAAGGCAAAAGTATCTGGCATATTGACTAATTGTTTTTCACTCAATTATTTTAAATAGTACCATAAAACCTTTAATGGGAGATTAATAAACGGTTTTACGATTATTTTATGTACCAGAGATTGCGTTTTTCAACAGTGGTGCATTTCGTAGTTGAGAGTCAGTCAAGCAAGGACGGCAGAAATCTATAAAACTGATTGTACTGAAAACACAAATGCAACAAAACTAAAAAAAAAATTGCTCCGCTCCGCCAAGTTGCCTTTTAAAAAAATTCATTCTTTTTAATTTTTTGCGCATCCAGTCTTATTTATTGCAACAGTTTTGAGATGCTTTACTAGCAATTTTTTAGTAGTAGTTATTTTTAAATTTAAATATCATAATTGAAGTTTGACAATACCGTTTCTATAGTATAGAGTCTACAGCGGTTCCCAATTTTTTTTGGCCAGATATCCATTTATTTATTACTTTTTGTTTATAGAACAAACGATTTAATTTCTTTGATTTTAATTCTTCTGGTTTAGATTAACAGGTGGCAATTAATTCCCGATTATAGTTTCGGACCTTTGTAAGAATTTTCATATTGTTATGAAAGAAAAACACAAAATAACCAGTTTAAAATACTACAAAAATAAGAAAGTAGAGGAAAAATATTGGCGTCTTGAATAAAAAAGCGTTGGCAAGTCCACTTGTTAAAATACCTGCACTAATACATGAGGCTGAAACCTACAGCGGGGATTTACCTTTTGTGGTCCAGATGAAAAGTGCAAAATCGCTTATTCTACAGTAATCCAATATATTATTAGCCAATTAGCTAATTTTTATAAAATATGAATAATTCGACAATTAAAAAAAAAACCATATAATTTATAAACAAATCATACAAAATGATGATTGAATGAATCATATTTTCAAAAAAATATGGCACATATACTCTCAATAAATTGCAAGACCATCTTCAGTACAAAATATTTTGGCAACATATCATTAAAATTTTAAAAAAATATGCCCAAGGATATAGCAAATCTGACATACATATCTTATCAAATCCTAAAATCATTTAAATTACTCCAGATATGACATTTAGTGAAATGTTTGGTTAGCATGACAGTGTTAACCTTTTTCTGGATCTTTTCCTTGTTAATGCTTCTTGCAAATTCCAACTCTGGCTATAGTTTAGCTTTATTGCGGAATATATGTAGAATGTCTACTATATCTTCTGTTTCTACTATACCTAAAATTATAAAATGGAGAATATATGAAAAATGTATAACTTGGCAACGCATCAAACAAATTCAATAAAATTTTCGAAAAAGTTGTTTATGGATAAATCAAATTTAATATACTCCCGTCAAAGCGCAATAGCATTTTCGGGGTAAGAGGCGTCAATCCCAGCCTACAGCACACCACTGGATATAATTAGCGAGTTGGTTTTTTTTTCCATAAAATATAGTGAGAGAAGTTATAAGCAAATTTTATTTTTTTTCTCAATTTCAACACCCTGTATAGTCCTCGTAATCGCTTTAGTCCGGCCATCTGAAAAGTTCTATAAAGTCGCTATCGAGTGTTCTACTTTAATATATAGCTCGGGAGCCAGAGAGTGGAAAGTATAAAATAATAAAAAGTATGTGCAATCGCTAAGTTGTAAACGACTAATGGCTCGGCTACACGACCAAATCATGGTTTAACTGTTCGGCATCCTTTGAAGCAGTCAACAAAGGCGCCGCTTTTAAAGCTGTTAAATTGGGGCTACTATATGTATTACACGACTATACCTAAAAATAAAGGCTGTTAGGGCTCATGTTTATTAAATAAACTCGATACTTTTTTTAGTGTCCTATCGAAATGTTTAAAAAAAACTGTAATTTAATTTAAAATTTTAATTTGTGTTTTTGTATTTCATAATTACAATAAACACAATTTGTAGAATGTACATTAATTTTGCTTCAAAAAGGTATTTAAATTATTTTCATTATTAAAAAAAATCAAATCTCTTTGGTTACCATTTAATGAAAAACACTCGAGTTGAAACAATTTCATCTTGTTTAGTTGACAAATATGAAAACAATTTCGTAACAAACGGAATAAGTTCTCATTCAGAAAGGTGAAATCCTTAATAATTCACTTGTTTTCGCAAATTATGAAAATCTTCAGCATTCATTAGATATTAATTTCATTTCTGTTCGCCAACGAACAGCGTCGTCTCTGAATTCCTAACGAACCATTTGAATTACAAAAATAACATAAACGAAGAAGTTTTAATCAAAATTAAGTTGAAGGGTTTGGCGGAGGGGGTGTAACAAACTTTTAAATCGATAGTAGGAACTGCATTAATTTCAAAAAAGTTTACAAAAGGGAAAAATGATATTAAAATTAAACCTGAAAATTAACCTTCAATTTTAACTTTCTTATCAACAGCTTTACGATTTTTCAACTAATAGATTCTTCAAATACTTTTTCTGGATATTAAAATCACATTTTACGTGGATAAAAAATAGTTATAGAATAATAGGCATAAAATGCAAACGAAAATTGATCGAAAACGAAGAATAACAACAACATCAACAACAACAATCATTCTGGTAAATGTACCATAACAGTATGATGAAGTTTGGTAACAATACTTTAGATGGTGATAACAAATTTTCAATAATTATAGAGGCTTAACATCATTAAAAAATATTTTCACAATGGTATAGAAAAGGTTGCCGAACAAAAAAGAAAGAGCAATTTCAATGTGAGTTCACAGAACGTTCAACAACATACACCCTCAAACAAATAAGGGAAAAAGCTCACCAATACAAAATTATAACAAAAATGGTATTTGTCTACTACAATCAAACTTTTGAAAGCTCTGAAGAAAATGAAAATCAGTTACAAAGTGACACAAAATTCGCTGAAATTTGGATATGTCGTTCATCCTGAGCAAAAGTCTCAATGGGCACAAAGCTCAATTTTGCGTATTTCGGCTCCTACGAAGCTCCAAAGTTCCACGGAGTTAACATTATTTACTATTTAAAAAGGTAATCTTTTCAAAAGTTTAGTATTTGCTGCGTTAAAAAAAGTACCCTCTTATGTTTCCACGCCAATATAATAATATTAACAGTTGACAGCTGTCAAACTAACTGTCAAACAGCATGTAACAATCAAAATTGATAAAATTAATATGTAAACATATGTTTTTAAGGTTGCTCAATTCAAATCGGTTGTCAAAAGACGATATTGATAGTTGACAGCTGTCAACTAGCTGTCAAACAAGCAATAATCAAAATTGATAAAATCCACATGTAAATATATGTTTTTGAGGTTGCTGAGTTCAAAACTGATGTTAAAAACCCGATATTGACAGTTGACAGCTGTCAAATAAGTGTCAAACAGCATGTGGCAATACAAAACGATATTTTAAAAACAACTGAAGCATGATAGCTGCCACCTAATTATTACTCTATCTTGACACATTATCATGCACAGCCAAATATTTAATTAACGATAGTACTCAACTGTCAATATCGTCTTTTTGGCATCAGATTTGAATTAAGCAACCTTAAAGACATATGCTTACATGTCAGTTTTATCAATTTCGATTGTTACATGCTGTTTGACAGTTATTTGACAGCTGTCAACTGTCAATATCGATTTTTTAACATCATTTTTGAACTCAGCAACCTTTTATCAATTTTGATTATTGCTTGTTGTTTGATAGCTAGTTGTCAACTATCAATATCGTCTTTTTGACAACAGATTTGAATTGAGTAACCTTAACAACATATGTTTACATATTAATTTTATCAATTTTGATTGTCAAATGCTATTTGACAGTTAGTTTGACAGCTATCAACTGTCAATATTATTATATTGGCATTAGATTTGAATGCAGCAAAAACATAAGAGGGTACTTTTTTTAATGCAGCAAATACTAAACTTTTGAAAAGATTACCTTTTTAAGTAATAAATAATGTTAAATCCGTGGAGAAATACGCAGAATTGAGCTTTGTGCCCATTGAGACTTTTGCTCAGGATGTCGAAACGAAGAACATATCCAAATTTCAGCCAATTTGACCGGGAGCCAATTCCCATAAGATTTGTGCGTGGTTCTTTTTTAATTAATTAATTTAACTCATGAAATAGTTATTTATTTTTCACCTGTATATTATTTGTTTATTTTACCTTGGATACGGTTGCTACAAATATACTCATAATGCCCTAGGGCATAATGAGCGGACATTATGGTCATAACGCCTGCTAATTCTACGAGGAGGGTCTGGCTTACTCCGGCAATAAATTTTTGGTTGCTTTGGAAAATCGGTATTTATTTCCATTACTTTTATAAGACGTATATAACACAAAACAGCAATGACGTTCACTAAATATAATGAAACATTGACAGCAAACGTCAAAATATCAAAAAATCGTTTTTTTATTTTAAAATAAAATAAATTTGGTGCATAAAAGTTGTTTAAAAATGAATCGAAACACGAAAACACACTAACAAACACAAAATCAAAATTAATTGAGAATCATTAAAATCTCTAATATCCAGGAATTAATCATAAGGGACATGTTAATAAAATTGTCGCTTAAGTTTGCTCTTAATTGGTTGTTAGTGATAAGTGCCAATCTAAAATAATGCTCCTATAAAAAAGGTCAATAAATTTCTAGTCATTGAACTCTCTCTCTTCGATAGTCCGATTTAAAAAGATTGAGAATAAAAAGAGAAAAAAAAACCGCATAAAGAACGAGAAGTTGATGGATATTTTAAGAATTTGCCGAAATTTATCGACAAATTATAATGAGTGCAACTATAATTTATTTTACAGAGGTATAAAAGTTAAAATCCGGTTTTTTGGTTCAGTCGAAAATTATAGGAACCGAAATATAAATACACCACAAATCTTTTAGGATTCATGCAAAATAGAACCAGTTTTACCGTGTAGAATAGATTATTAGAACCGTAAAGATAAATTCAGCATACAAAAAGATTTTATCTGTTTTGGATTTCTTTAATTTTCTAATTTACGTAAAAAAAATATATTTCTGATGACTACAATGTAAATTTTATCATCCAGATTAACGAGGCTTTCAATTTTAAATTTAATAATTTTTAAAAACATTTTGATTTATTATTTTTTTGGCTATTTCCTCCCCCAAACGCACCAATAACTCACTCTTTCGCCATTATATCAAGTCTAATTATATGAAGTTTCAAACTGAAATTGACTTGTTTAATATATCAGTGGTTAGGATTAACAAAACTATATTGTAAATGTGCCTGGTTTCCAATTTTCCGCTCTTTTTTTCTATACTATAGTTTTTTTTCAGGACACATACAAAAATAGCCACTATTGCCTTTATGTTTTCGTAAGTAATATCATAAGCGCATCTAATTTTTCCTGTGAAAAAAATCGAAAAAACACGTTGCTAAGTAATATTTTAACAAGAAGCATGAGTGCTGGTGTTCACCTGCACGAATGCATTTTGTTAAAAAAATATTACTTTGTATTGTGTTTTTTCGATTTTTTCACAGGAAAAATTAGATGCCCGAATGGTATTTGACAAGACTATTTCATGAGTAACAGATTATTCTGCATACACATAGCTTACAAAACATACTACCTATTATACAGGGTGTCCCACGACGTACTGTACACAGTCCAACCATAAGTACTATGGACTGAGGCCATTTCATATCTGGTATTAAAAAATGGCTTGTTGCGTTTTTGACGGATATGCAGGGTGATATTTGAAAATATGTGAATTTCTACGTTAAGTATATCTAAAAGTAAAAATCTCAGACCAATCAAATTTGGCACACTGAGTGTGATCCCTGAGGTCAATAAAATAGGTTTTAAAAAAATTTTAATTTCAGGTCCAGACTTAGTTTTTTTAGATTTTTATTGGTTTTTTGAAAACAACAGCCTCTAAGCCAGATCAGACAATTTTTATTTTTCTCACTTTAAAGCTTAAGGATGATACTAAGTAACAGTAAAAAAAAATGAACGCGCAACTTTTTGTTTTCTGCAGAAAAAAATAAAACTTTGAAAAATAGTATAATTTTAATGGATTCACATTCTTCTTATGACTGATGCGGCACTACATTGATAGCACATCATCATTTTTCAACAAAAATCGTAAGGAAAGTTCATTTTACTCGATATAAAGTATTATTCAATCAACCGTTGAAATTCCAGGGCCGTATTAATTTTTTTAAAGTTTTTATTGATCCTGTAAAAACAACACCCTGTAAAGCGAGTTGTACAAATTTTCTTTCTGTAACGTCAAAGAAAAAACTATTACTCTTGATTATTGTGCAAATGCAAGTAGGCTTTGAATTCGCTTTGACGCCCTTTTTGACAGTTTGTGAAAGAACGTGGTGAGCGACTGACAGAAGACCAAAAAGAAGGGATTTCGGAAATGGTAAATCAAAATGAGAAGCTAAGCACCCGGCGAATATCCAGTATTTTGAATATTTCTAAGTCCATAGTTTTCAGGACGTTAAAGAAAGATCTCCTCCATCCAAATCACCCTCAACTGGTACAGAGACGGCAAAAAATAAATACGGCCCTGGAATTTCAACGGTTGATTGAATAATACTTTATATCGAGTAAAATGAACTGTCCTTATGATTTTTGTTGAAAAAAGATGATGTGCTATCAATGTAGTGCCGCAATAGCCATACTGGAGTGTTTTTGTACCATCCACTTGATTGTTCTTTGTTCCATGATGGGTTTACTGTTAAGGGTAATCTATCAGTTGTTATTCTAGATGAACATTTAACCATTAGAATTTTAAAATGACGGACTGGACAAAAGGTAGGGTTCTTCGTGTTGGGGACCAGCCATTTACTATCGGCCATTTTTTTTTCTCCACCCTGGGCCGTTTTATTAAAAAAGTAGGATTTTTGAAAATCAGTTAATCCCAGAAACTTCCTCTTTAAAATAATGAACTCTGCAATTGACTGCTTCTCCACCTCTCCAGGCAAGTTCTACTGAAGCGATATGGCAAAATTTTCGCTGGAGTCCCGCCGGAGTGTCTTCGTCCCATAATAAATCCATTGCGTAGTATTCTTCCAATTTTAATGAAGCAGAGCTCGATTTCCTTTTATTGGCGCACATCTGCAAATTCCTTCGTTTCGCATTACGAGCTTCCATACTAGACTTGAAGATAATATCTTTAAATAGATCAAAAATTATTTTCCACTGCATAAAATACATCTCTTGCATTTTTTTGCAACGGTGTTCCACATTGTCTTCACAACTAGTTCTTTGTAGTTGTCACCGTTATCTTTCTTCATATTCCACGCCCAATCTTTCAGGATTAGGTTTAGTTGCTCTAAACTTATAGTTTCCAAAAGCTCATATTTCTTTGCCTTGCAGAAGTCCGTAAACTTTTTCCATATTGACATCGCCAGATCAATATTAGTCATAGAATCACTTCCAAAACGACTCATTTTCACTACATGAGCTGACTAGCACTGTTTAAAAACAATATTACAAAATTTATTGACAATAAAATCAGAAAAATTGTTTAGCGTCGTTTTCTGGTGTCCTAGGAGACCATAATTACTTGTTATCAAAGGTATTGTAATTTTTGGTGACAACAGCTGTCAAGTTTTGCCGCGGGTAAACTCGAAAAAACTGCTGACAGGAGCTGTCATACAGTTTTTTCATCTAGAAAGCATTTGTAATTCAAAATTGCGCGTTTGTGATTGATGGAAATTAAGACGAGGGAAATAGTCGATGTAGCATACTAGTTTTGTTTTGCCAACTCTAGTAAATAGTTTTTGTATTTTGTTTTCTTTCTGTATTTTCGCACCCTGTCTAAGGTGTATGATGTTAGGGTGGTGTATTAATAAATAAATAAATAAATTTGCGTTTTTGGTCCTCCACCAGATCATTGTGCTGGTCATTTTCAACATGGACATAATACCGGTATGAAATAATATTAGCTAATCAGCTACTTTTCTCACTGAGAACAAATTAATAATGGTTTTATTTTGATTTTGTTAAAAAGAAATTTTGGTACAATATTAATATTCTCACGTCCAACAAAATAAAATCAAACCTATTACGTTTTTGGCTCGTAAAATCACGAAAAACTAAAAAAAAATTGCGCATTTAAATATAGGGAAAACTTAAGAAATAATAAAGTACGAAAAAAATAATCATTTTGTAACCGAAATTTTTCACTTTTCCGTACAATTTCTCTTTCATACAAATCTTGTCCTGACAATTACAAAAATAACAAAAAAAGAATTAGCCAAGTAGGTGCAGCCGTTCTGAAGTGATGCGCTTACAGACATTCGGCAATTGATTTTTATTTATATATAGATGTCTGTGTTGATACAAAAAAAATAATTGCGCACTTCCACTTCTAATAAGCAAAACTAGCCGTTTGCCTATATCTGACGTTTTAAACTATTTAACAGATAATTTTCTAACGGAACTTTATTAATAACTTTTCCAATAGTTATTAGATTTAATTGGAGTAATAATCAACCTTAATCGCATAATTGACTGAGAAACTAAGTAACTATTACTAATTAGGAATATTGATAAAAAACGGGATATGAACATTAATTTTCAATGAGTCGTTTTTTTCAGTAAATAATAGTAATAATCGTGTAATAAAAAGTTTAATATCAACATTGTAATATTGAATTACATATTTTTATGACATCAAAGCACGTTCTATTAAAGTGACAGAAATAAAATGCTGACTCCCAAACAATTATATGAAAAAAATTATATGAGGTTACGTATGCCGTACTAAATTTGGAAAATTGACAGTAAATTAACTTTCGCCCGGGTACTATCGCCAAGGAAATTATTCATTAATCCAAGAAGAAGCCTCGAAGACTATGATTGGTCCGAAATCCTTCTGCGGTGGTTCAAAATCAAGAGATTGTCACAGACTGATTATCTTTAAACATTTATTATAATTCGGTAATTTGAAGGTATAGTTGGGATAATTTAATTCCATAGCGTCATTAACACCATGTAGCATTTTTAGTACAGTCTACCTTTGTCTGAAATTTTTTATTGAAATATTTATTATTTATTGAACATTTATTTGAAAGTCGATTTTTCTGAACTTTGAAAAGTTTACTAGGAAAGCTTATATCTAGCGAAAAAATAAAACTTGTTTAAAACATAACGTATATATAATATATAATTTTTCAGCGGTCAGAGTTGAACTCTTGACATTTCACGCTTTTTTAAAAAACTCAGATTTATCTCTAAACGGATTGTTTTACATAGCGTTTATATATCGCGAAATCTATTTTCTCCATGTTTTCCAGTAACTGTGCACTGAATCAAGATTTGTAGAGGTTAAAATGCGTCACTAATCTGAAAATAAACTCTCTTGGCAACGGTTCACATGTGAAGAAGGCAACTAAAAAATAAAACAAACTCATTTGGATGTGGTATTACACTCTGCAACTATAGTTCATTTTTTATTGTCCAACGAAAATAGACAAGTGGCATTTAGGAGTTGGTGCCAACTCCGATTAGAATGATAGATCAATATCAAGGCTATCAAATAAATTAGTGTAAACTTTTTTGAATAGATTTAGGAAGTGAAACTTTTCACAAGATTTTTCAATACTCATATCTTTTACCATAAACATTTTTGGAAGGGATTTGTAGGCTACATCCTTTAGACTGGTCATCATCTTCAAGAATAAAATATTATCGTCAAATTCGTTATTATACAGTCTGTATTTTTCAAATAAAAAATTACCTATCTATTTTGAGGTAATTTTCCTTTTTTTTAGTGAATTACTCTTTTGCGAGGATTTTTAAGCTCATTCTAGTTTTATTGTGGGATTCTTATTTTTCTTGTAAAAAATTGAAAAAATGTGGATTATTCTGCCGTCATAACGGGAAAGTTATTTTGCAGAATGGCAAAACCCATGAAACTCTACTTGGAAACGCTTAAGGTCCTGCCCCAGCCGCCGTATTCTCCAGACATTACCCTGTAGTTTTTCCGACGTTGAATTGAAATGTTGCCAGAAAGAGGGGAAAAAGTAGTGGCTAGTGATGGACAATACTTTCAGTGACATTTCAGTCAGAACTTATTTGACATCCCTATATTTTCTAAGGACCATAATTTCCATATAGCCATCCTGTAAGTTTTTTTATGAGCGAAATTTTCTTTATCGCTTTAAAACGATTACAGAAAAACGTATTTTCACATTCAGCGTCAGGAACGAGTTTCACCGCAGGTTTTATTTTTATGGTGTTTATTTCAAGAAATGTATCAGTAATTCAAGCAAAAAGAGCGGCTTGTTCAAACCGTGCTACAAATAAATCAAATCAATGCGATATTATTAGCAATAAAATGTGAAGTTACATATTAAATTGTTCGAAGGTCGTAATACCGCATTCAATGGCTCGTAATAGCATCTGTAGAAATGTTGAGAACGAACAGAAGTTTTTCTAATTAATTATTTCTTATTTACTTCCATGTGAGTTTTTTTAGCTCCTACTTAAAACATTATAAAACAATTTTAAAAATATGTTTGTGCCTCGTTTTGATGGTTTATTTATTAAGGGAGAGAAGATAATTTTCCCTTTAGGAAATATTTGACGATAAATATTTTAACCGTCGGTTCAGAGGCGCGAAATATTATTTCACTTTATATTACGAATATGCAGTGTGGCATAATTAGCGATTTTCTTCTAGGGCCTTTCGAACCAGTACCAAATTTGAATGGTCCAATGTATTTAATTTTTTCCTAAACAATTTGCATTTTGAAACTTAAATCAAATATTTTCTTAGACTGTTAATAAACGGAACATTACATTTGTTTTTATTCGAATATGTCAAAAAACGTCAAATTCGATACAGTAAACAATAACAAGAAGAAGCACAATTTGAAAATAAAAATTGCGTCGAATGAAAAAAACTGATCATTTTAAAACGTAATTTTATTAAATAGAGGTAATGTTCATCATTTTAATTATATTTAAATCAAAAGTAAAAGTGTAATGATGATAAATGTACAAGGATTTATTTTTGTTATGCCTCTATTAATAGATTTCTTCAGTTTTATAAAAATCAGTGAGAATTTTAGAAATTATAACTTCCGGTCAAATTTTCTATGAGAAAACAAAAAAAAATTAAAAACTAATGACTTTCTGAGAAAGCTTAGATTCTCCTCTTTAAAATGTTTTCTCTTTTTTTCCTTTGCCGACATTTTAGGCAAAGATACATTAGTTTTTCCGAACACCTCGCCTGAATATTTGTATTCAACTGCTCGGCGCGGGTAGAATTTTCGAATTTGCTTTCTTATTTTGAATAATTTTTTATAATAATACAATTTTTTTTAAATATAATATAATTTTTAGTAAAATTTTCCGCTCTTTCACGTGGTGCTATTAGTTTTTCGAATTTTTTTTTCGAGATATAATGGAAAAACCAAATTTTCGATTTTATTTTCGAAATTGTGAAGTTGGCATACACTTTAGAGCAGGAAAGATTTTTTTATCGTTTTCTACACCCTTTCAAGTATTTAAATGCCAAGTTTCATCGATATCATGTTTTGTACGAGTTTTTGGTCAATATCCTTCTCTGGCAACTGGGCTAAAACACGTTTTCTAGATATTTAATTAAATTAATTTTCCAATAACTACTAACTTTTTATTTTTTTATATTTGGATATATTAAAATAAAAAAAAATATCAGCACGCCAAAAATTATTATCTACTATCTGTAACCGTAAAATTATATCAATAAATGTATAGTACAGGAAAGTGGGAATTTTTTCTTACTAATCATTTAATATCTATTATTAATACAATTACTCAATTAAAAAGTTTAGTTTGTTTATACAGGGTGTCCCAAGATTTTTTTAAGAGTCAATTACTCAGAATCTTCTGAACATTTTTGTACTAAAATTGGGAAATGTCAGTGGGATCTTCTGCACTAAATTTTGAAACGCACTTTTGGCCATTTACAACATTGACAACTTCCTCCTGCTTCAATACAAGCAAAATTATTATGTAAACTTTTTAAATAATATTATCATTAACAGCAAGTACGTATCTGTTAAAATAATCTAGGAACACCCTGTATTTGATATTTTGCAGATTATAAGTTCATTTAAAATTAAAAACTATTTTTGACAGACGACTTTCACTTGGTAAATATTCTTGAAAAAGTTTTTATTTAGGTTTTCTTTTTTTACAATTACAAGGGTTCAAAATTTGTAATTGATTTTATCCCACTTCTGATTTTATGAAAAATCAAATGGGAGTGGATTTAAAGTTATAAAGGAACTTCAGAAATCGTGTCAATTCTTTGGAAATTCTTTTTTTTCTCAACTATCTTGAAAATATTGTTGTATTACTAGTAGAACGTTGAATTGTAACAATAAAATTGTCTCAAAAATTCTGCAACTAGTTAAGAAGCGTTATCTTTTTAGAAATAACTGACGAACATCTTATCAAATTATGTATTTCGTTTTCCATATTAAAAAATAGCCGAGTAAATTTACAAATAATAATCTGTTTTTATTATTTTGATAAACTATGTAAACATTGTGACAATAATTAAGAAAATGTTTCCTGATTTAATTTTGGTATCGCGTGGCGTTGTACAAATATTTTTATTATAAAATTATTTGTTTACCTAATTTAATTTAAATATAATAAATATTAGATTATTCAAGTATATTTTATTAAACATTTTAATGAACTAAAAAAAATTAGAGCCTCCAAAATTTTTAACTGTCTTCTTCATTTGCCAACGATGAATTAACTTCCTTTTTTTATGCAAATGTGTTTGCAACTTTCAGCGAAACTGATAAAGGAAGTTGAGAAGAGAGTTTAAAATTTTATTTATGGATTTGAAGTCAGCTCACTAAGCCAAAAGGTAGAAATTGGTCAATTATTTTATTTGATCCACATGGTTGATCCACTTACGGCCTTCTAATAGAAAATTCCGGACCATTCGGGAACGTTTTGGAAAGTTCTACAGACTTGACTCTGGGGTACATAATTTTTGATGTTTTTACACATACATAGTTTTACCTTTTTACTAAAAATTGTTATCAAAAGTACGTACTGGTGGCTGTCCCAGGTGATATTCCTTCTGTAGAATGTATTGTTGACAGCCGAGAAAACTATGTATTACTTAAAAAGAAAATGGGAAACTTTTCAAGAACAAGTAAATCTGTAGTTGAAGGAAATGTAGGCGGAAATGAACTGAGAGTGAAGAAAAGGCAAAAAATAATGAGAAATTAGTAAGAAGAAAATATTGAGGAAACGAAAAATAACAGAAATAATAGGAACTACCAGAGAAAAAGAGAAAGAAAGAAAGAATTCTGTGAAATAAGAAATGTTAGAAAGGAAGACCTTAGTTAGAAGAATGAGAACTGAGATAAGAAAAGAGAAGAAAGAGACTCGGAAGAGAATAATAGATCGAGAGCTAGAAATGACAGGAAGAATGAGAGCATCGGGCAGAAAGAACGTGAAGCATGGAAAATTAGAAAGAAAAAGAATTGTAAGAAAAGAAAAAGATATTACGATATCAGTTAGACAAAAAAAGACAGTAGATCGACAATTAAAAAGAAAGAAGCCTGGAAGATCTAATAATGTATTTTTTTTTAAATGTACCGAATAATATATCTTCTGAAAATTTTTAAATTACAGAACAAATTTTAATAGTTTTATAGTCATATAGTCATAATGTCAAGTAATTTTCGATATCACTTTCTTCGAATCGACAGTACAAACTAATAAAATAAAATGAAATAAACGATGTGCCTGATGTAACTTGACTAGAAATAATACCGTAAATTTTTCTTACATGTGATCTCAACAAAGTTTTATTTCAATTTTTTTGTGTCCTTTCGTGCTTCTGACTGAAACGAAATGCATTGCAAGTTCGCAATCTTCCAATCGGTTCCGAGAATGTATTAAATAATGTGTTTTTAATTTCCTCGGTCTCTTAACGTTTATTCAAATTGCCATGTCATAATGAGCTCGGAAACGAAAGTAAAATAGCCATTATTTCATGGTTTCCTTATTCTATACAGGGTGAGGAGTTCCAGTTGAATATATTTCAAGTTAAATATTATAAATCGATTGTTTTTTTAAAGGAGCAGAAAATTCGTGAGAATTTGCATTTCCGCTTGCGTTACACACTATAGTTTTTCTACGACCACACCTTTTGCTAAAAAATAAAACTGTAATTAAGTTTATTTTTAAATAAATATTCATTATAATAACAAATTAATATTATTTAGATAAAAGTATTCTCTAAATTCAAATCAGTTAATTCTCAATGAATTCTAATCATTTCTTACTGATTCAATCATTCCTAAGTGAGCCAACTTTTGAAGTTACTGAAAATATCAGTCAGATTTACCTGATCATTCAGTAGATAGTGCCACTATTGAAAAATCCATATGATTTTTAGGAAGTAATGGCTTGACAAGTGTTATTGGGATTCTGTAGATAGAGAAAACAAAAAAATCCACAAAATAGTTTTGGCGTGAGTAGCTGACACCTTAAAGATATCGAATGGCAGTGTATTCACCATTTTCAATTAACATTTGTCTATGAGAAAGCTCTGTTGGCATTGAGTACCGCGTTTGCCCACAGTCCATCAAAATCAACGAGTCCACAATTCAGCGCTATAAAAAACCTTTTATATGCGTTATGTGACAATTGATGAAACATGGATCCACCACTACACTCCAGAGTGAAATCGGTAGGTAGCTGAGTGAACAGCAACTGGGGAAAGCCGCCCAAAACAACCAAAAATGCAAATCTCAGCTAGCAAGGTTTTGGCGTTCGTATTTTATATTTATTTATTTATTTATTCAATAAATACAATGAATGATAAGCGATAAGTGCTACTGCACTTGTTTCGCATGAAAGACATCATAAAACATCATGATCAACATTATAAATAGAATTATACCCAAAGACCAGACATCTGTATGAACCTTGATCGATGATCTTCTTTCCAATTAAGTATTCCCTTTTTTCCAGATCATTTACTTCAGAATTTCGAGGACTCAAAAGCGTCGCCATGTGTTAATTAAGCAGGTTTTTTCTTTATCTTTGATTTTCCAAAAATATCCATTCAGGCAAGTCGTTCCCGCATATACACCTACTTGAATTTTCGTTCCAGTCTTTTGGTATTGCTCAACATAGATTTAAATTACAAAAATGACATGTCATACTTTTATTAGTTTGATAGTTTTTTATATTTTGGGATGCGCTGGTATCTTGTAAAAAGATTAACCATCAATAGCAAACATTACATGGCGTTATTGGTGCGTTTGCAGAAAGAAATCGCGAAAAAATAACCCAAATGAAGAAGAAAGTGTTCTTGCTTCGTCGCTAATTTTTAAATGGCTCACCCTGTATTAAAATAAGTAGCGGAAATATAAAAATTTCGAATAGCAAAATCATCATTAAAAAAACATATTTAGATAATTAATTATCAAAAACATTAATTTCAAACTTAGATCACCCTGTATTTGATAATGTAATATCTGACTGCACGTTACTTTAATTTTTATGTTTTAATATGCTTATTGATTACCATAATAATTAGGTGAAAAGCATAAAAAGTTTACGCAAATTTAGAAAATATAACAATTATAGCTATTCGCGTATATACACATGAATTATGTAATGCAATTATTTTGAATTAAAATTGCCTTAACATTATTTTGTATTGTTCTTAAATTTTTTTTATTTTCAGGTAAGTTTCGATCGTTGTACTGAAAAAAATCGTAAGTAAATTAATCATAATCAAATCTCTATTTAAACAATACTTTTACAAGGTGGTACTGATATACAGTTAGCCTTGGAAATTTTTATGAACAAAAGCAATTTCGATAAATTGATTATCGATTGCTGATAAAGGATCTGCTAAGAAAATAAACATCGTGACGAAAAACTAATTTCTTGTTCATTCATTTGGCTCAAACTTAAGTAACTTGTTTACTGATTATGCGCTGTCAAAAGAACGAGAACGTCGAGAAAGTTCAAATTTTCAACGTGATTCATCCCGATATACCTAGTTTTTAGCTTTACAAACTTTCGTTAGGTCCTCCTTCACTGTTTTTAACCAGGTTTACCTTGTCTTCTCGTTGCTTCTACTAATGGAAATTAATGCTTAGTCAACCCATCTACTTGCTGGCATCCTTGCTGTATGACTCAGCTATTTCTTTGTTTCTCATTCTTCTCTATACCTATTCCTCTATATACATATGTTACAATTGGTTTCGTACGCTTTCTCCTTCCCTACTTTTTTTCCCGTAGCAAAACACTTTGTGGGAATGTTTTTCTATAATTACAATCTGATCATGAAGATCAATAAGCAATTTTGTTTTAACCTAACTTAACTAGAATTTTTAAAGACTAAGGTCCTACTCACTAGTGTACCTTAGGGTCTAATAATTTTAGTAACACTACCGGTAACGTGTAACACAAAATCCGCACAATACTCTGTTTGTAACTAGCACAGTCACTGAACTAATTCAAAAAGCTTGGTCCTCTAGAGTCTTACTAAATTGGTATTATCGAGGAGCTGGATGACCTCAACGTTCCCATGTTGGAGCAGCCGTTGTTCATGGCTGCTGGCAGATTTGGATATAGTCTTGTCAACAGTTTCTACATCAAGGTCCATATGAAGATCACTGTTGCGACAGTACCAGGGTGCATCGACGATGTTCCTTAATACTTTATTTTGAAAACGTTGGATAACTTGAATGTTACTTTTACTGGCGCAGCCCCAAAGCTGGCTACCATAAGTCCAAACTGGTTTCAATATCTGCTTGTAGAGGAGCAGTTTGTTATGGATAGACAACTTGGAGTTTCTTCCTAATAGCCAACACATCTTTTTATACTTTATACCAAGCTCTTCACGTTTCTTTTTAATGTGGACTTTCTAGCGAAGTCTAGCGTCGAGTGCCATTCCAAGATATTTTGATGTATTAGCATAGGGAATCTGAGTGTTATTTATTCTTATGGGGATGTGTTGGTTTCGTTTATTAGTAAAATTAACATGAACAGATTTATTTTCATTTAACTTAATACGTCATTTTTTAGTCCAGGTGTTAATCTGGTCTACAGAAGTTTGTAATTTTCGGTTAGCTTCTTCATGGTCTTTTCCAACAGCCAGAATGGCAGTATCATCAGCAAATGTTGCAATAGTATCGTGCTCAAGGTTAGGAATATCACTGGTATACAGTAAGTAGAGTACTGGACCTAGTACACTACCTTGGGGTACTCCTGCCTTAATTTCTCTTTTGTATGTACATCTTCCTGTTTTATTCTGAAATATCTGTTTGATAAATAGGATTTTAAGAGTTCTGAATACTGACTTCGGTACTTGTGATATGTTTTTTGCTTTTAGAAACCTCGTTAGCATTCCACCTGCTTTGCTCCTTTTTGTCAACTATTTCCTATGGCTCTGTGGCAACGCATCCGCTTCGTATTCGGTCACCTGATCTGCTATGAATTTTTTCAGGTATTTTCTCATATGCATTAGGCAAATGCAGGATTAGTAACATTCCTTCAGATACATACCTACATCCTTGTAATGAATCTTCCTATTCTTGTTGTCACCCCTTTTTCCTCTTTCTTCAGAATTTATGCTGTTGGTTCTTTAAACACACACTTCATATTTTTATCCACGTTTTCTTGGCACAAGAGCACACTTTTCCTAAAACAGCAGACTTTTTAATAACGCTTGGAAAAACAGCAAACTCCTTGCGAGATTTTAGAAATTAAATATCTGCACCAACCATTCAAACTTCGTCAAACGTAAAGTATTTAGTTTTGATTTGGTTTTAGTAGTTCTCAAGTTTTATGAGGTTTCTGAATAAAAAGGTTCACTCTTAAATTAAGGGGAATTACCTTCCAAAGTTTTAAATAATGGAGATAGAGCGATAACTCATTTGAAATAGCTTGAAACGAAAAGAAACAGAAAACTGTATGCTTAAATTTATGTCAAAAAATTATTAATATTATAGTAATATTAATATTATATCAATATTAATATGTTTACATAAATTCAGCAATGTTTTATTGTCTTTAATGGTGGCGATTTTGTACGATGCAAGTAAAAATTTCTGCTGAAAAATTATTTTTAAACTTGATTTTATTTTTAAGTTACACATATTTTTGCAACCTGTTGATTTGGCACATAATATAAAACCACTAATATTGTATTCACATATTCCGGAATGGAAATTTATTGATTAAAAGAATAAATATTGTTCAACTCACCAGTTATAATTATGTAGTTAAAATTTTAAATGACGTTTAATAATACGATTACATACGCTGATGTTGTTTTCCTATAATTTCGAGGAATTTTTTAATAAATGGTTGTTCATTTCCGAAGTTTATTTTTTACATACTGGGTGCGAAGTAAACGAATTACTTGTTTATAGTAAGAGAGAGGAAAGATGTTAATAATCTTACCATTTTTAAAATATAATATTTTGCTATATTCTTTAAAAACATGTGAGCTCTTTATTTTGAATTAGTTCAAATGATTTTTAATGTTTCAAATTATTGGTTTATTGAAATATTTAATACTCGTATACAGAGTTACACAAAACACTGAATGATAATTTTCTACCTTTTTTTTGATTACTGTGACTTTTTTTAATCATATTTGTTGGGTATTTAGTATTTTGCAGTGACTTAAATAAAACAGGCTATTAGTCTTGAACGTTTTATTTAACAGAACCTTTTATTAAAAATATATCTGACAGTCAACTAATTTAGAATGACAACTTAATTGAAAAGTCAAAAACAAACATGAAAAGCACATCTCCAACACCCCTACGTTTGGAGAAGAACTTCAACTTCTCCTATACTAATGGTTTGATCATAGTATCGGCTATCATCTCTTCTGAAGAACAATATTTAACTTTCCTTTCCTCTGCAAGTCTCGAATTTGATGATAACTGACGTCAATGTGTATAGTTCGTGTTCCACATTTGTTATTCTTAATCAAATGAATACAACCTTGATTATCATCGAACATAGTTATTGGTTTCTTCATAATTCATCAGAAGTTGTCGCAGCCATAAAAGCTCTTCACTGGCAAACGACGAGAGATATACTCTGCTTCCGTTGATGACATAGACACTGCGGATTGTTTTCTACTCGACCAAGCAATGATAGTCTCACCTAGTAGATAGACATATCTGCTAGTTTCTATGTAACTTATCATCTGCCCAATCCGCGTCCACATAGCACTTCAATTCGGAATCTCCTTTCGATGACAATTTTACCTTACTCTTTTACTCTTTTCACAGCGTTCCAGTCGTAGATAGTTGGCTTCTCTATTCGACGACAGATAGTAATCCGACTGCTACTGCTATTTCTGGTCTTGAGACAGTAGTGATCCCATCACTTTTCAGTATCCAGTTTTGTCATCGAAATCATGATCTGGATTCGAAATCTTCGCAGTTTGATTTAATAAGAAAGATCCGTCGGAGTGACGATGTATCTGAATATCCAGATAATGGCTAACATCACCCAAGTCCTTCATTCGAAAAAATTCTTGTAGTTGTCTTTCCACTTCTAGAGTTACTGCGGCTGTTTTTCCAGCTACCAACATGTCATCTACATACAGTAATATGTATGTGTAATCTTTGTACGTCTCCTTCTTCGTGAATAGACATGGATCTGCTTTCGCAGGCTCGAATACTATTGCTCTGAGTGCTTGTATTGCTGTCTCATTCCAAACTCGTGCTGTTTGTTTCAAACCGTAAATACGTTTCTTCTTATTTTCACTCCCTTGCTTCAAAAACCCTTCTGGCTGTTCCATGTACAGTTCTTCTTTAAGTTCACCATTAAGATAAGCGCTCTTCACATCAAGATGCGATCATGGAGCCCCTTCTGAGCAGCTAATGTCAACAAAATTCGTACGGTTTCATGCCTAACTACTGGAGCCAAAGGTTTCATCATAGTCCTCACCATAACGTTGCGAAAAACCGTTCGCTACTAACCGTGCTTTATATGTATCAACATTTCCATCACATCAACTTTTTCTTTAAAAACCCATTTACAGGCTATTGCACGTTTTCCCACTGGCAAATCCGTCAACTCCCAGACCTGGTGTTCATCAAGTGACTTTATCTCATCTTCTGCAGCAGCAATCCACAATTTTTGTTCCCGAAGTGGTAGTTTAATCAACTCGGTCCAGGATTCAGGCTCTCTGACACAATTCTCGGTGACTTTGTAACCATAACGTACTGGTGGTATATTTTTGTTCGCTCGGGCAGATAGTCTTCTCCCAGGTTCTTGAGAACCATACTATTTTCTGCATCTTCAACGTCTTGCAAAGTATAAACATCATCATCTTCATCATCTTCCACATCTGCCACACCTTCATTTTCAGCATCTTCCACATCTGCTACATCTTCATTTTCTTGATTTCCAGACATAGAATCATCTCGATCCTGTGGACACTATTTGACTCGATGAACGTTCCTCACTTGAAGTCACATTTTCTTGTCTATTCAATGAACCATCTTCTATTACTCGAACTGATCTGCTAATCCATACCTTGTTCGTCTTTGGATTCAGAATCACGGGAGTATATAAGTTTTAGTGCCAGGGCTCATAACCTGTTAAGTACTTAGTATTTTGCAGTGACTTAAATAAAACAGGCTATTAATCTTGAACACGTTTTATTTAACAGAACCTTTTATTAAAAATATATCTGACAGTCAACTAATTTAGAATGACAACTTAATTGAAAAGTCAAAAACAAACATGAAAAGCACATCTCCAACAATATTTTATTACTTCTTGGCGCTATTTTTTAGTTATTTGCGATTTCATGAGCCAAAAATGATGTTCAGCACTTCCTTTTTCACAGATTTTTTCTGACTAGTCACCCTGTACACCGGAGTTTCCCAAACTGATATCTAATAGCCACAGCACACCCCCTACTACCGGGGGGTTACGGATTACCCCCTAGCATAGGGGGGTGCGGGAAATTTTGGAAAATATAACCAGTAAAAACGCGTTTTTATGCATTCTGGAGGTGAAATCTATCCTAAAGGGTCTGATAAAAATAAACTCTCACAATAAATAAACAGTTTCATTATTTATTATTTTATTCTGGGTCCGGCGGCACCCCTAGCCAGCCTTGTACAATATAATTTAATTACGTCTTTACTCTTGAAATAATTTTTGGTGCCTCAACTTTGCAATTATATGTTTCTTTTAGCCACAGTTTTTCGTCTCCATTCCATTTATATTAACTATAAACCATTCATTTTAAACCATTACTTCAGTGTTCTCCTAAACGTTCAGGCGGATGAGCCGATACAAAATTATCTTTTATCTAAACTACTTAATTTCGCACATCAGCTTGTCAGTCCAAATTCCCGCAGCGACGAAACAAAGTATCCGAAGAACACCGATATTAAAGCTCTAAATCTTAAATTCTTCAGCAACTGATCAAGTCTTAAAAGTTTCGCGACACATATTACAATACCGCCCGTCGTCCGTCTAACGGAACCCTCTTCAGTAAATCACCGCTTTTTCTCATTTTCTCGTGCGAAGCCTCTCCTCCATAGGCGACTGCAGACTTGTGTAAAAATGACCAGAAATTAATTTTCCGCTCGCCTGCCTTGATGCGCTTAACATGCACTTTGCATAGGGTCCCCAATCAAGTAAGCTGAATTTTGTAGGGTTGTGTAAAACTCCCATAACATAATTTCACAATTATTTTTCCTCTTAGCAAAGTAGACGGGGCTAGAGCAGGTTTAACCTCCTCATCCTTTGATAAACTCTGTCCGCCAAGACAAAAAGAAAAAAGAAAAACAGTTTTTTTCAGTAACTTAAAGAAACAAATTGCTAAAAAAAATTGTCTTTAATAATTCCATTTCATCCTTATGTTATATCGAATAATTTTTGGATTAAAAAAAATGTAATTGAAATTAATTATTAAGAAAAAATAAAAATATAGTTATTGTATAAAAATTTTGAAGATAGAGCCGAGGAAATTTGATCAGAACATCTATTTATTTTTAAATAAACAATAGCAACATTTTCAGTTAGAAATCTATTATAATGAATCCAGGAAACTATTTTTTTCTGTCAAAAATGCATTATAAAAATTGTGGCAATGGATACTGTAAAAACTAGAAAATCGGCAATTTCTATATTTTAAAAATAATCAAATTCTTACCCTAACATCACTCGACGTCGACGTCGGGACAATCTTTTGGTACTCAAGCATTTTTCTCGTTTACTGTTCTCTCCCTTTCTATTTTTCGGACCATGATTTTGTTCAACTGTATGACTCACAACACCAATCAAAAATTGCCCTAATTATCCCCTTCACCACACTAACTCACTTTACACCTACCATAAGAACTTAAATTTAAAAATAAAACCTAATTTTTCCATATCTATTACATTTAAATTTTTTTCACACCATCTTAAAGTCGAGGTTTCCACGAAGAAAATGAGCACTGATAAAGGTTAAAAAATGAAAATTTGTAAAATAACTTTTTCGATTGAAAATTAGGCTTTTTTTAATTTAAATTCGTATAAAATCGAAAAATAAATATTTTGATCTGAAAAAATTACAGCTTACTTAAAAACACAAAAAAGAAAGTTTTTACAAAGTTTCATAAAAAAAATATTTTAGCGGAGAAAAAATTAAAAATGGTTTTTAGCGATTTTCTCGATAATTTTGAGGTTGTATTTATTTTAAATTAAATAAAATCAATGTGTTCGAGACTCTCTCCAACAATCATATTTAATAAAATATAATTAAAAAAGTAAAAAACTAATAAATTTCAAAAAAGTACTAACTTTAAAACCTTAAATAAAGTTAAAACAAAAAAGTAAGAAGATTCTACCACACCGATCAATAAATTCAAAAATAATTTGTGGGACGCCCCTGAAATAGGATTGTTTATTAATCTGAGACGTACTGAGACATACGGTGACGATCATGTAATTCGGGTAGAGTAGGCCTTAAACAAAGACAGCGACAAATATTGTTCTCGAAACTAGGTCGCGTAGTAATAATGACAATATGCGGCGTTTCACTTCTATCCAAGAGTGTTTGAATTCTACAACCTTAGGAAAGGTGCCAGCATAAATCGGATGAAGATTTTCAAATCTTGGCTGCGTTTTTATTCAAAAACAGAAAAGATTTCATGAAAATTGTTATTTTTTAGCTAATCAGGCTGTAGATAAGAAAAAAAAGGAAAGTCATTATTTTTAGGATTGTGTAGGTTCATTCCATTTTTTTGTAACGTAGAAGGAAATCATTGACTTTCCGGAATTACAAAAAATTTGACTTTTTTTTGTGATAAACGGTTTTCACTGAAAAAATTTCTGGGACATAAGAAAGCACAGCCAGTTTCATCAAGGTAGTGAATGCACTTAATTGACGCCTTTTAGGCGCCTCCACTTCAATGACTAAAAAAATAAATAAAAAACTGTAAAATAAAAGAATAAAGGCAAAAACAAATTATTGGTACATCTAGGATCAAAACAAAAAATATTGACACAAAACATACCTAAATAAAAAATTTAAAGGAAATAAAAATATTAGAAATGTACGCACTTTTGTTGATGGAACAACTTGACTGGCCTGTTGGCTTATTACCAGCGCCATTAAATCAGTTTAAAAAAACTTCGAAGACCAGTAAAGAAAGATGAGAAATCGAAAAATGAACAATCCAACGCCATTTTCCCATCATTTTTTAAATGCGATTAGTAATGATGATTAGTGATTTTTTTACATTCACCTCGTCAGTTTTTGTTGGTTACTTTGTCCTCTTCTTTATTTTATTATCAGGATTGATAATTGACAGGTATATTCGAAAAAGATTTTTAAAATAAAGAGGTCCTTTTTTCTTTTTATTTAAAACTAACATCTATCGATAAAACTAAAAAGGTAATGTCATTAGACAGTGTTCAACAATAATAATTATATTATTGCCAAGGACAGGAAAAAATTTCAATAAGAGTTAAAGCTTTTAAACAATTCAATCGCCCTTTAATCATGTCGATAAAAAATTTAATTTATGTCCAAATGAAACGAGGGACAACATTAATTTGGACTAAATGACACTCTGGGATTAAAGGCAATGAAATAGTGGATGGGGCTTCTAAAGAGGTGCAACATTGGAAAAATTATTCAAATAAAAAACTTTCAAGATATTATTAATCTCTTCAAGAAGGATATCAGAGGTAGTTGAGAACAGCAATATAAAGAACACGCAAAAGTATCTGCAAACCAATATTTTAGATTACATCCTACTCTAACGAATGGTATTCCCTATATAGATACTTGGAGTTACAGTAAACGACATACGTCCACTATTATCCGTTTAAAACTCAACCATGGACGATTCCCTGCACATTTGTATGAAATCGGTATCCTTGAATCTCCATATTGCATCCACTGCCCAGATAACTCTATTGCAGATGTTAACCATATTTTTCTTGAATGCCATAGAAATGCCGCACAAACAACAATATTGTACGGTGATTTGCAAAAAGAAAGTTTACAATTTCCAATCAATATCTCTTTTCTGCTAGCTAAAAATTACAAGACTATTTTCGATATATTATAATTAATTTTGTTATAGCAACGAAAACAGATTTATAATTATAAAAAAAAAATCAATGTGTTCAAATTTCTGTGGCTAATGGATCTTGTCTGATGTCACCCCCCCCCCCCCCCTCGCCTCACATACACTCAGAAGAGTTAAAGCATACAGTCGCCCCAACCAACTTACTTTATTCAACATAACAAGTTTATTAATTTATGTTCAAAATCCATCCTTTACATATTTGCTTTCGATCTTTTAAACCTTCCTTTGTGATATCCATCAAAAAAGGAGCCACAGGAAACACGCTAATATTGTAATTATTAACGACAGACGCACTTTTACATTTTTTATTAATGAATTCGAATTACTTTAATTATTACAAACAAATCAACGAATAGAAAGGTTTCAAGCCATACTTTATCGGTAATTTAGATATATATTTTTGATATCATCAATCAATTCAATTTATTTTAAGCTTTATCTCTAATAATCTTATTCGATGATAACAGATCTTGGTTATTGAAACCAAGCAAATTATTCTTAGCTATTTGTTTTTATTATTCGAACCGGATATTTTGTAATTGTAGGATAGCCTACCACTATTTTCGATAAAAATTATAAGCAAAATCCTTTCTAAAAAAATTACTTGTTAAAAAAATGTAAATAAACATTTTTTTAAATAAATAATTTTGAAAAATTTGTGTACTAAAGGGATAATTGTCCCAACTGCTCCCCTATGTCTAATATATACGGTGTGTTATTGAAATACCCGCATATATTGAGGGAGGTTGGAAAATTTAGGAAAAATTATAAGAAAATTCAAGCTAAATATACGTTTTGAGGATTGGATATTGGTTTTTACGATTTGTTTTTGAAATACGCATTCTATCGAAAAAAGTTTAATGTACAGGGTTATTCACTATAAATTACCCACCCCTAATTACCGTTATTAATGCCTATAGAAAAAAAAGTTTCAAATAAAAGTTGTACGGTTATAACTTTTTTTTGTTAAAATGCTATCAAATGTACAGTAGCGTGCAGATTTCAGGGGATACAAAAAAATAATATTTTTTTTAAATAGGATACCCTGTATATTTTTACATTTTTATAATCCTCTCGACGAGCTGATTTCAACAATGTATCATACTTGATGTATAATCTGGATAATAAAGGATCTACAGCCACCTGAAAAACACATTTTTTGGATATTGGAAATCCCATCTGATTTTTAATCACCCTGTATACAATATTTTTTAGTGCCACAGTATAGAATTTGAAAAGTTAGGATAGACACATGTAAACCGTTTTTCTCGATTTTCAACCGTTTGGCTACTACAGCTACTTTAACTCAAAAAATGTGATTTTTCAGGTGGCTGTAGATCCTTTATTATCCAGATTAGACATTAAGTGTGATACATCGTTGAAATCATCTCATCGAGAGCATTATAAAAATGTAAAAATATATATTTAAAAAAAATATTATTTTTTTGTATCGCCTGAAATCTGCACGCCACTGTACATTTAATAGCATTTTAACAAAAAACGGTTATAACTTTTATTTGAAACTTTTTTTTCTATAGGCAACAATAATGATAATAAGGGGTGGGTAATTTATAATGAATAACCCTGTACAAGTTGTAGAAAACTTTTGAATTGATCATTTTTCAACATAGCCTTAAAATTATCTAGAAGACGTTTTTTCGTTTTTAATTTTTATTTTGCACAAAAATAATTTTTTTTATGAAACTTTGTGAAAACGTTTTCGATTTCATTTGAATCTAAATTAAAAAAAAGCTTAATTTTCAATAGAAAAAGTTGGTTTACAAATTTTCAAATTTTTTTTTAACTTTATCAGTGCTCAATTTCTTCGTTGAAACCCCGATTTTAAGATGGTAATTCGTATAAAAATGATTGGCTCTAGTCTATAAGGGGGTTATTGGGGGGTTTTGTTTCAAGGCTAACAAGATCCGTATAAATAAAAAAATTAATTTGATTAAAATAAGACATTAACCACTGGTCCTTAACGAATATTTTTAACAACACAATTCAGCGTTATCTTAATGAAATGTCGACAAAAAGTCTTTACATTTGGCATTTTTAGAATTTAAAAAAACTGTCATTTTCTGCATACTTTAATAGATACAGTAACAATTACTAGATAAGTTCATTCAAAATAGTGGAGAAAGTTTGCAAATAAAATTTTATCAAAAATAAGATTGGTTGATTATGACGATGTATCTGACTGAGGTTTATAAATGCCTCAATACTGCAGCCTTAAAACTTATTGTCCTATGTCAGTGATGTTTAGGTGAAAAGGTTTGTTATCTTTTATCAGGCTGAGTAGCCTTTTCACCAGATTTTCTTTTTGAAAGTCCTGTGGTAGGTTATACCTCCAGTGTATGAGTGCCTGGCACTCTAGTATGATATGAGAGGACGTCAACTGGGAGAAAACCCAGTCAAATAGACGGTACAATGAAACAACTGATCCGAAGAAAAGTGCATTCGTTTTATTTACAAAAAAAGATACCTACTTTGGATAAACTTTTAGTAGACATTAATGGAGACGAATCTTTGCCAAACGTTAAAAGAGACAAATTGTGGAAAACTTTACATGAATTAGACTTCGTTTGGGAGAAGAACTATAGAAAATCTGTGCTCATAGAGAAAGATGAAATTATTTGTTGGAGGAGGCAATATTTAAGGGAAATTAGAAAAATTAAGAAGAGAAGACAAAAATATTTTTTATTTAGATGAAACATGGATGAATGAACATTTTGTTTAAAAAGTTTGGCAAGATAAACAGGTTACAAATACTCGTCAGGAATTTGTAGAAGGTTTGTCTACTGGCTTAAAATTTCCAAATGGTAAAGGTCCCGTTTAATTATCACTCATATTGGAGGAGATAAAGGATTTGCTGATAGAGGCTTGTTAGAATTTGTTTCAAATTCTACGAAAGACTACCATGAAGAAATGACTGCTGATATTTTTGAGGAATATTTTAGTCAAATGATAGATTTATTACCGATCATTTCTGTAATAGTTATGGACAATGGCAGTTACCATTCAAGATTGAAGGAACCGTTACCTAACACTAAATGGAAAAAGCAAGAACTCTCCGATTGGCTAATAACCAAAGAAATAGTGGCAGAAGAGGGATTACTCAAAAAAGAGCTATTGAAGTTTTATAAACAACATTCACCAACATTTAAAAAGTATAGTGTAGTTGAAATAGCCAAAGAACATGGAGTTAAAGTGTTGAGGTTACCACCTTATCACTGTGAACTTAACCCCATTGAACTAATCTGGGCTCAAATGAAGGGATATGTCGCGAGAAACAATAAGACATTTAAACTTCAAGATGTTCGTCAACTATTAATAATAATAATAATAATAATCGGGAGAAACCGACTTACTTATAGGTATCACTCCGGTATAACCTTTGCCATAAAAACTCTGCTATCATGCATTTTCAAACAGAGTATAAGTGTTATCTTATTTTAGTTAGCCAGAACGAGCAGGGTTTGTAGACAGTTCCAGACTAATTTTGATCTGATTTTGATACATGATAAGGCCTGTAGGGCAGCTTGACTGTCAGAGTAAATGAGGATTGACAAAAATAAGATGCTTTAAATATTTCTAAAGTTACCAATCTTTGTTTGCGATATGTTTTTGATTTTGTTTCAATGCTAACACGATCCATATAACATCAAAAAAAAATTAATTTGATTAAAATAAGACATTAACCACTGGTCCTTAACGAATATTTTTAGCAACACAATTCAGCGTTATCTTAATGAAATGTCGACAAAAAATCTTTGCAATTGGCATTTTTACAATTTAAAAAAACTGTCATTTTCTGCATACTTTAATAGATACAGTAACAATTGCTAGATAAGTTCATTCAAAATAGTGGAGAAAGTTTGCAAATAAAATTTTATCAAAAATAAGATGCTTTAAATATTTCTAAAGTTATCAATTTTTGTTTGTGATATGTTTTGTAATTGAATTTGATAGTTTCAAATTTTTTATTTTCAAAGTATAGTGTATTGTGTGTTACATTTGAACCAGTGACGCCCGGCTAGGGATGGCTCTGGAGCGTCGCCTTTCCTCAATTCATTACTTTCATTTATATTTGTAAGTACAAAGCACAAACCATTTCTTTTAATAGTTTGGGATTGGTAAAGTCTTCGTTTTTCTCTGAGTTGTACCGAATTTGTCTTTTGATCCTCTTAATTTAATTTCGTTCAAAAAAGAATTTTCATTTTTTGCTTCTAATTCCAAAGATTCCATAACCTGTCATCGAAGTAAAAATTCGCAAAATTATCTCAGGCCCCGTTGACTCAAAATGATTTCAACGTTTATCACCCATTTTTTAAATAATAATTGTTTTTTACTTTCTCTGGTATCATCTCTGCCAGTGTTTTTATGCCGTATTACTCAGTATGAATTTATGTTATGCTTATTTCAACTAGTACAAAAATTCCAATAATTTTACCTGAAGATTTTCGTACTAGTATCAGCAACCTTTCAATGACATGCAATTTATTATTAACAAAACAAAAATATGGAAATCCCTGAATGCCAATCATCAAGTAGTGATATTCCCGAATACTGGCGAATGTCTAGTCAGTTTGATAAAATAATTTAAACAATTAATAGTATTACAAAAACTCTTTATTTATTTAGATTAATTACATGACCACAGGTATGTTTTGCTTTACTATCTTATCAGTTAATCATTGATTATGTAGGATTTACGTTAATTACGCAATTTATTAGGAAGGTTGTCACTGCCATAAATGTTTACTGAATGAATTACATATGAATTATTTGTCAAACTGACAGACTGAACTAATTGTTATTCGAGTGAAAACGTATAAAAATGGATCATCTTTCAACAACATTGGTTTGCATTTTTTACTACAGTTCAAGCAGAAGCTCGAATAATTGAACAACCTGGCCTAAACTGCAAACACCTAAACACCACTTATTAAACTGTCATTAAAAAGCCTTTAAGCTATGCAAATTTTTAATAATCTATGGTATTTTACTTTCAAGTGGTCTTACCATTCCCCAGTACGAACCCGAGATCATTGTTTTCTTCTGGATTTTATTTGAAGCGTATTTGCTTTAAAGATTTCAATTTTGGGAGAATCCACCGAGATCTAGAATTCACAATGTACACGCCAATCCAGCAACGCTCAAATCGACATCTTGTGACGCGGCCCGTAAGTTAATAGTTAATGTTTGTTTACCTAAAATTCCGTTCAAACGGTGCTCGTGACAAGTTCAAAATGCTCAAAATGTTACGGTTGTGTGTCTACCTAAAGCGACATCTTGTGGCGCGGCCCGTAAGTTAATAGTTGTGTTTGTTTAAAATTCCGTTATGGGCAGGCGTATTGTCCAAAAAGATAACCAGTCTAACAAGCTAAACATCCTTAATGGTCCAATACTCGCTATTACACCCGATGGTCTACTGAAATATCGAGATCTAATAGCATTAGATCGGCTACTGATAATGCCAAACCATGAATAAATGGGATATATCTCTATATCTTCTTCAATACGCGTATCAACCAGGAAATTCAACAAAACAAACACATTGGAAGATAAAGTAATGGTAGTAGCAACATTTGTAGATATTGATAAAACATTCTATAATGTCTCTAAGAAATAAATAATTATTGCTCTAGCATTGGAAGCAGTCCCACTCATTTTGTGTCAATGGATTAGTAAGAAAGGGCAATGATATCGTCTATAGGGGAAGTTAGAGAAGGGGTTGTCCTCAAAGAAGTGTGTTATCACTTCTATCTTGGGCCATTCTAATAGATGACCTCATTTGAAGGCATCAATTAGCGATTATTGAACCCAAATTGCTCCAAACGTTGATAGATGATGGAGAAATTTAACAAGGAACCAACACTTTCAAACGTTTGCTCGATATGTGCAGAAAAGGATGTGCGGAGTCCTAAGACCTGTGATAACTTATAGATCGATGGTGTGGTGGTGGAGTGGTCCAATTACAACTCCTAGAGCAGCATTAGAAGTCTTCAATATCTGCAAAGGTCAAGGTGGAAGAATTTTTGACTTTACAGTCCCATTTTAATCTAATCAAAGTTATTCCTTTCTACTTTGATATGTGTAATTTGTGATGGAGTGATGAGTTTTTCTCAGGGTATCTTTTCTTCAGGTCCCCTAAAAAGTCTCTTTGAGTATTCCAAGCCATTTGGATCAGTTATTTCGTCTAGCTTATCCTTGCGGTATTGAAATACAAATTGTACGTAACTTTCTTCAAAAAATATATGTCTGATTCATGGTTGGTAAGGTATATAATCAAATTACCTCGATTTTGTTTTTAAATTGATAATTAAAATATAAACAACTTGCAACTCAAACAAAAACTGAAATTAGATACATTTTACTCTATGCGCATTATCTCTTGTTAGTAATAGAAATCGTTACTTAAAATATCACTAGACTATTTGTTTAAATACTTTTTGTTTAAAACTTGTCATGTTCGCGATAAGGCTGTGATGTTTATTTCAACAACAGTGACGTCAAAATAACTAGAAAATTATTACATTTAACCTTAGAGATATGCTAATATTTCCTACAGGAACATATGTTAAGTTTATCTTTAGTATAAGTCGACAGTTAATTTTTTTTTTAATATAGTGCGCATGTTGATATCACTAGTTTACATAAAATGAATTTTTTATTGCGAACAATTAGTCACTCGAGTTATCTCAACTTTTTATTTGTTTATCCGTATTTATAACTATTTAATTTTATGCTTAAAACAACCCTTAAAAATAATTTTAAAAGCAGAACGATTCAAGAAAAAAAAAACAAAATGTATAATTGAAATAAATATTTTTTGCTTGACGTACTTTTCACTGGTATCATCAGAATCCAATGATAACACTGAAGGGATTCCTTATTCAATATATTCCTAGATTTTACGAAAATGTGATGTGAAAAATATCCACGCGATTTGTTTATAAACCTTGTACGAACCGCAACGTTCTAGAGCTAAAATTAATTTAAAATATCAGAATATTATAACAGTTTCTGCAAAACAGAAATACCCAATAATAACATGCAAATATCGGGAGAAAATGATAAGTTGCAAAGGTATGATTGAAGCGAAATTGCAGAGCTCTATCTATCAATGACCTACCGAACTGTTAAAGCTTAATTGATATTCTATGAGACTTAAGTATAAATTGGTAGAAAATAAGTGTTTAATATTTTCCTTGCGGTCTTTAAAATGTTGCCTTTTGGTTGTAGTAACAATTATTGGCATAATATCCCCCTTAAAAACATACAAAACATTTGTAAGCCGATGTCTATGAACACATTATAAATCATTCCTGAAATGATGTATAGCTAAATAAATTGCAATGGTGAGCATTGTTTGTAATAAAAAAATACACTATCAATCTTTGGGAATTGTTAACTTATCTTAAACCCATAATTTTTATTGGTCCAACGGTACACATAGCACCTGTGATAAATTCTTTATAGACAAAACAGAGATAATGGAATACATGACCTGTACGGTGTTTGTCAAGTTAGGTATTCCTGGAAAAGTACGAGGGCGATGCTGAAATGTTTTAGATATAAAGAAACATTAAACTTTTAAAACAATTTTATTATACTCCATTTAGTCAATACAGTTTTGCATTGTCTCAAACCGCTTGTTAAAGACCACAGATTAGGTTTTTGTCGGAATTTCACTATTGGACCCCTAAATTTTTCTGAATAAGGAGGATACGGTACATATAAACGCCTTGTGATATCAAAAAGTCGACTAGTGTATGTTTTGTAATAATTCTATTTAATTCCTCGAAGTTTTTCTATCAATGCGGCCATGTTGACTGTCTTTTTGGATTCTGGCTAGATTTTTTCACTGTGGAGGCTCATTTTAGAAATATATTGCTGCTTCATTTCTGGATTCTCATTATATTTGGCACGATCAGTGAAAATATTAAATACGTTTTTAAATTAATTGATCGAAAAGGCAAAATATAGATTTGTCTAATATAAGAAAGGTATCTAAAAAACAAAGTTACATTAAATTCAAAGGATAAATGTACCATTCACCCAGCAGATACAACAGTTACGATTAGAAAAACTATTAAACAATAGAAACTGAAGAAATACAAGCAAATGCAATAAATATAAATTTAAAGTAGATATAACCTAAAAAGAGAAAACTCTACCACAAGAGGACGAGAACTTCATATATCAATACCAGGTAACTTTGTAAGGATAAAAGATTTCCTTGTATTCCAAAAGAAAACACACGGTATAATAAAAGATTAGAACAAAAGTTAAACGGCTGTTAAGAACAAAAGAACGGATGAAATAAGAGTTAGTTGGGACAATATATCTGAGTGCAAAAGAACAACTGTACTATCCACGCGTATGCACTTATTTCGTTGTTAGGGAAGAGTAAAGAGCAGTCAATTTTATTTTACAATATTCTTGATTCTTCTTGGTTATGATTTTTGTTGAAAAAAAAAATTACATTTAATAGTGGCCTGATTTCGAAAATAATTTTTACGATTTCATTGATTTGAGGTTCCTTTTTCACTACTTGGAAGCTAAGCAAGGTGTGGAGGGGGGAAATTAACATGTAACTGTATGGGAAATGGGTTTTTCGCACGTAACTCGCCGAGTTTTATTCGGATCGAAACGATTTAAAGGGGTAAAATGAAGTGCTCGCAAAAAGGCATAAATTGAATTTCGTCCAACGGTACTCGAGATATTGCGATTTGAAAGTACCTTGATCCGTGTTCGTGTTTTTCGCGAGGAAGAAAGTGACTTAGAGACTTACTTCTTTTTCCTCCGATAGATAGTCATGACCCAAGTACTGTATCAGGACCTGCAGGTGCGCGTGATATATTTATGCCGGGGTCTCTACACTTGCTTTCCCGCGAAAAACGCAAACTCTACTCAAGGTGCGTTTATATGGACTATCTGAAAAGTACATGTACATAAGTACTATATACCTTTGAGGCTTTTTCAGCACCAATTTTACTGTATTCACGTCGGTTGTTCTCCTTCTAAATTTCTATCATCCTTAAATTATTTTCCACCTATTCTAACTATCTCTTGTTGAGACTTGCTCAATCCATTTTCTTTAATTTCTACATCTATCAAGGATCTTCCTTGTCATTCTATTTTCAAAATATATTTACACTTACTTGTCGTAGTCATCTTAATTTTTTTAGTATTTATTTATTGCTCCAAAAGTAAAGTTACAATACATTGAAATTACTCTATAATGGACATTGGGGCTGCTCCTGATCTGCATTGGGTCTATCAATTCCCCCAAATATTCTTCTCATTGTTTTTTGCTCACATATCTACAGATTTTTTCCATTATTTTTATTTCTGGTCCAATTTTCGATGGTACAAAGAGATGATCTTAGGATTGTTTCATACATTCTGAAAGATAAGTTAAAATATATCGCTGCATGTATGATTTTTAAGTATCTAATTTTTTTTTAACTAGCAGATGCTTTTGAGCATCTGCTAGCATGATGATAAAATACAAAGACATAAAAAAAACTGATGATGAAGTGGAAGAAATGTTAAACAAATCTCATGGAAATTACGATTGTATGAGCAAAGGTTGTGGGTGCAATATTTAAAGATTTCAGGATATTTTAGATAAGAAAACAGTTCCTTGTGGCACTCTTGCGTTTATTTCTTTGAATGTCGAATATTCATCATCTTGCTTTATGCTAAAAATGCTATTTGTAACACGGTAATTGCTTTGATAGGAACTTATGTAGTTTATTCTCCAGTTATTTCACAAAAAAATATTACAAAATTAAAATTCACGACTCCTCATCCCCCCTTATTCCGAAGAAATGGTACTTTTATCAAAATTTTGTGATAAAATTGACCTTCACGCCTTAAACCGGATTTGCTCTCAGAAAAAGAAAATATTACCATAACACTACCATTAAATGTCATGGTTGTAAACTATTATTATAAAACGAGAATATGTGTGAACTGTATTAAATTATATCTGGTTTACGAAGTAATGAAATTATGTACAAATAATTTGTTACATGCATATCCTCAGTTTTGTGCTGCGTAATGGCAAAATAATAATAAATGATTGTGGTAAAATGTCTACGAATTAAGACCGAAAAAAAAGAAAAACTGTTTTTGTTGTTAGTGTTGCTTCCGTCATTTTTTCCCAATTATTCCAACATTATCTGTTGTCTTTTTTTGGGTACGGGATGATTTTATTTTAAATTAAATACTTGACATTTTTTACTATTACCGTGTACATGATTGCTCTTGGTTTAGGTCATATAATCAAGTAGGCGCACTTCAGTTTTAACAAACTGACAATCTGTCATAATATCAATGATTATTGCCTGTCAAATATCAATTTTTAACCAATCACGTGCTTGGAAACTGATTTGACGCATCCAATCAAAACAAAATAAAGCGACTATTCACCTTGGTGGTAAATAGTCGGCTATTTGATCATCGTCCTCAATATTCACCTGAAGGATGGTATTTATACGTATGTACAGAATTTTTTTTGACTCGGGAAATAATCGTATTAAATATAACACGACCTTGACAAATCAGTTACTATTTTTATTGCTACTAAATTTCTCGTATATTTTACAATTTGTCTCGACAATTTTGGCATTAATAATCAAAGAATAACTCTCGAGCTAAAGCTCTCGGGAGTTATTCAGATTATTAATGCCAAAATTAAGTCTCGACGAATTGATCCTAAAATAAACTCGTTTAGATGCAATAAAAATAGTCGACTATTTGTCAAGGTCTTGTTATATTACTGTCGACAATTTTAATGTTGATGTTAAAAATTATTAATTCAACTTTACAAGAGTTATCAGATATGCATTTGGTTTATGTTGAAATGCTTTGCAACGGCCATGAAAGTATAAGTCTTTGAAGAAAGATTTCCTCACTATCAGACTCCTTCTCGTTCAACGTTTGAAGCAATTAATCCTCTGTTGCGAGAAAGTGGTTCATTAAAATGTAATTCGATCTGCAGCTCTCAAGAGTAGAATTTTGAACCAAATCGATGACAATACTGATACTGGCATTGGTTTATTGTGTAGTTTTAGAGTTAGTAGTTTGATTCTGCATATTTATAGCCAGGAAAAGTAAAGAAAACTGGGATAGACTGGCTGCCGAGCTAATATTGCATTTTTTTATTTTTTTTTATTATCTGTGTATATGCCATACGATAAATAAGAGTTAGTAGTTTGTCACCCTCTATTACAGAAAAAAAAATGTAAAATTTCTATTTAAAATGGACGATAAAGTTAAAAAAAGATCATTATCTATAATCGAGAGTTAAATTAATTCTTTACTTTAATATCCCAAATCCATGACGAAAACTTCCGTTTTACTTATTTTCAACGTTTCCGAACTTCATTTCTGATATTTTTAATTAAGAAACTTTTTCTCAGTTGAAAACGGCATCGGCAATACGTCTTCCAATTAAGAAAAGGAGCGTCAAAGGGCGGTCATCTGAGATAATAAATCGTTTGCGGGTCGCTGCCTTCTTCTTCATCATTATCATCATCTCTGCCTTCCGGCCAACTTCTCCATTTCGATTTTTTGACGGGCTTTTGAGCGATTCGCACTGTTTTAGATCGAACTAAACGTTGTTGGCCAGATTGAAAACGATCTGTGTCTGTCTCTAATGGCACGAATTTATTTCTTGGAATGTAATAGAGACAAAAATAAGTATAAATCAATTTTAAATGGGACTTTTGAAAATAAAAAGGTAAATTTGGACGGAGTTATCTCGTCAATATTAAATATTGTCAGAGGTCACTTATTTAAGTACTTTGATTGAACTTTTTGTGCTGAATTCCAATGTTTTGGCGTCTTAAGTTGGGTCTTAGAATCAAATAACTAAATTAATAATACGAAGCTTTGGAAGAAAACAAAGTCCTTTATATCTCACTAGTTATTTATTATTGAGCGACCGGTTTCGGCGATCAGAATATCGCCATCATCAGGCCCTGCGTGGAAAAATTATGGAGTTAAAAGGAGGTCACAATGGCAGTTTAGTTTAAGTTATATAATTTAAGAAAATTTATTTTAATTTAATTTTATTTCAATTTAAGCAAAAAAAAACTCACCATAACTTTTCCACGTAGGAAATACTACAGGAAAGCACCAAAAATATGTCAACACAATATATTAAAATACAATTCTATTTTTGTAGAAAACAAGGACGATCTTATAGGTCCTATTTATATATTTAAAATTTAATTTATATTTATGGTGAGTTTTTTTTGCTTAAATTGAAATAAAATTAAATTAAAATAAATTTTCTTAAATTATATAACTTAACTAAACTGTCATTGTGACCTCCTTTTAACTCCATAATTTTTCCACGCAGGGCCTGATGATGGCGATATTCTGATCGCCGAAACCGGTCGCTCAATAATAAATAACTTGTGAGATGTAAAGGACTTTGTTTTCTTCCAAACCTTCAGTACTTACTACTCACATATGGCTAACCCTACTTTAAAAAAAAAAAAATAATAATTCATAATTAATGTATTTTATTGGATCCCAATAGGCCATCGACCGAGGTCCTTCAGCCTGTTACAATGAATTACAATTTGTTTATATAATTGTTAGATAAAACTATTGTATATGAATATACTTATGTGAAAAAAAAGAATTAAAAATGTGGACACTGGTTTCTGTAGTTGTTGAATTGTTGAATGTGTTCCCAGATGGTATTGAGTGGGTATTTTCTGTTGGGTCTTCCTTCTATATTCCTGTTCTTTTTGTGCGAATTTTTGGCCAATAGGAACAATTCCTGTTGTTTCATATAGCAGATTATTGGGTGGATTATGCAGAGGGGTGTCTAATCTTTGTTATAGTCCTCAAGGAAGTAGTTTAAACTAAATTTTTTACCATATATTTGATTTTTTTCCTGAAATGCCGACCCTCATTTTAAGTCAACGGTATATATTTCAAATTCATTCATTCCTGGTCAATTTTAAATCCTTTTAAGGAAACACCAATGGTTAGTACTTAAACTGTATAGAACGTTTAATAGTCTTTGGGTTAGAAGTTAATAAAACGACCGTTATCTCTTGTGTGATCTGCGTTACATTATTTACGTTTTTCTTTGGTTTGAGTATATAGTTCTGTGGAAATTACGTTTTCTGCTTTTTGCCCAAACATAGTTAAAGTTAACCACAGTAAATGATGAACTCCGTTCCACGCTGAACAACTTTTATTATGGTAGCCTTCCCATTACTCGATTCACTAGCTTTGCCATTAACTTTTTGAATAGGATAATAATAGTTTTAGAAAGTCGTGAATATGGTCATTTCGTCAATGATATCTAGAGGATATTCGTTTCGACTTTATAAATAAAAAATCATTACCAATGTAAAACATAGTAGGATAAATACTAAACAATAAAATTATTTACTATTTTACCATTATGAATATCAAAATTTACCAGTTTCATTTGATTAATTCTTATTTTAAGTAGTCGGTCACAATTATTCCTTCTTTGACTAGCCTTAAAGATTAGAAGGATAAATGTGATATTTGCTGGTTTTCACACAGTGAGTTCTGTTATATATTACTGGTATTTTGCTTTTTATTGCAATTATTTTAGGGGCTTTTGAAGCACCAAATATGTTAAATACTTTAATTTACCTCCTTTTACTAAATTTATTAAAAATCTTTTCTTTTATCATAAAAGGCGACTAGTGTCCAAATTTCTAGCTTCAGCAGTTTGGGCTTGGCGTTACTATCAAATTAGAGAAATTTGACAGTGGTATATACTTCAGTAGATCACTTAATTTTTCTAGTTAATAGTTACGTACTAGCTCTTATTTCTTTTAAGAAGATTGTTTCAAATATGTAACTTAAAGACTAGATAGAAGTGATGCTAAGAAAGTTTAGAAACTGCTGCCAAATGCTTTTTTTTAGGTAAATCAAAGCTCAATTTCAAAATACTACATCTCCCAAACATAAACACACTGTTTCTCACCGCTTTAAGAGTTGAATATCTAAAAGTTAGGTGGCAAATGAAAACAACTTCCCACATTTCATATTTCTAGCTTCACTGACTTTAGTTGCTACATATAAACCACCCTGTTTTACCCCTTTAGGAGTTTAATATCGAAAAACCCATTGTTAGTAGGTTCGAACGTGACAAATGAAAACGATTCAGTTTGGCTAATAGTGCTGAAATACCTACCTGTTGGGGTAAATCAGTTTTTCTCTAAATATCTATTGTAGATATCTTTGCCTAAGCGACTTGTATTAAAACAGCTTGCTAGATCACTTTACTAAGCTTTTAAGATTTAGGTGCGTTCAATTGTTCATTACCACACTATCAAAGATGGTTCCAACATCCAAATGTTTATTGTATATCATCCTATCAAAAAAATCTGTTATTTGACTACTTTATGTTTCATGCTGGGTCAAAGTGAGTCGAAATTTGGTGGTAAAATAACTGATGAATCTAGCAAAAAGTTTTTCTCCAAAGACATCCCACACCAAAAATCTTTGGAATTTTGGTCAGTCGTGAGCTGGCCTACTAATTTTTTTTTTCGTAGCAAAACAATCTATGGGAATGTTTTCTATAATTACAATCTGATCATGAAGATCAATAATCAATTTTGTTCTAACCTAACTTAACTAGAATTCTTAAATACTAAGGTCCTACTCACTAGTGTACCTTAGGGTCTGATAATTTTAGTAACACTACCGGTAACGTTTAACACAAAATCCGCACAATACTCTGTTTATAACTAGCAGTGTCACTGAACTAGTTCAAAAAGTTTGGTCCTCTTGAGTCTTCTTACTAAATAGGTATTATGGAGGAGCTGGATGACATCAACGTTCTCATGTTGGAGCAGCCGTTGTTCAACAGTTTCTACATCCAGGTCCCTATGAAGATCACTGTTGCGACAGTACCAGAGTGTATCGACGATGTTCCTTAATACTTTATTTTGAAAACGTTGAATAACTTGAATGTTACTTTTACTGGCGCAGCCCCAAAGCTGGCTACCATACGTCCAAACGGGTTTCAATATCTGCTTGTAGAGGAGCAGTTTGTTATGTGTGGACAACTTGGAGTTTCTAGTCTAGCGTCGAGTGTAATTCCAAGATATTTTGCTGTATTAGCATAGGGAATCTGAGCATTATTTATCCTTATGGGAATGTGTTGGTTTCGTTTATTAGTAAAGTTAAAATGAACAGATTTATTTTCATTTAACTTAATACGCCATTTTTTAGTCCGGGTGTTAATCTGGTCTACAGATGTTTGTAATTTTCGGTTAGCTTCTTCATGGTCGTTTCGTTGGCTGTTGAGCCAGAATGGCCTACAAAATGACGATGACCTTTGGAATAACCAGTATATGCATATTGGCCGGTAAAATAATTTGTAAACTTAACTTTAAATTCTAAATTTAAACGTTGGGATTGTTTTTTTTTATAAATCCAGGTAATTACAGGATTATGAAAAATCTGCGACGTCGTTTTTGATATACTCGATTCGATTTTAAAAGAGAAAATTTCCATACAGAAAAAGGAAAATACAAATTTATTATTCGACTTGCACGGAAAAGTTTTTAACATATAATTAGAAAAGTTTTACGCTTTTCTCTTTCCGAGGCGGTAAACGCCAAAGTTTTGATATATAAATAACTTTAAAAGATTTTATTGCTTGTTGCATTAAGATATTTTGAATTTTGCATATCCAGCTTTTGGTTCATCTTACAAGAGCAAAATTTAGATACTTTAAAATTTAATTAAAATAAGTTTTAACTTATATATCCACCTAAACTGTGAATAGTGGCGGAAGTCTTTATGATTCCAATAACAAGAAAATCAATATACGGAGTTACACTCTATGAGCGATTCGATAAAACCTAAAAACTATTCTTCCCAAAACACTAGGATATTGTACAATAAGCGCGAAATGCGCATTTCGCGCGAGTTGTGTACTATATTTTTTCTACGATTATATATAAAATAGTTTCCAAAAACGCACTGATATGTTGCTCTTTACGCCAATCAATATTTGTACTCATTTTCGTATTTTTTCTTTGCCTTTTGAGGAAGTAAATGTAACCAAGCTATTTGGGCCATTTCTGTGATATTTGGAGGAGTTAAAGTAAATATTTCACTTGTATCTTCACTTATTGCATTTAAGAACTGTCAGTGAAGTTCTATCAAACTGTGAAAGCCACCTAGACACTGTTAATTTCTTTCACATAATTCGTTGATTATATGGAAATATCCGGACCTACAAAATTTGTTGATTTTACCAAGCATTTTGTATAACGAAAATAAACATTTACATTTTTCATTTAAAAAAACAAGTGCCCATTTTAACAGTGTTACTCAACGTTCCATTAAATATTTACCTAAATCCATGATTTCTGAAATTGAATTGGCAACGTTGTATTTTCAACTTTGAATTTATGAGATGGCTGTCTTTTGACAAGAAAATTATTTATGTCCGTCAAATGAACATTTTTTCCTTTTGTAATACTTTTCAGGCTTATTCTGGTCATAAATTGCTACTTGGGCACTTGTAGAAAAGTTATGTACCTATGCGTTTGTATTAGAAAAATATGTTAAATAATCGTTTCAACGCACTGAATTTGTTTGTCTTGGGAGTGAGTATCCCAACATATATTTTTCAAAAAAAAATGTGAAAAATATTTTTCCGCGCAAAAATTTCTATTGCTATATTGATTTTATCATGTTTTATAGCATCTGTGAAAATTTCCTGAAAATCCCAACCGGCCCCATATTTTTAACGTTTACCCAGAGATGTGCGTGTCAGTAGTTGTCAAAATTTGTAGGTTATTATGGCGAAATTAAATAAAGTCAAACCTTGACGTTGATATTTACAAAAATAGGTTATTTTCTTATGACGATTTTCCATCTTCACTCCACCAACGTTTTCGCCGGCCATTGCTAGAACAACATTATGTATCGGGACTACGTTACTGAACGTTGCTTTGGAATACCCCTCGCACAAAAATATGATATGATTTCCATCGATGATCGACAATTAACTACTTTTGACAAATTAAACTAATATATTTATCAGTTTCTCTTCTAATGGAAATGAAACCACTTATTTTAAAGAAAAAGGGGGCTTTAATTGACGTTTTGACTTTCTTGAATGAAAGTCGTTTTCAAAATGACGTAACAAAATATATAATAAAAAATTTACTCTGTGTTTTCTGCCGTTGCTAGGAAATAAACTAAAAGCTTAACTTTTCTTGTAAATATCTCGAAAGACATGAGACCTGCATTTTTTGCCGATTTAGATAGGAATTAGTCTACCCTGAAAGTTTCATTGAATTCTGACGAGTGGATTTTGAGATCCTCCGGACATACATACATACACACATGAATACAAACCTTGCTCGTTTAATAGTATTTGATACCTACTGAATATGCCAATATACAACTATGTATGTTTCTTAATTGGTGGCGCCTATGGAACTTGTACTTTATAATCGTAGAAAAATAGATTTCTCACGCCGTGCCTGTTACTTACATGAGTTATATTTTATATAATCTTGTTTTGACTCTGCAAGAAATAAAAAACAAATGATAAAATGAAGTAGAACTTTGCTGTTATAGAAAAACAAACAAAAGTACTCGCGTCATATCTTTCAGATTCAACGCTCTCTTGAGTTATAAGGAAGCACGCTAAATTAAAACAAAAAGTAGCAAACTATGTTGATTTATGTAAAATATAATAAAATTAACATTAAATACTCGCGTTGTGTCTCACAGAGATTGCATATGCTCTACATTTCTACGTTGTACTTCCGATGTCTAGACATTAATGAACTATTAACCGGAAGAAATTAGCGTTATGTGTTTGCTAAGAAAAGTATCTCAGAAGTCTCAGTTTAGGCGCCGGTAACAGAGTGTTAAGCATTTCGAATTTAAAAAAATTGTTGCGGAAGGATTATCCTTTTCCTAAGCGGATCAATACATACACCATTTTATCTTCACGTCCCTATTGCTAATGAATACACTGCACCGCGACACCAGTTGATTAGATTTTAAAGAAAAGATACTCCTCCAAATATGAAACTTAAAAATCTATCAACCTGGAGAACCTTTCAAGCTTTAATATTCACAGAAAACGATAGATATTTTTTTTCTACTTCACTGGGTAATCAACAAAGTAACAAAAGCAAGTTTGTTCAAGGTATAAAGATTTTTGAACACCGCACCGCCCCACCAAAAATTTCAAAAACAAATGAATCGAAGGTTTACAGAATTCGCTTCACGTTTGTTTCTTGGTTCGCCCGTGACTTCCAGGAGGAATCTTCAGATTCTTATTCTGCGGTGAACGCTCTTATTCCAGTTGGGCTTGCTATATTCTAGTTTTTCATTCAACTTTAGTTTTTTTTTATCAAAAATAAGTGGACCCTTCCACAATTTATTTTGAAATTTTGTAGTTCTTATGCGGTAAGTGCCTAAAATAATTAGGTACTAACCTCTTTCCAAACCTAGATAGCTTACTGGTTTGTAATAAAACGGGGGATTTCAGAAGGCCTGGAGGGACAAATTCGTATTATATTAAGTTGAAACACTATCGTCGACCACTCAATCAAAACACAATTTTAACACACTCTACGCGCGTTTCGCCAACTCTGTTGGCATCATCAGGAGTTGATGATAGATGTTAAAATTGTGTTTTGGTTGAGTGGTCGACGATAGTGTTTCAACTTAGTTGATAAACCAAAGGTTCCAATTTCCCAATTTAATCGTATTATACAGGGTGTTTGATAGTTAAACCGACAGAAACTATAAATAGACGGTACTTAGGTGATTCCAAATAACATTGGTTACTGGGTCTAACGCCTTAAATAACCGAGATACGGGCTGTTTCATCCATTTCGGCCAAAATTTTGATAAGCCGTAACTTTAGAACCACCCAGTAGATTTCTCTCATACTTGGTACGGGTATAGTATGTTGATAGCCCAATCCTATAGTGTAAGAACTACAATTAAAATCCAGATCCCGATTAAGAAGAATTTGTAAAATTTGAAAATCCCCAAAATAACACCCTGTATATCAGATTTTTTAAAATTGGGATGGATATTTGAAAAGAATGGAAAAAAATGAGTTAAAGTGAAAATTTTTTTTAAGTGCACATCCCATTCTACTACTGGATTTTTAACGTCAAATTACATCAAATGCATTTTTTTCATTTTCACAAGCAGTAACTTTCGAAATACCTGGTAGATTTCTTTTATATTTGGTACAGGTATCATTTTTTAGTAGCCCAATCGTATAATATAAGGACTACACTTTAGTTAAAGTCCAGATAAGGATTAAGAAAAATTTTTGTAATATTTGAAATCCCAGACATTCGAAACGAATGGAAAAAACTGAGATATTCTGACATATTTTTATAAATGCACATCTCGTTCTTCGTAATTATTACCAAACTTTTAAAGTTAAAATTCAATTAATGCATTACTTTTTTCATAAGTCATAACTTTGGAAACACCCTGTAGATTTCTTTAATAATTAGTACAGGTAGATTGTTTAAATAGCCCAATCGTACAATACAAGAACTAAAGTTAAAACCCAGATCCGGATTAAGAAGATTTAAAATTTAATCGGATACCTATTTGAAAAAAGAAAAAAAAATGAAAAAAGATGTGTTATTGCCAAAGCCTACTTGACAGTTTAATGAGTTTTGTATCCGGACTTAATCCGAAAAATTAAATCTGTATTTTTACTTAATGTTATATTTTTGGGATAAGTACGTCACTGTGCCTATTAAACTTTAATTAATTACAAGTGAAACTAGTAGAATAATTGAGTTCGCCAATATTATTAAGTGTCCTATTTGATAGTGGGAGAACATGCAGTGTCGTTTCCAGTGTATTTTCTAAAAACTATTGGCCGCCATTTTTGGAAAAATAATAGTATTCGATTTTCATAAAAATAAAAAAAATATTTCAGGTTCTAAAGTAAGATTTTTGTGAGGGAATGAATCAATATAAAAAATGAAAATCGAATTTTTATTATTCCCTAAATTGGACACTTTAAATAAAGAAATAAAATGTTGGATTTTCTTAGACAAAAGTACACAGAAAATACTTCTTTTTAAGATAAAAAATTGTTCTCTACTATTGTTTTTCCAAAAATGGCGGCCAATTCAATTTTTTTCGAAAAATGCCAATTTTGGCTAGGCAGATACATTTTTTTTTTTAATTTTTACCATGTCTTCACGACATAAAAATACATATTTTCTCCAATTTTTAAGAAAATTCGAGGATTCTTTGGTTATTTATTGCCAGTTGAGAATGCTCTTCTAGCATTGCCATAAACCGAACAAATTGTAATGACATTATTAATAAAATTTTAGATTGACAGTTCTCAGTTCTCATTCTAATCAACACAGCCAACAGCCACAGTTTACTCACTTTTACCAAAATAGTCATTTACTATGGGTCTACTTTAAATTCAATGTCATTTTAAACTTCAAAATTTTCATATTTTGGACCCCATTTTCAAGGAGTTCCCGAAGTGGTACAGAGGGGCATATCAAACCCTAAGCTTTCTTTTTGATGCTCTATCAAAATCTGAAGTCAGAATTTTAAAATCTAGCTGAATCAACGATATTTTCTATTATAAGCGCGAAATGATACAAACTCTTCAATACTTTACGAGTGGGAAATGCGTATTTCGCTCGAGTTGTACACTATACTTTTTCTACGATTATGTATCTCTTATTTGCAAAATGAAAGCATACGAGCAGTTTATATTTTTATTTGACTTTTAAAATTTAATTACTATTGTAGAAAGTAAAGGTTACAGTTCAATAATGGTATTTTAAGTTAACTCAAAACCATTCAAATTGATTAAGGCCTTTTCACACTTGACCGATTCATTTAACCTATTTTGGTGGGTTAAAATAGGGGATCAAAGTATAGTGTATGTTGACTGGTATTCTTATATTTCTTCCTATTTGTAAACGAATCAGATGTAATTTTTTTGTATTTTATTGGTCTGTTTTCGGGTTTTCGTATTATCAATATAGAAAAAAAAAGAAACGGTCCTGTAAGTATACCGTTTATACCCAATATCAGGTGGTTTGTTTACAACGTATATCTACCTATATAATAAAGGGGTTGTTGGCGCTGTTCAGTCTTTGTAACTCCGGTTGCTGGTATACAAAGTTTGTATATATATGTAGCGCCGTAACTGAAGCGTACGCCACCACAACAAAGTGGAAAAGCTTTGACAGAAGAACGCGAACGTCTAATTTAAACGACTCAAGCATTCGCACAGAGTACACCCGAACTAAATGAAATTCGCTTTGTTATCTCAAGCTTAACTTTGATATACTCATCCTTCATTTATTGTTATTCTTTAAAGATGATAGAGCTTCGTTTTTTGTTGCGGCAACATCCTTAAAGGCTGGTTTTTACTCTTATTGATTTTTATTTAATTAAAAAACTATGATAGGGCGATAATTGGTTAATTAATTAATTATACAGTGGTTCTACATTTTTTTAATATTTAATTTTTCAGAATAAATATTATTATTATTTTAATAACCTGAAATGTAAAAACAATTGCTGAAAATATCACCTTTCTAAATAACTAAAGAATTTGAATATTTAAAAAGTACAGGGTAAAAACTACTAATATAAAATAAAGAAAAATCAAAATGAGTTGAAAGTTATAGCAAAAATTATTGTTTAAATTGTACTACAAAATGAATTGTTAAATTTAGGTTTAAAAATCATTAATTTTTAATATTTGATATTAAATTTTAAAAAATGAAGATATTTTTACACAAGAGTGCTGTGACATGAAGGTACAATAAAACCGATTTCACAGAATTTTCGAGGCTCTTTTGAACTAGAACCATCGAACAGTGCACATCGCTCCGAAATTAACAATTGAAAAAAAGTCAAAATTAGAAATTTTAGATTTTATATAGTCCCTCGGACCAGAGGCCCTCGGGATGCAAACTTTGCATTCGGGAATTAAGGCCCTTATACATAAATTACTATAATTTTCCAAAACTTATAAATCATAACAGTACATTTATTTAATTACGATGTATACGGGATGTAGATTTATAAATAATATTTCCTTACTTATAATAAAAATAGAATCTTGAAATGTTGGAATTTGATTCATCATAACTCTACCTGTATACACATACAATTAAAATATAAATTATTGATATATTAAATAATAATAATAATTTGTTCAAATATTTTTGACGTAAAGTCATGATACATTTTTCTACAGTCATCGCAACAATTTTGTTAAATGAAAAATGAATTATTTTCATTTCTGAACAGATCTTTGACGAAATGACAGAATGGTTTTGTAAAATCATGGAATAACTTTGTTCAATTTGCAAATAAAATGTTATTTTATTTATTTATTGTATTAATTAAAATGTATATTATTTTGAATTTTTGAGTCATTCTAATTCATTTAAAAAATGTGAGGTTTTCATAACGACTGTTTCTTAAGTAATTTTGTTGCTATTTTTAAATTTAGTTACCCTTTTTTTCACCGTTTTCCAACTCTTGAATGGTTTTCCATAATTCAGAGAATTAGATAAAAGAAAAAAGTAACATGATATTATAGCTACAGATTCCTTCTTTCATCTGAACTTTGAATCATGAAAAAATATTAATTTTTACGTGATTTATTGAAAAATTTGTAATCCGCTTGGGAGTGTCATTCCTTTAGAGCGTGCTCTCTAAATGCAGGACAAAAGCTAAAAATGGGAGTGTGTTTTGGAGCCGGTTATGTCGAAAAGTATCATTTTTTTGACAAAAATGATAAGGATCATTTTTGTAGGTAATGAACTGATTTTCATTTTCGTCCAAACAAAAATTCCCTAAGTGTCATATTTTCGGAAATATCGGCGAAAATAGGCGAAAAAAATACATTTTTGAGACCAATGGGCCATTTTCCCGCCCTTCCACAAATTTCAGACAGCTGAGATTTTCGGGGGTGAATGTACCCATGAATACCTGAAAATTAAAAAAAAATGATGCCGGGCAGACCTGATGCCCGGGTCAGCACCTTCGTTTATTGGACTATTATTTTTAATGCAAATTAGCCATTTGAATGTGTTCATAACTTCTGTTCAACTGGTTCTAAACGCTCCGCTTTATTGTTTTTACAGAGCACAATGATTGTGCCAAACTCAATAATTATTAAGCTCTGACAAATTCCTTTTATACCACAAATAACATTTTTTGGGGGGTTTTCTACACCCATTTTCATTGTAACTCATTCTTGCACACACAACATTTTGCTCTTAGGCCGGCCCTGACACAATGTCATATTTAAATTTATCTCCACCTATATCAACCAGTATGATATATAAGAGGCGCAAATCTCCAAACCAACTTACTACTAATTGTACGCGAAATTTAGTTTCTACTTATACGTTTACACAAGAGGTCTAGAGAGAAGAGAATTGTTTATCTAATTACTTATTTTTTTCACAAGTTTCGTGTGTCAACTAAATATTTAATGTTACGTTAATATTGTATGCGGGATTGTCAGATTGTTTACTTTAATATTTTTATATTGATTTCTAGTTAAAACGACAAAAAAATTACGTCGTCTTTTGTATACTAATTTTTACCAAGCTAAATTCAAATATTACACAAAAAGTACTTCGAAGTATCGCAGATGCATTTCGGCATATTCAAAATCCAGATTTATATAGAGATATTCAAAGAAGAATAACAGAAGTTTATCCCAAAAGTACAAAGCTAGAATGCCTAAATAATCAAAGGTAATACCACGAGTCCTCCAAATTTTATCGATTAAATTGTTGGTTTTCAAGAAAACGGCTTTATTTGGAAAAACCATGAAAACAAACTGATTTTATCTCAAATCAGTTTGTTTGAGTGGTTTTTCCTGAAATAAAGGAGACCAAAAATTTAATCTTTAAAATTTGAGAGGACGTGTGGTATTTGGAAGGTTATTTTTGGAATCATTTTGTATTAAAAACAGAGAATATAGTCATTTATGCAAAAGAAACTTTACACACAAATGTTCATTATTTTCTTTATCAAATTAAATTGAAACATAAAAAAATATTGAGCTGTTATAGTTTTAAATACAGGGCCACCAAGGCATGCGTGATTGCGTTTGGCTTACCTAATTCGGATATAGAGTTTGATATTTGTCAGTTTTAAAGAGATTTGTGGATTTTTAAGTATTTGGGTATTCAAAAACTGATGTTGCGTGTGTGAATAAACGAATAAACAGGTTAGTTTACAAATAAATTTTGAAATTTGGGTATTAACATAGATTTGCAATACATTTTAGTATAATAATAATTGATAATACTAAATAAAAGTTGTTAAATGTTTATATTTGACATTTCAAAAAAGGTAAACACAGTTTAATCAAAAAACAAATACGAAGAAGCGGTTTTATCAATATGAAACACAATGATTGGTTAGGATCCTGAGCTCTTATTGGCCGAAACTACAAAATCTGACTGTTTTGACAGATGAAAAAAATAATCAGCGTGAAAGTGAAAGAAAATAGATGAGGATCAAACAATATTTAAAAATTCGACCTATCGAGTCATATCAAGGCTTCAGTAATACATATTTAGAGGAACTACAGGTACTGGCTCATAACTTCACCCTAACGACCTTTGATCTCTCCTCTAGATATGAATAATATTATTAAGTAAATGACAGATTTGCCGCTTAATTAATCATTTGAAATTTACCGTTTTAATGGCACTTGATCTGGCCTTTAAAAACATTTTCTACCTCGTATATTTGAACAACGTAATTTGACTTTTGAGAAGATCTAAACGGTCGTTTTCCATGAAGTGTTGTTATTAGAAACAGGTCATTAGTTTAAGTGTCATTCGAGTTTGTTCCGTTACACAACGCAAAACAAAAATATATCTGGGTAAAAATACACTTTAGTCACTTTGAGTGTTCTGCTAAAATAAAAACTAATGCATTTCATAATAGGTTTTTAAATAAGATGGAAAAGTCGTTTCGTAGAAAATGACAGATTTACGTAAATTATTTTTTTCAACTTTTTTTATAAGTATTGGTGTTATATTTGAGCAATTTTCACACGAGATTTAGTCATTCCAATCGAAGTGATTTTTTTAAATAATTGAAGGCTTTCAATTTTGTATTTGTTTTCATTTTTTTTTTTAATTGTGTGCGAATTTTTTTGAACAGCTTTGGTCTGAAATAAAAAAAATTGTTTTCTGCATTATTTTTTTTTTGAAAAGTCTTACAATAAAAGATTTAGACTGAAAAACGACAGCAATTATGAAAATACTCCACCAGAAATCGCGGAAAAGCTACAGCAGAGCAAAATATGAATTGGCAGAGACGACTCCCCCCCCCCCCCCCCCCCAGAACTTGTCTCTGGATCCGCCACTTACGGGCTTGTGCCACAAACTTTCACACTCCTGAGAAAAGTCTCATTTTCTCCACTTGTTGCACAATAAACTATTATTTTACTTGAAAATAACAAACTTTTGATACTGAACAAATGTACCCTTCTTATATATAATAATAATAATAATTTATTCACGTAATAATACATATAGATAATACAATTATTATTATTCCGTTTAAGAAAACGTAAACAATTTTTTCTCGGTATAAAATAAAAATTTTAAGAATCTCCGTAATTCCTAGAATGTATCGTATTTTTATTTTTAATAGTAAAATTTTTATTTTCAAACCTGTTTGGAATTCGACATTTTTCAGAGTAAAATCATATACGATTTTTTTTTTCACAGAAATCAAAATTTTATTCCTGCTAACCCAAAATTATTTAAACGAACAAACCAAATATTTACCGGAAGTTTGCCACAGATTCGAATTTTGTGTTTAAAATCCGGACAGGTGTAGTTTGTCAATAGCCGAACTATGGATTCTTGCCAGAAAGTTTAAAACATTAATCTCCTGCAGCATTATGAGGTTTTATTTTCATTTCGAGTAAAAATAGAAATTTGAAATTAACCAAGGATCAATAACTTATTTTCTTGTTTCAAATAAAGAGTTACACAAAAAAAAACAAAATGGCCTGAACATATTTTTATTTAATTATAACAATTGATACAAGAAGTGGAGAAATGCTCTAGAAAAATTTCCAAAAACATAATTAAAATTCTTTGAAAGTGTAAACACAAGAAAAAGACGCCTTTTACACTAACTACATTGACAACTGGGGCCATCTATGAGCAAACTCCTGTTTTATATTTACATACCTGCTATTTATTAAAGGAAGAGTCTCGGAGTCCGAAAATACAAATTGAAGGCGGCGGGAGATGGTCGAAACATAACCTATGTGAATATGTGGTGTATACCATCCTTTTCTACTTCAGTAAATGCAACATTTTCTGATGAATATAGGGATATTCAAATCCAAAATGCTCAATCTCAAGTGACAGAAGATGTTTTCTATCTTCTATCAAAAAAGTTACCATTGAAATTTAAAATAAGGGGCAGGCCTAAAGGCATAGAAAAACCAGCTGTTGGTTTGAAAAAGAGAAAAAATAAAACTGGATTTTTAACCAGACATTAGTAACAATCATGAATTGGTGGTTGAAATTTTATTTCATAACTACTAAGTTCAGTCTAGCGATTTACCTAAAATTTGTGAACTCACGAATTGTACGATTTATGAAAAAGAAGTTGATATTAAAATAATGGAATTTTTTTTTGGGGAATCTGCATTTCTACTGTTTGAAAAGCTTATACATGAAAGTAAAATGGTTTTGCATTGATAGCACTCAGCCAAGTGTGAGATGTGACTTGTGTTTGTAGGTACATAAAAGTTGTTCTGGGCTCTCTAAACTACCCCGTTCAAATGTCAAATGCATTTGTATCTCATGTTGTTAGTTTTACCACAAAAATTTTCAATTCTCATGGAAGTCAACTTCTCTTACAAAAATTCCCCTTCAATTTGTATTTGCGGACCCCGAGAGTACAAGAAGAGAGTGATTAAATTAATTGTGAATAGTATCAGCCCTGATACAGTTCCTTGAGGTACTCCGCATTTTCAATTTTTATTTTTTTTGTAGTTAAATAGCAATATATCGAACCGCTAGATTAACTCCCAATTAATTTAAAAATGGAAGAGATTATCTTTTTATGGTATTAGAGTGAGTTCTGAGTTTCTTCAAGTTCCTAAACCCAGTACTGAACAACGATGGATTTTATTTCGACCTTTTTTTCTTATACAAGACAGCCGTCCGACTCTGCAATTGATAGATGCTTGTACAGATATAAGGAGAAGGTCAAAATAATGTACCTATTCGGCATTATCAAAGCAGTGTAAATATTCAATTAAAAACCAGACAAGTATTTCCTAGGAATCCAGAATACTTGTTCTTGATAACGAAGCCGATGCTTCGGTGATCTTTTTAGCGAGATAAACACCACTTTATATATTACGTTCGTTAGATTTCTTTTTACCTTTTATTTTTTTCTCCCAATCCTATAAAGTTGTATCTTTTCTTCATATTTCACTGAATATAAAATTATTTTAATAACATTATGAGATTTTTTTGCACTATTTAGTTAATTTTTTTGAGGAGATTTGTACTTAAATTTTTTTATTTGTTTTTTCGTAAAAATAAGTTGGAAAGTTACTCTAAAAATTGTTATTAAAACTATTGAATATACAGGGTGTCCCATTAAGAATGGGATATAGAACAACCGCAGATTCTTCAATTCAAAATAAAAAGATTAAGCGAAATATGCTTAGATAAAATGTTACTCGTTTCCGAAATACGGGGTGTTGAAGTTGAAGTTAATACACCGTATAATTTTACTCAAATCGGCACACTTGCTAAATATCATAAAATGCACCTAACAGTAAAAAAAACAGTTCAGTACGCTCTACCAGGGGCGTACGGCAGGAGTAAGTAATGCTTGTACCCCTTCTAAATGTTACGCCGCTGTCTAAATTTTAATTTTGACTATATTTTTAATTTTTTTGATATTTTCTAAGTCAATAATGTACACTTGTTAGTTTGTTGTAAAGTCCTTGTTTTTCGAGATATTCGCAGTTAAAGATATTCAGAATTGTATCCAAATAGACAACAACCAGGACACAAAATTTTCAAATGTCTGTATGACAGGTTGGGTGAAAAGGGCGCATTTCGACCAAAACTTGAAACAGGACATGTCTATCTATCTTTAACTGCGAATATCTCGAAAAACAATGACTTTACAACAAACCAACAAGTGTACATTATTGACTTAGAAAATATCAAAAAAATTAAAATTATAGTCAAAATTAAAATTTAGACAGCGGCGTAACATTTAGAAGGGGTACAAGCATTACTTACTCCTGCCGTACGCCACTGGTAGAGCTTACTGAACTGTTTTTTACTGTTAGGTGTATTTTATGATATTTAACAAGTGTGCTGATTTGAGTAAAATTATACGGTGTATTAAAAAAATTATGGCCATTAATAATTTTTCAGTTTTCAACTTCAACACCCCGTATTTCGAAAACGAGTAACATTTTATCTAAGCATATTTGGCTTAATCGTTTTATTTTGAATTGGAGAATCTGCGGTTGTTCTATGTCCCATTCTTAATGGGACACCCTGTATAATTTGCACTAAAAATATCCTTTAAAAATAAATTTATATAATGGCGATCAATTGTTCTTACATTTTTAAGTTCGTTTGATTATGAAACATTGACATTTGATAAGGTGGAGAAGTAGCTATGATCTAAAATATTCAACAGACGAGATGAAGATAAAAGAAAACCAAAATCGACACTTTACAAGTCTTAGGATCTTAGGATCGACAGTGTTATAAGGAAGTGAAACTTGAAGTATTAAATAATAAATGTCATAATAAGGTACAACGGTGGAAAGAAAGAACACTGAGGAGAACTTTTGGAAGGTAGGATATGAAAAAATAAATGCAGAGGATTGTGATTTAAATACAGTAAAAGAGAAAAAGTTATAATGGTTAAGGCATTTCGGATGAAAAAAAAAAACAGTAAAATCAATTGCCTGGAGAACGATGGGAGGAAGAGAAAATATTGTTTCTAGAAAAGAAATGTTCAATGAAAAATGAAATGGATAACCAGAGAATAATGTTCAGCAACATTAAACAATTAAGCTTCGAATTTTATTCATCTTCTAAAAAAAATTGTAAAAATCTTCAACAAATTCACTATGTAAGCTATTTTACATCTATATTTTTCAAATCCCTAAATTCCTATGTACATATTTTCGACGAAAAAATGTTTTTGCGTCGATTTTAGAATTTAACCTTATCTTTTTAGAGAAATATTAATAGAAACAGGAAAAGATTACACGAAATGAGAATCCTAGCAAAATAATGTTTTGCTTTGAAAGAAATTAGTTTAGAATCCTCTTCCCTGGCCTGAAGAAAGCGAAGGAATAGAGAAGAAGAAGAAGACGACGACGACAAAAAAGAAGAAGAAAAACAAGACGAAGAAGAAGAAGAAGATCAAGCTAACATTTTATAGAAAGCAGTTAATGAATTGCCGAGTCACATTTAGCAGGTTCTCGCAATGACCTAGTCGTGCCAATCAAAAAATATTTCATTCACTTAAAACATGTCTTGTAATATTATTTAGAAATTCGGATATGATTGTTGCATACATTTAACTATTTGAAGGGTGAATTTAATTTTTTTTTCACTCAACATTAAAGTACGGAATAATTAATAAATAGAGGTACGGTTTCTAGGAAGTTTACGCAAAATTCAAAGACTACCATCTGGAACTAAAACAAAGCAGAAGCGAAATCCATCGGATGCACAATTAAGTTATTTAATTACGGCTCGGTTAACTCATTGTTTTATTAGTTGGTAGGTCGGTTTCAGAGGTGCGTTATCTTTTATCTCGCAACAAATAATATTTTCGTTGGATTTAAATTTCTTTTCAAATGTTTCCTTATTTAAACTTTGCTTATTTACAAACCTACCAGATTCTTAAACATTTCTTAATATAAGTAGATTAAGTTATCCATTTTTCTCTCTAATGTAGTCTAAATGTTTTAAGAAATGAAACTTCTCAAAGTCAGTACCACAGAATGTATTAACAAAAATATTAATTGGCTACTAGTTTCGGTAAATTTCCACCATAAGGCCCATGGGATTCTGATAAAACATTAAACTTGATACAATTTTTTTTTGAAAACATAAAAACGTACAAGTAACTACATAACTATGGTACTATGTGAAACAATTTTACATTATTAAAGGACCCCGCACCATTTAAATGTAAAAAATGCCCCTGTTAAATTTTCTGAAACGTTGGTATGTTATAAAACTCGATGCACTCACAAAAAGTGTCCATTGGCCAAACCAATCCTATGGCTAGTTTTCGAAGTACAGGGTGTTAAACCAGATTTCTCATAACATACCTGTTTTATTGGCGTTTATTGGAGAAAACATGAATTATAGATTATTTAGCATCAATATTTTATAAACAATCACCGTAGAATTTAGTTAGTTACAGAGTGGTTCGAAAATAAGTAATATGGTTTTTTAAGAAATCATTTTTTAGTTTAAGTAATTACTTCTTAGTGATGAATCATATTTTATACAGGGTGGCTCACCAAATGTGGTTACACAGGGCATATAGTGTTTTTAGCTTTAACGAATTACCCCGTATAAATGATGTGTTATAAAATGTTTGTATTATATTAAACAAATGTACGATCTGCCACTCTATGTCATACATGGTGTTAAACTGATTGCAAAAACTTTAAAAATTGGAAAAGCTGTGTTTTGTGCACTACCCTGTATTTTAAAAGTTTCTCCGTCAACTTTATAAATTAATACATTTTCACATTAACAAAAGTTTAGTATTTAACTTGTGTACCCATATTTACTAGTTGAAAGTTGAAAGTGTATTTATACAAATTTAAAGTTAATATAAGACAAATAATTAAAAAAAGGACTATACTAGGACCATAAGTCTAGAAACTGAACATTAAAAAAACAGACTAGGTTTTAACATTTTTTTTTTCAAAAAACTATTTAAGAGTTTTTAAAAATGATTTCAATTATGTTTTTTTTTGTTTACAGGTAAGACATCGGGATTTTTATAATTTTACTGAGAGAACTGTAAGTAACTTTTACTTTATGTTGAAAATGGATATAATACACTAAAATGAGCAAATGAACAAAAAGCATATAAACCAAAATTTAAGCAGTTCAAATTTTTACTTTCTTAAAAGAATTCGGCATTAACAGGTCTTTATAGGGATTAACTTTTTTTGTGGATTCCGAATTTTACTTTGATAAACAAGTGTTGGAGTCGACTATATCTCCGTTTAATTTTCTCAATTTAATTTTTAATAAGCGTATCGATATAAAAATCAGAAAATGAATTAACGAACTGAACCATGCAATAAAAAATATTTTAATTTCAATAAATTCAAATGTATTATATTGAATGTGAAAATAATAATGCAATTTTTATCATTTTTCATATTACTTACATTTTTATTGGTTTATAACAATATATGTTGGTTGTTTAATTTTTTTATTGAGATTTGATACATAAAATCATGCAAAAGCCCACATGTTAATCAAATTTTTTGATGAATTAAAAACGAATTTCGCAAAAAGCTACATTTAGACTGTAAAAATACAAATATTTATATATTATATATATGAAAAATCCAGTGTTTCTCTAGAGGTTTAAACTGATCAATTGTATATTTCTGATTCTTCCGATTTCGAAATATATCCACAGGTATTGAATTATATCGGTCCAGTTGCGTGTTGGAACCCAAACTTTGACAGGACTTTGATTTTGATTCTGTAATTAAGGAAGACAGACAGAGATACGATTGACGGATGTGTACTGTACTAAATTCGGAGAACGACTCTTTCGTCCAATGTTTGAAAGGGTCAGATATGTTTCGTCATTTATTTTTAGTGTTCACTTTAGACGTAACACAAATGAAAGGCAATTTACACTTATCACTTTGGATGATTCTTCCAAGATGGACATCCAAAGTGACAAATGTAAATGAGCCTTCAAGAGCACCGTTTAAACGAGGATTGCAAGTAACTAAATGAAAAAGAACTGGAAGCGCTACTGATAATATTTACATGCCGACGTTGTATACTGACATCATACTATTTATTTCTACTGCTTTGTTTAAATTTTTCTTTTTTTTCGTTGTTATTTGTAACCCAACTGCAAATGCAATTTTTTTTTGTTTTAACATTATTTTGCGCGTTGTCATATAATTAAAGTTCGACGTAATCTGTGACAAATAAGTAATATGTTGCTGAGCATGTTCGCTAACAAGTGGCTTGCTGAAGACGTTTGGTGTTTCCTCAAGAACTTGCAAGTTGCGAGTATGTTCAGCAACCTGCTCATACACTAGCTAATTGGTTGCTCTTTAGTCCTTTTCGCCGTTTTGCAGATTTTTGTTTATTCCCCTTTGCTGTGAGCTGGTTCACATAGTTTTCGTGGTACACTGTCAAATGCTCTTTCAATATCTACCAATTCTATTTCTCTTCTCTTTATATTTTTTCATTTTTTGTTAATTTGTGCCTCTCCTTTTTCTAAAACCGCTCTGGATTTCTTCAAATTGTTTTTTCTAATGTTTTTAAAACTACGTAGTGCGTCTGGTATTTTTTCCAGGCTTTAAAGACGGCTCTCAACATTTGGATGTCATTGTTACATACATAAATGTTGCTGCTTTTTTAGCCTATTTTTACTGCTCTATCTTTATTTCTTCTTGGTTATCTTCATTTCCTGTATTGTCTTTACCTCTCTCTTTATTCTTCGATGTATTTAAAAATGAATTCAAACGGTTTCCGAACTCAGGGAAACTTTTACAGTTTTGAAAATTAAAAATGTCATAGAACAACTAAAAAGTAATTCAGAGCCATCGAGGGTAATTCTGGATTGACGTGTAAAATTTTATTTACAAAAAGAAGTGGAATAAAAATCAAATTAATTTAAAAAATTCAAATATCCACTTATTTTGACAATTCACTGTTTTGACCAAAGAATGGCTCACGTGATAAGAAACCTATGACGACTTCTTGGTAATCAAGTAGGTAGTCCCAATACGTCCGGAAGTTGTGTCGCCTCAAAGACGATGGTGCTACAACTACACCGAGAAAAATGATTAGGAATATCTACACAAGAATAACTTCCATTTTTTTGTCCGTTGCTAACCTTTTAATATTTTACCAATGCATATCCCTTTTCTCGGCTCCTTTTTTAATTATGCTTGTCCTGGTCTTCCTCGGACTTCCCTTTTTATTACTTGGTGGTGTGGTACAGTAGAACAAAATACTGGTTTGTCACAATTTTAGCGTTTTCTAAGTAGTCTGGTCATAATTATTCTTCCTGTCCTAAAAACTAACATTCACAGTGATCCTGTAGACTTAGGACTTAGACATAGTTGGTGTTGTGGTAGCCGCTTTCGATTTTGTTCATGGAAAAGTGGCAAGACTATCTAAATGTCAGAACCTTCTTGTATTTATATTTTCGAATATTTCATAATGCGTAATTGGGGACCGACTGCTTTGAGTATTATAAGATAAACAATCTGTTAATAAATAACATAATTGATATCTTTGTTCGGTAATCACACTTTTGTTAATAAATATATTTTATTAGTATATTATGACAGATATTTACTATTGCCGCAGATGCGTGACCTATCGAAATACAAATAAATTAAATACATATAACGTTATCTGCAAGTTCGATCTTTTAATTGCAATTATTTTTAATTTCTATACGAATAAAATGCAATCGCACGTCTCGCGGTTTAAGCGTTTAGTTATTGAAAAATAATTATTAATTTATTTCGCACTTAAATTTCTTTATAAATCTCCTTCCTAAAGATGGAAATTTATACACTTTCGGGTTTCTCAGGTCATTTTGATTCATTTCCACAAATATGTGACTTTAAAATTTTATTTCATAATTGTAATTTATTTTTGCCTTCTTTTATTAACCTTTGGGGGGCTAGGTGGATATAAAACTGTCCCACCTTTTCGATGTTCGAAGATGCAGGGTGGGACAATTTCTATACCACGTCAGTTCAAATTACATAGCTTATAAAGGTTAATATTTTATTTGATCTAGTTAGTATAGGTTGCCTTGACATAACCAAATAACAAAATCACGCACAATGACAACAAAGATTTATTTACGTCAAAATATGTTGCTATGAGTTAATTTTGCTCGTTGTTACACCGCAAAAGGGACGGGACGTTTTAGGTTTAAATCCAAATAACACTAAAGTTTAAATAATCGTATTTATTTTTAATCAAACAACAGAATCCGATTAAATTAGGGACATTTGAGTGATTAAAGCAAATACTGGTAAGAACAGTAACTTGGTCACTGTACGGGTCGTAGGTTTGAATCCTGCGAAAAGTCAGATAAGACTTTGGGCAAGTGCAAAAAGGTATTTCTGTCATGCGCAGTTTCATTCACGCCGGTAACCAGACCGGATGAGATCGGATATCTCGTGGAACTGATAGGGGTTGGTGGCACATTTACACACTTGTTAGTCGGTAGATCACCTGCATGACAAAGGCATAGCCCTGGGTTTAAGGTGATTGAGGACTGTGGTTCGGAGCCCACGATAAGCTGTAGGTCCCGTCCAGATAAGCCCCGGTTGCAGAAAGGAGACGTTAAAAATTAAGCTAAGCAGCAGTGGTAAGAACAGTGCCGGATTGAGGGGGGCAAACGGGGCAATTGTCCGGCGGCAAAATGGGATTGAAAAAATGATCCTTAGTGGCATAAAAAAACGGGGCGGCATGGAGCTGATTTGTCTCCCTGAGAAATTTCCAGGAGATAATTAGATCTGGCACTGGGTAAGAATAACACTGCATTCAGAGGTGATTTTAGTCTAATATGCAAAGCGTACAAATATAAACAACTTCGTCAATAGCAGCACAGCTACAGTGTGTCCCCTTTTTACAGGAGGTGCATTAGTAGATTAGTAGACTCTTCTTGACCACTTTCGGACGATTATTCTCTTGAATTTTTCGATCTTTTGTCATTTCTTAGTTTTAGTACTTTTTTCTTTCTTTCAGCTTTTCTTTATTGCTGCTTTTCCGCGATTTTTACCTATTTTAGACCACCTTATTCAAAGATACTTTTGTTGCGGAAATGTTTATTTGGTGGCATATCTTGATAAGACAAATGTGATTACCCCTCCAGAGTATCATCATGGACATTTGTTGGAGTTGTTCGCATCGTAGGATTACCAATCAATGGTGCAATTGTTGTAATTAAATAACATATCATGCTTCCATGTTGATTGTGGTGTTTATGACTTTGGTTGTGGTTGTGGCCAAAATTACCATTTAAGGATCGCGCTTTGAGGAAGGAAGCGGATGATTATCGTTAAATTGAATGGCTGTTGTTAAAGAAGTGATAAAAGAACTTTCAGAGAACACATTTGAATCGTATGACCAAATTATAGTTTGCGTTCATAAATATTCCAAATTGGTATTTAAAATTTTTAATTTTCTCTTCTTCAACTGATGAACAGGCTGATGGGGAAAACCCATGCGTTTGTCAAACTTCGGCCCAAGCTTCATGTAGTTTATTTTACGCGTCTTGTTATTACCAATAACTTTTCTTATTACAATTTCCCCGCTTACCACGTTTTAATTACGAAAATCGCAAAAAAACGATTTTTACAGAACTCAAAATCTAATCAGTTCTTCCCACGAGCAGTGGCGTAAATAAGGGGGGTGATCATGGTGATCAATACCCACAAAGCATAATGATAATCCGAAAAAATACTTATACTAAAAATTAATTGTTCCAAAATAAACTCTAAAGAAACTAAGGCAATAAAGGCGCTAAAATCATGTTTTTACTAGTATAAATTTCCAAAATTTTTCATTCCATGCCTCCAGGCCCCGCTTTGGGTGGGCCGAAGTAATTAGTGATTATTAGTGGTTCTCGGTGTTCTCACTAGACTGAACAAGGTAAACACAAAGTATACCTACGCACAGGAGATAGACATTTGAGCACTGTATAACTGAGACCAATTTACTCTACTTTGGAGGTTGAGTGAAATATGAAATTTCACTACTTTCTACTACACTCGCACCCTTCTTCACTGTAGTTAGCCGGCATCCAAAAGGGGATCACATATCAGTCTCACCTCAAGTGTTAAGTGGCATTTATATTTTGTGAGAAAACTGCTGAATGTAAAGATTGTTATACAGGATACTCAAAAAGTATCAATAAGCACCAGCGGTGACTGTTTTTCTGTTTATAATTATATACTTGCACATTATTAATGTTAAAACGAAGATATACAATATGTAATTTATGTTATTTACGGTAAACATTGTATCATAAATTGATCAAATTACATATTGCATAGCATTTATTTTAATTGTCATCATTAGATAGGATTTAAGTGTCTATAATTAAAAAAAAACTACTTTAAAGCAGCCAAATTTCTTTTCCTCGACCCACGAATTTTTAATAAGGTAACAAACTACGTATTTTCTCGAACAGACAAAATTAAAAATAGAAACTGCATCAAATTTTCTCTCTAGATATTTAAACAAATTTAAAAATTACATTCACAAAGTGACTGAATCTTCGCAATGTTTTAAGAATTGTGGATTTTTTGTGGTTGGTAGGGACGGATCCAGCAATTATTTGCAGTGCAACAAAAGTATAAATCAACTTCACTTGTCTATTCTTACCGGATATTCCGGTCATTAATTATCAGTTCCTTTCAGAAAATTGTTTACTTACTTCTACAGAAAAAAAGAAACATAAAGACCGATTTTAATTTATTGCAAAACGAAATAAATAAATAATTCTCTTTAAATGGTTCGAAATATGTCGCCTTGTGTTACGGGAACGCTGACATGATTTATTGTCGTTAGAAATCACGACAAGTTCAAACAATTATTCGTCAATCAACAGATTACCTAATCCATGCCCTGAGAAATTGCATTGATCATGTAAAAAGTATAAACTCGAATTTCCGAGGAAAATTAAAAAAAAAAGTGTTAAGTTTCACAATTCATTATCAGTCCAGAGCAGTAGCGTAACTTGTACAGGTTTGTTCATCAATTTTTAGTAAAGTAAGTAGAAAAAATGTTTACTATTATTACAATTTTCTTTTTTGGCACTCGTAGTCCTCGTAGGAGAGAGAATTCTTTCACAAGAAGCCTACCGCGATTTCTATTTCACTAAATAGCAGTTAAGAGTAACTGTAAAAACTAAGAAGACCATTTTTTTCTTTCATTATCGAGTACGCTTCATCCTAATCAGCTATTTTACAGATCAATTTCTATTGCAAATCGTTTTAAAATTATTCCGAAAACTTCTCCTTATAGCAATAGTAGAAACTATCAAGCTGATTCCTATCAATTCCGCTTCAGATCTTCTGCAGCTTTCGACAAGGTAGGACACGAATGATTGCTACACAAATTAAACAAACCAACGCGTTGAGATCTTAACGTCATATGGAAATTCCTACTTAATGTTGATACAAGAAGGTATACCTCAGGGTCTAGTGATCTACCTGTTATATACCAGTCACTATGGCCACATTTACAGACGAAATCCTGGCAATAGGTCAAGATAAAACATATCCACAAAAGAGTTAAAAGAAAATCCATGTCAACTTCGCAAATAAGAGAATGTAGGATGGAACTCTAGTGTATTTAGGGCATAAGATAACAAAATCATTTACAGCAGGGTCCTGGAATGGGTTGGCTTTGAGAGAGTTTGTACTAGTTAAAACTAAAATTAATACGTCCTCTCGAAATTAAAAATAATTACTAACCTATCCTTAACTCCTAAAGCTTTAAAGTGAAATACCAACCCTTTGTTTAAAATTTCTAAGAATGTACTTAATTTACCCAGATGCGATATCAGTGGATGTCACTTCTCTATGTCATCTTTCACATGGACATATCAAATTCTTATTGTCTTGAAAAAGACAGATTGTATTTAACTTGGATGTTAAAAAAATTATATTTCATAGAGGACATGAAGTTGATTGATGAATCTATTAATTAAATGGTCAGGTCAGTTAAAGAATATCTTAATTGACAATTTCAATTCTATTCCGTATATGAAGGGAGTCTAACCCTTACAAAGTTGTGATGCAAGGGAGCGACATCAACAGGGTGAGCAGGCAAACTGGATCGAGAAGAAGAACACGTATGCGTTTCGCTATTACAACCACTTTAATTTTGTGCCACGTTTTTCTGCAGTTTCTTAATTAATTACGAATCCAATATCTTTCCATTTTTTTTAAATATCCCACCTTACCTTGTTTCTTCATTTTAACCATATTAGTATTAATTTCAGGTTGTTCTCATTGAATAATGATTCAGTAAAAATGATTAATATTTTGCACACAAATGATAATAGGTACGACTGGCTAAGGTACGCCATTGGCGAGTAAAACAATAACAAAATAATAACGTCACCTGAAAAACGTAAATTGTTACGTTTTTTTGTTTGGTGAAAATCAGTGTTACGATCGATTTTTATTGTTAATCACAGTTTATATTATTTTTTCGATAGTAAAATATTACTTAGTTGTGCGCAGTATGTCACCGTTGTGTTACCCGTCGTGCATGTCAATGTGCGTTCATTCGAGGGGATATTACTTATTGGGTGAGTTTATTTTAACAACAAAAAACAGTTCCAAAACTGTAGCTCTTTAAGAGGCATTCGTTATATTGCCTGAAGAAACATTTTTCGTCAGTAGATTTAAAATTATCTCTTGCGGTGTCATTCAAGGCACAGTCCTATGCCCAATATTGTTTCATAATTATACAAACAGTCTATTAGGCTGCGGGTGATGTTATTAGTTTGGCTGATGACCGATTATGTACAATTTGGCATAAATACATGAAAACTGACACACAATTATTCCAGACTTATTGGATGGAAGCAAATAATCCAATTCATTTAAAAAAAATCTAACTCTTCATCTGTATTTAAATACATTATGCGAAAATAAATTTTTAGATAGTTCCCTGCTTTGACTTCTCATATTCTTATTATATTCTTGAATTAAGATTAGCGATTTGATTTGCCTAAACCAAGCTTGGCACAAAATGAAAAGACGTCCAACTATATTAATGTTTGGAGAGAAACTGAATCTTGGAATAACGGATTAGGCAATATCATCTAGGGGGTAATAGCATCATCAATAATTAGTTACTGTTCGTTTATAAGACAAATGCAATATGGGACACCAACTATAAGAATTTTAAATAATTCTGTGTTAATGTCTAGAAAATTTATGGTAATTTTATTCCTAGAATTTTAGAAAATAAGTATCTTTCCTTGCTTGTTAAACAATATATTGTGACAATCACTGTAATTTTTCTATTAATTTGTTTCTATTTAGAAGTAAAGTTATCATCCTCCGGTCTCTTTTCCCTGCTAGAAATTAACAAAAGCAATGCATATAATCCAGTGATTCCCAAACTTAATTATTTATGGTACAATTAAAATATAAATTGCAATTTTGGTACAGAGTAGGAGTATTGTTTGAAATCTTTGTTAACTCATTGATAACGTTGGGTGTAGGTAAATCGTTAATGTTGTTGATGGGTCCAGCTTTAGAGTGAGAAGCTCAGTTGTTATTCTAGATGAACGTTTAACCATTAGAATTTTAAAAATACGGACTGTACAAAAGGTAGGGTTATTCGTGTTGGGGACCAGCCATTTACTATCGGCCATTTTTTTTCTCCACCCTTGGCCGTTTTATTGAAGAGAGGATTATATTCTACTCTTCCTAAAAGTAAGATTTTTGAAAATCAGTTATTTTAAAAAATATGTAACTATGTTATCTATCTGTTTTAATCCCAGAATTATCCACTTGCTCTTTAAAATAATGAACTCTGCAATTGACTGCTTCTCCACCTCTCCAGGAAAGTTCTACTGAAGCGATATGGTAAAATTTTCGCTGGAGTCCCGCCGGAGTGTCTTCGTCCCATAATAAAACCATTGCGTAGTATTCTTCAAATTTTAATGAAGCAGAGCTCGATTTCCTTTTATTGGCGCACATCTGCAAATCCCTTCGTTTCGCATTACGAGCTTCCCTACTATACTTGAAGATAATATCTTTAAATGGATCAAAAATTGTTTTCCACTTCATAAAATACAGCTCTTGCATTTTTTTTGCAACGGTGTTTCACATTGTCTTCACAACTAGTTCTTTGTAATTTTCACCGTTTCTTTCTTCATATTCAGGATTAGGTTTAGTTGTTCTAAACTTGTAGTTTCCAAAATTTCGTACTTCTTTGCCTTGCAGAATTCCGTAAACTGTTTCCATATTGACGTAAGGGTTTTAACGGTATTGTACGGTACAGTTTTCTCAATCGCCAGATCAATATTAGTCATAGAATCACTTCTAAAGCGACTCATTTTCACTACATAAGCTGACTAGCACTGTTTAAAAACAATATTACAAAATTTATTGACAATAAAATCAGACAAATTGTTTAGCGTCGTTTACTGGTGTCCTAGGAGACAAAAGGATAATTTTTGGTGACAACAGCTGTCAAGTTTTGCCGCGGGTAAACTCGAAAAAACTACTGACAGGAGCTGTCATACAGTTTTTTCATCTAGAAACCATTTGTAATTCAAAATTGCGCGTTTATGATTGGTGGAAATTAAGACGAGTCAATTAAAAAATTCGGCAATTTTCTTTAAATTTTAAATTCTCGAATTTTTGTTTGTGAATTTAAAATTCATGCTTAATTTATTTTTCAACTAAACTGTGGTTGTCCAGTGCCCATATGGATATTACCGAAACAGTTGAAATTAGATATTTTATATTATATTTATGCTTTTAAAAAGGAAAGTTTTCCAATTTTTCAAGGAAATCAAAAATCTATAAGCTTCTGAAAGGCGTAAGAATTCTCTGAAAATGTTTTGTTTCATAAACTTTTTTATTTCATTCGCATTTTATAATTAAATAATATATTTTCTTTAGAACATTTTCTACAAATTGAAAGTCTTGTGAACATCTTTAGACACTATATTAACGAGTTAATTATTTTTAAATTTTACAGCACCACCCAGTCTAAAATTATGAATGTAAATTACCGGAAAAAGGATTGTTAACGCCGCGTAATTGCATAATGAGAATAGTGTGTACAAAGTGTAAATGAAACACACACAAATGTTATAAAATCAAATTCTCGCTACGGAACCATGAACAATTGCCTTCCGGGGTGCATTCAGCAATAACCGACACTCTCGCTGTCCGGATGGCGGTTCGGACCTTAATTCATATGTGGATTTAACTATTACACGAGGTAGAGCTTGAAAATCTGTTATTAAACTAGTCAGCTCAGTAACGCATTATTTTGAATATTTGCGTGTTTGGAATTTGATGTATTGGATTTGAAAACTTAACTGACGAAGCCGAAAGGCAGAAACCCGTCTTAGGGTGTCGAATCGAAAAAATTAAATGCGGTAAAGAATTTAATTGTGAAAAAAAATATATAAAAATACCATAACTCTCAAAACTTTCCACCCAAGTTCTATCACCGTACAATTTAATTAACTGTGATCAATATTCATTAATTCATCTAATCAAATAACTCTTAGAATTAATTATGATGGTTTCGAGAAATAATTGTCGCGTGTTCATGTATAAATAGAAAAAAGTCGTTAATAATTAATCAAAATGATCTATTATCGTTTTTTTTGCCGTATCGGTCCTGAAGGAAAATGCAACTTTTATTTATCTCCTTTATTCACCTTCCTTTAGGTACTAATTAGTCTCAGTGTTATCCACCAGTGTTATACTGTCACTATTAACCTAAAATTATCACAACGTCTTACTATAATAGATACTATAGAAGGCTAATCAAACAGGGTAGATAATCTTGGGAACTGATCAAGATACTAACTGCAACTGCCTATCTTATCTTTATACCAAATCCTAGGTAATCCCACCACCTTGTTATCATTTTGGTTTTTCCATGGCACTAATAATCTCCAAGAAGATGATAAAATAACGATTTACCCTTTTACGATTTATCCCATTTACATTTTTAATACAATTATAGTCACATTTATAGATTTTGAACCCTTAGATTACTTTCTATAATCTAAGCTAAGATTTCCAAGAAGTCAATGATGAATAACGATTTAAACAATTTAATGTAGGTATACCTAATAGTCAAATTTATAGGTATTGAAAAATATCTGTTATATACCTTGTTATTAATTTACTCAAACAGATAACTCTACCATTTACATAGCAATTGCAAATAACTCGAAAAAACATTTTGTAAAGTACCTACATACCGAAATAATACTCATACATATTTTTAAATGATAATTTTATGTACTCGTAAATAATATATAGGCATCCACATCTGAACTTTCCTGTTCTGACAGATATATTACACCGGCTCGATTGCGATTTTACTATAGGATCATTTTTGACAGATTACTCTCTTGTGATGTATACAAGATCGATCACACTTTAGACAAGTCTCATCGCGTTCTATCTTCTACTTCCTAACAGCTTTCATCAAGAACTCCTTACAGTTCTGAGTCAAATTCTAGCCTCGTAAATTCAGACAGCAGACAACGTCAGTTATAGAGTATGGTTGGGTCGCATTCGACACCATGGTCCAGCTTCTGTTTTTAATGGAGTAGATCTGGCGGAAAAAACGGCTCGAAAACAGACTGATGAAATCGATAATTTTTTTCCCAATCGATGAAGTCAGATCCCCTCATCATTCCTGCATCAAATGTTCAGCCCAGGCGGCGGTGGTGGAGGGGAAAATCCGCTATCTAAAGAAGAAATCTCAGCCGGGTTTGATCCCACGAAAAAAATATTTTTACAAAAATTGAAGAGCTTGACAAAACACGTAATCTACTTCCAACCTGGACCCGTTAAATCAATTAGTTCGCAAAATGTCGCGATTTGAAATTGCAAAAATGAAATTAATTAATTATTTATTTCTCGAGAGACAGTGGAGATGGGGCCTTAATTTTTTCTGAATAAAAGGGTGATAACTAGTACTTTTATGTGCCGGAGTGTGGGGGTGGTGGGACAAGTAGGAGTGGAGATATGGGGGAAAATAAAGATTATTGAAACGCTTGTAACTTCCTTACTAATTGAGCTAGCGCAACCAGCCAAGGCTCAAATGGGTCACTTTTTCATCCGCTAAAAGCACTATCGCTTGATGCGCAAAATAAAAAAATGGATAATTTTTTTATATAATTTGCATTTTTCTCTAAAAGTTTAAATATGAGTGTATGTGCGCGTGGCCTAATTTTTCGCGCTCAATTTTGTAGAACCGTGATATAAATTTCTCATTACACTGTATGTGACTACTAACAGCTACCAAGAGTCGTTTAACAAGTCCTTACCGTAAAAACCCTCTGTATAGTATTGTAAATATGCATCGAGCTAATTATCCATAAAAGTCGTACCGACACGTCCATCGAGCATACTATCACAGTTTCGGAATCGACAATTGTAGTACTAAACATTTACAGAAGGATACCTATGTTGAATGAGGAATTTTTCTTTTGTTGGTACCACGTACCCGGTACAAGAATGTAAAATGGTAGTACTTACTAGGAAAAATACTCTGAAGGTAATAAAATAGAGAGAGTTAAGGGATTTACTTGGTTTTAAATCGACCAAAAAGGGCAGATTCTTTTGTAAAATGATAAAATTATTTTGTTTGTATTTTCAAAAATGGTTATCCTTAAAAAAGTTTTTTGTTAGTGGAAAAATGGGGTAAAAAGTGTGGAAGAAACTTAAAAAATGGCTTAAAAAGTACGCCAAATCTTAAAATTGAACTTAAAATGGATTTTTTCGAGATGAAACTATATTGAAAATTGTGAAAAAAGTTTTTTGAATGAAGGGATTGTAATTGAATGAAAATTAAATTGGCAATAAAGATATTTGCACAAAAAAATAATCAAAACGTCTAAAAAAGTATTTTTTTTTCGAACGAAACTACATTGGATATTGTGGATTTAAAGTATATAAATAATTGTAAATACCACCGTCGTGTTCAGCATCCTCTAAAACAAGGGGAGGAAGATATATTTTGCCGGTAAAAGACGCGGAATCGGCGATTCCCCCATTTTGGGGGTGGTTTTTAGCCGTTTGAGGGGTGGAGTTAAGTCTAAACTAATTTTGGATACCGCCATGGCGTTCAGCATCCTCGAAAACGAGTGAAACCCAATTCCCCTTTAAAAACTGCAGGGTCCTTTTTGAATTTTCCAATTTTTTGGAAAAGGGCAAAAAATAATGTTTGTTTTATTCTATATTTAACGATATTTTTATCATACTTTTTTTAAAAAAGTACAGAGTACCGTAGAGTAATTGAATAGAAAATCAATTGGTACAATAGAAATTTGCAAAAAATCTTAAAATCGGTGTAAAAATTGTTTCTCCCGGACGAAAATACTTTAGAAATTGATAACTACAAATATCCAACTGTTTAAATTATGAAATTTTCGAGGAGTGTTTCATTCCTAGCAAAATGCTTTTAAGATATAATAACCCATTTGAAATTTCATTTTGAACGGCAATGATTTAGATTTTAGACTACAACTAATATTCATGATGTACTTACTACTAAATGAACTAGCAAATGCATTTGGTACAAGCCAATTAAAAGAAGAATAAGAAGAACACATTTATGACACATCTAGATAAAGTTATAAACCCGGCTTTAGTGAGTTAAACGTCAAAATCATGGTTAAAATTGACAGTGCATGTATTTCTCAGTTAAAAACACACAAGTGTTTTCCTTTCATGGAAGAGATTCGAGCAGTTAGCGAAAAACTATCAAATAATTCGTCTAAAATAAATTTAATGGAATCATCTCCAATATATGTTATTTACAAAGCGCCGAGCGATTCGGAATTTTCAGGAAATATTACAGAAAATATTTCAACATCAACAGCAAAATCCCAAGATGATGAAACTACATCAATTTTAAATTCTGTTATAGAAATTCCACTTGAGAATTGTGTACAATCTGGATCTGTGTTAGCTTTCAAAAAGTACAATAAGAGACCAGGCAGTAGACGAATTAAGACATCTAGTAGTAGACCTAGCACAGAAGCAACTACTAGCTTTTCTATCGATTCAACTCACAGTACTCACACAACTATAAATGTAGATATAAGTGATGAAAATGGTAGCAGACGTAATATAAGAAAAGCAAATGGTGAGCACAGTGCAACTTATATGGCTACGACTAGACCAAAATTGAAAAAAGTTCCTCAGTCATCCAAATTTTTGGATTGGCTAATGGAATTCTTCTGGAAATGTAGCTCAGGTTGCCAAGATTTACCTACTCAGTGATTGTGATTGTAGCTTAAAGTGTTTTTTATCGTTTAACAACATAAGATGTTAGTTTATGTGGAAAATATAACCATTTTGTAACGCACTTAATGTATTTTATTATTATTCATTAGTAACATGAGCGGACCAAGTGAACTCAAACCTATAATCGGTAATCGTACAGTTATAGAAAAGATTTCCGTTTGAGAGTATCTTTCGTAATAGTTTAGGTATTTCAATTTCTTTGAGCCATCTTATCCAGCATTAGTTTATCAACTAAAAAAAGTTCATCCGATGATTCCGTGGTGATTGGACCTCGAATGTACTAAATTAAAGACGGCTTCATTATCGTCCAATACTTTTGCTTTTCCAAAAATTCTGAAATAATTTTCTCTGTATGACCAATTCCTTAGTGTAACTTACTTTGTCTAAAGATGTTTTTTCGTAATTTCTACATCCTATTAACGTCTTGCCACAGATCAAACTATATAATTGTAATGACTATTTCACGCAATTTTCAAATAAAAAAAATCAGGAGCTCCAGTCAAGTTTGGATTATCGATAACACCAAACTTGAGTCTTGACTCTGATTGGTCTGTCAAGTTCGGTGTTTTCAGACATGTGTATGTGACAGTTAAACGTCAAATATAAATAATCACGCTGTGCACGCATTTAAAAATGAGATTTGGGATTTCGTTCGATACCAATATTTCCTGTTTATTAAACTTTATTAATTTCTCTGATCAAAATCTTACCTTTTTTCCTAATTTCCTCTAATTCTGCCGAATTTCAGATTTTTTACCTTTTACTTTGTTTGTGAAATAGTCTAATAAAATTCCACTCGTGATTGAATTTATCTCATAAGTCTGTCTCTTATTTCATAACTCAACTGAGTTGCTTGAAGAAAACACCACTCGTCCTCCGGACTCGTGGTGTTTTTAAGCAACTCAGTTTCGTTATGAAATGAATCGACATACTTATCGCGAAAATTCAATCACTTGTGGTATTACTACTGATAATTTTTTACTAACTATTGTAACCAATCAAATTACTTAATTTAGAGTCATGTGTCAAATTTCATCCAATCAGCTATGGATTACAGCGATAACACCCTACATGTGGTGTTTTCAGTTTGGTGTTTTCAGCAAGTCAAGTTTTTGATTAAAAATTAATTAAACGTCAAACTGACAACTAGTTTAAAAATGTTTAAATCTACAAAGTAAAAAATTATCTTATCGAATACCCCTCGGGCCTTGATAAATCCTCAAAATTTTGTCATAGAGAATCCTTCAAGCGTGTTGCTTAAGGATATCGACCATTTTTTTCTCCACCCTGGGTCGTTTTATTGAAGAGGGGATTATTTTCTACTCTTCCTAAAAAGTAGGATTTTTGAAAATCAGTTATTTTAAAAAATATGTAACTATGTTTTAATCCCAGAATTATCCACTTCCTCTTTAAAATAATGAATTCTGCAATTGACTGCTTCTCCACCTCTCCAGACAAGTTCTAC